>OY723408.1:50911892-51234389 GCA_963210345.1 Inga oerstediana
ATGAGAAACTAACTCAGCCTTTAATTAAAGGTGGTTTTGAACAAAGTAAACATGATTATGCTCTTTTCCAAAAACAAAGTAATAATAGTATTGTCTTGGTGCTTGCTTATGTTGATGATTTGATGATTACCGGAAGTAGCTTAGATGAAATAAATGCTGTAAAGAAATTCCTTCATAGTGAATTTAGAATTAAAGACCTTGGAGTATTGAAGTATTTCTTGGGTCTAGAAGTTTTGAGATCTAAATATGGGATCCTACTTAACCAAAGAAAGTATGCAAGTGAATTGATTGATGAGGTAGGTTTGGAAGAAGATGAGATTATAATGACACCTATGGAACAAAAATTGAAGCTTTCAGCCACGGAAACAAAGTCAGATCATTACAAACAACACCCCGGAGTCTATCGAAGATTGGTAGGTAAATTGCTCTATTTAACCATGACCAGGCCTGATATATCTTTTACTGTACAGGTGCTGTCCCAGTTTATGCAAGAGCCCAAGGAGTTTCATATGAAGGCTGCATTGAGGGGTGAAGTACCTCAAAGATAGTCCAGGTCGAGGGATATATATCTCAGCAGAAAGTTCATTAAAGGTCGAGTGCTTTTGTGATTCTGATCATGGAGCTTGCCCTGACTCAAGAAAATCTATCACCGGGTTCTTTGTAAAGCTAGGAGGATCCTTAATATGCTGGAAATCCAAGAAACAAACTGTTGTATCAATATCATCCGCTGAAGCAGAATATAGAGCATTAAGAATGGCAGTAGATGAGCTCACTTGGATTGTGGGATTGTTAAAAGAATTGCATATTCAGCATGTAGAGCCTGTGAAGGTGTATTGTGCAGCAGATCAGATCGGCTATTCACATCGCAACAAATCCGGTTTTCCACGAATGAACCAAACACATTGAGATCGATTGTCACTTTGTGAGGCAAAAGTTAGTAGAAGGCATGATAGAGTTTGGACATGTTCGTTCAGAGGAGCAACTTGCTGATATTCTAACAAAAGCAATTGGAGGTCCACAACATAAATATATACTAGGCAAGTTGGGAACCTGTGAGTATAAGGTACCCAACTTGAGGGGGAGTGTAAAATAAATAAAGTGTTTATGTACAATTTATAGATATATTAGTTAGTCTGTAAATAAACATGTAATTACAGGAATGTCCTCACTAGGGACAAATAGAGCCTATATATATGAAGGCTGTGACATTGTGTAGAATGCTTATCAAGTGAATAAAATATTTTGATTTCTCTGTCAGAATTCGGGCCTGTTTAACACTATTATTGAAAATGCTTGACGGCATTACAATGCGCTCATTATAGTCAGAGCATAGCTCAAAATGCTCAACTTTGTGCTTTATAGCCGTGCTAATCCAAATATTAATCTTAGTGGGGAACCCTTTCATACTTGGCCCTACCCTTTTCTCGGACACAAAATCTCGGACACTTAAGCCATCCAGAACTTTTCTATAGGTTTCAAATCTGCCATTAACAGGACTGCATCTACAAACTGAATGAAGAAGTCAAGATTAGAAATTCCTCTACCTTCAAAGTCAAAAGTGGGCATTGAATGCCAAAGTGGTCTCCACCTCTTGGACAAAACGCTTGTGGCAACAACTTCTCTTGTTGGAAGGAAAGATAGGATATGGTGAAGCATACACCCTGGTAAATCGCTGATCCTATCTTGTTCAGACGCTGATTTTGCCATATTCTTTGCCCAGCCTATATTCTTGTGACAGAAACGTACTCCCTACTCACTCGCCTGGGCTCGTTACAGCTTGCAATAGACTCAGCGTTTTAATACGTGTTGGTTTTATAGCCAAAACACAAATAAAATGAGTCAGTGAAAAAAAAAGAAAGATTTTCATGACATCAACCTCCAATTAATTAAACTAATAAAAAACAAGTTATTTTTTAAATATAAGTTATATTTTTATTGTATAAAATTATTTTAAACAAAATATTGTTAGTACTAAATATATCATTAAAAAAATTATAAGTCACTTTGAACATGTTTAATCAAGAAAAACCTCATTATCAATTTAAATATACATATTTTATTCCTATTTTAATAAAATATATGTTAAACAGGGGTAAATAAGGAAGCCTATAAGTAAAAACGACATTCCTTATAATTAGGACAAAAAGATATTATATATCTATATGATAAATAGAATTAAAGAAGTATATTGAATATCTCTTACTAGATAAAAGCAGCCTTTTGAATCACCCTCATGCTGTCATGTAAGCATTTCACATAGCTTATTTTTAATTTACATATTTTATTTTATATAGTTTAACTTAAAAAATAATTTACAATATATACATAACAATCCCCCTGGTTAGGGGTGGAAATAGGCTAGGCTTTGCCTAAATAGGCCTGAACCTGCAACAGAGATTCAAAGCCTGAGCCTGGGCCTAAATCTGTATGTAAGCTTTTTTTTAGGCCTGAGCCTGGGCCTTCAAAAGGTCTGACAAGGCCTGAAGCCTGTTTAAAGGCCTACTTAAATAATGTAGGCTTTTAAATAACCTTTAAAGCCAATGCCTCTAAATTTATATATAACCATTCACAGTGGAGGGTGCAAATTGGGGGAGAGTAAGTGAGTTAGTGTTGTCATCTCGAGCGATCGAAGAGAAGAAAAGCAAGAGTGAATGATTTATGTGAAAGTAATGGTTGAGTGTAATGACGACGGGATGTGAAATTTAGAATTAAGGTTAAGTTAGTATATTTATAAATAATTTATAAAATTATTTAGATTATATTATACACTTATTTAGTATGTATATACTTATTTAATATTATACATTAAAAAAAGCTAAATAGGCCAGGCCTGTAGGCCTATAGGCTAGGCTTTATGAAAATAGGCCTGGCCTGTTTATCTAAAAAGGCCTAACAATATGCCTGAATCTGAGCCTGGCTTATTTATTAAATAGGCTAGGTTAGGCTTTTTGTAGGCTAGGCTGTAGGCTCCTGTTAAGGGCCTGGCCTATTTCCATCCCTACCCCTGGTCCCTACTCACAGTGTTCTAAATAATTTAATAAAACATTTGTTTTTTATATTATTTTAAATATCTTAAACATTTATTTATATTACTTTAAATTATAAGAAAATGCGTGGAAAATCTAGTCCCGCCCTTTTGATTTTTATATTTTATATATTTATATTTTTTTTACTTAAGTGATAATATCATAACTGAACTATATTTTATATATTTTGAATTAAAATTTTGTACTTAATTATTTAAAATATTTAAATCAATATCATCCCTCTTCAATCTTCTGTCATTACCAAATTTCCATTCCATTATAATTTTTCTATCATTTCGCCCAATCTCCACAACTAATGTAGAGCTAGTTCTTTTCTTTTTCTAATTGAAGTGCTTAAAAGGGAGTACAGAATAATTGATAATCAAAATGGGAATGACAAGTTTGAACCAAAGAACAATTGGTAGGACATCACTAAGGTTTTGTTTCACTATAGTGGTAGTATCATAATCCCTTGCGCCTACATAATTTGAATTTCATTTGGTTTAATTTTATTTGGTAAATGATTTTTTTTTCATTTTAGGTGGAGAAGAATTAATTTTATAGAACTAATGTGATTCCTCTTATGATATCTCATCTATGCCTAACAGGGGCAACCCAAAAGGCATTATGTAGATTATGGGCATACTTCAAGCCGCATCTCATACTCACAAAAGTCATTTATAGGTAATATATGTTTTGTTCTTTTGGCCTTTAACTCTATTCTAAGAGGGGTAAAATCTACAATAAATGCTTCATTTCTTCCTACATTGAAGGTTGAATTGCAGAGTCTAAGGAAAGGTAGTAGGCTAATAGGTATGTTACTTGTATTACTTATGATTTATGCATATGCGGAGATCGGAGAAGGTAGAAAGGGAACTAAAATGGTTGTAAGTTTCAATTAATCATAATAAACATTAAAACTATTTTTAGACATTTCTCTCTCAAGAATTTCTTAATATAGAACTAATTTTTTTATTACACATACGTTTGATCTTTAAGCTTTTCTTCATTATTTTCAAATTATTACTATATTTATTTCCTTGTAGAGGAAATATGGCATTGAAGATATGTTCATGTGAACAATAGAATTGAGAGGTCCCACTACCTCACCAAGTCTTAGAATTGAAAACAACTAACTCGAGTCAAGAGTAGGACAAATATCTTCAGGGGGGTCCTCTATCCCTAACCAAGTGTTTATTTTGAAGGGTAAGATTAAGATTTCTTGTCCTCTAACCTTAGAGGCCATTTCTTCTTCCAAAGAATCTCTAAGGACATCATTGACAAGTTCTAAATTGCAATAGAAATGCCCTACTATCTTGGTGTAAAATGGAAGTTTAACTGAAAGCCAAGGCATATAAGATTCAAGATAAGGCATAATGTTGAATTTCAATACCTCTTGAAGAAGCTTAGGGTCAATAAAGTGAATCTTGCACACTCTTCTTGAAAAGTGATCTATGTATTTCTGTGATTCCTTAAGCTTTTGCACATTGAATCCTTTCAAAGGAAATGTGATTTCCTTTTCCCTCTCTTCTAGTTCCTTTGAAGATTGGCCTTGCTTCCCTCCTCTAGATTTGTTAGCCTTATCTATTATACTTGCCATTGCTTGGAAAAGTTTTCTGTCAAACTTGGGCTTTTTGGTTTTTTAGAGGAGGGAGTGTCGGATGAATCAGAAGAAGGTGGAGATGGTCCTTTGGTCCCTTTGCTTCTACCAAGAGGAATAGCCTTCTTAAATTGAGTTCTTGTGATAACAGGTTCCTTGATCACAACTCCTTCAACTTTGGGATTGGCTTGTGGCTTCGGTTTAGCTTTAGGTTTCAGATTCAATATCTATTTCTTGGCTAGAGGAGATAAAGGTGACTCAGAAGGTTGGTATAGTTCAAAATACTCAGAAGGAGTGTTAGGATTAGGAGTTTTAGTTCTGACCATACTGTTTGAGAGGAGAAAAGGATTTATGGAAAAATGGTGCCAATGATCACAAGAATAGGGCAACGGATTTTGAGAAATCTAACAGGTTTTTGAAGACAAAATTCATTGGGTTTTGACCGAAATGGGCTTAGAAAGTGTTTGGAAAAATTTTTAGCAGTGCACTAGGAGAATCACTTGAAGAGATTTTCAGAAAAATGATTGAGTTGCGACAGATAAAGCCTTAGTGCCCGGCATCACTCGAGGGGCTACTCGAGTGATCTTGAGGCATCACTCGAGTAGCTACTTGAGTGATCATACCAAAAATTTAAAAATGGAACAGATTTAAATGCATACGTAGCATGAATAATATTGTAATTATCCATGTATATTCCCTTGATAATTTGATGGTACTTTAAAACATAATTGAGTTGAAAACAAGGTTGATTTGTAATCTGCAGTCATGATCACTCGAGGGCTTGCTTGAGTGACTCTAAGGCATCACTTGAGTAGCTACTCAAGTGATCAGTCTTTTCAGCTCCTGACTGTTCACTTTCAACCATTACACTACTACAAAAAGAGAAAATAGTGGCACACATAGTGTGGCGCTTCTTTAAAAAAGGGCCACAGCTTTCATTTTATTTTTTAAAAAAAAATATACAAGCTGTGGCGCTTATTTAAATAAGGGCCACAGCTTGTGGGATTGCTTACGTGGCGCTTGATCAAACAAGCGCCACGTAAGCATATTAAGGACCAGCTGTGGCGCTTGGTCAAACAAGCGTCACAGTTGGTGTTCATGCATGTGTGGCGCTTGCCAAGGCAAGCGCCACACTAGGTGATCCTCCAAGCCCACGTGAGGGTTCTGCGGTTCTGCACAATTAAAGCAATGTATCCCCCAATATAATAATGATGGGATTAAATAAATATAAAATAAAAGTACAAACACACCCAAATTTCTTCTTTTCCCACTTTCTTTTCATGTGCGCCTTCTTTTCCTACCACTTAATTTGTACCAAGTACCAATCATCCAATTAGTCAAAACCATCCCTTTCTCCCCTATCCTTCACCTCCAGTTTCGATTTTCTAATATGCACCGCCTCTTACTTTTCATTCTTCATATTTCCTCCAATTCTAGGTCTTCTTCTTCACCATCCTAATGGCAGCTAGTTAGATCTCTGTATTTTATGGTTTCACTAGGCATTTGGTTTTTAGATCTACTATATTATCATCCTCTTCTAGATCTGTTTTTTGGTTCATGGAAACCCCAAAAAATAGGTTCCATCGTTTGAAACTAAGTGGTGAAACAGAAACTTCGCTGCTCTCTACAAGTTTTGTCCTATACGGTATGCTCTGCTTCTCCCCGATTTAGTAATTCTCTTCTTAAGATTGGATCAAAGTACTCGAAATATTTAGTGATTCCCTTCTTAAGTTTCCATCTTTAGAAATATTTTTTATATATTTATTAAATACCAATTTCTGCTGCTACAAGGGCTTTATCTTATATCTTGTTGAAGCTCGCTGGATTCGTCTTCTCTGTGTGTCTAGGCATTTTATTATAGGGATACCTTTCTTGTTCCAAATTTTTTCTCCTTTCTCTTCCTTTAATTAGATAATTTTTTTTGATTCCAGAACCAGAAGTATATTTTCATGAGCATATTTTGCTCAACCAAAATCTGACCATGAATTTAATTAATTCTTTTAATAAAAAAAATAATTATAGGGTTCTAAAAGAAAAATGCAAAAATAATTTTTTTTAAAAAAAATACTTTAGGTGGCGCTTCTTTGAATAAGCGCCACAGGAGGGTGTGGTCAGCTGTGGCGCTTGCTAACGTAAGCGCCACAGGAGACCCACCTCCTGTGGCGCTTTTTCAAAAAAGCGCCACAATAGGGTATTTTTTTAAAAAAAATTTAAAATGCTGTGGTGCTTCCAAGCGCTACAGCTTTTTTTAGTGGCATCCTAATATGTGGCACTTCTCTAACGCCACAGCTAATGCAATTATAAGCGCCACAGCTTTACTTTTTTGTAGTAGTGTTATGCCATTTCCTTTTAAATTAACACTTCTCTGCCTCATTTTCAAGATCATCACTCTAGGGCTTACTCGAGTGACACTTATCATTACTTCCAGTTATCACTCAAGTAATGTAGATTACTTGAGCCTGTTACTTGAGTGATATAGTACTCTATACATTAACCTCTGCTTTTCATAGCCCAAAGCAGAATTTCAAATCCCTGCAAAACAAATTGCTAGAAACTCTTATCACTACTACAAAAAGGGGTTATAACATCCCAAATTTGGCACCTTTAATGTCCTAAAACGGGGGGACGTATATGTTGGGGGCGTAGTATGTTGTAAGAAAAGACGTCCCAAATAAAAGGGATGTCTAAAGTCCCACTATAAGGGGACTTTAGACGTCCCAAATGACATTTGGGATGTCTAAAGTCCCCCAAATGTCATTTAGGATGTCTACAGGTTAGGTTTTTTTTATACCATAATTTACATTCTGTATTACCCAGTGAATTCAAATTGCATAAACAGAATAGAAGATAGATTCATAAACCACACTGTCCGTTACAAAATGGTAAGGACATCCAGCACTACAATCTTTACTATATATACATACAATAACAACTCATACAACCTACTACTATATATATCAACAATAACAACCAAAAAGTGTCAAAACGCTGTCATCACACAACTACAAACTAATATAAAATAAAAATTTTACTGCTCTATATGTTGAAGAAGATGTCCAGCCAAAAGATCTCTAAACAAATCGAGGTCTTCATGTAGGTAGGAATCTTCATTATCAAAAATCTAAAAACTAGAAAGTAAGCTTTGATAAAATGAATCTCAAGTAAATGAATCAATTAGCATTTCGATTAGAACACAAAAAATATTATCATTTGAGAATATCCGCATTCAGTGTTGCCAGGTTGCCGAGGGCACTTTAAATCAAAGGCATGCAATTGGTTGTTAAAATCAATAAAGGTATGTCTAAAAGGACCGTCAATGAAACAATTAGCTAGGATAGAAACTAGGACTCTACAATTAGCTCGGATAAAACCACTTTGGCTTTTTAACAACTGTACCCTTGCGTGACCCACCTAGGACTCTATATGTTTGACAAGCACTATCATGAAAATCAAAATGAACAAAAATTAGAACTATTCATTTTTTTTAAGAGTCAATGAAATACAAACAGAATAACTTACGTGTCAAAGATAGATTTTGTATCTTTGTCTGGCTTTTTACTTAAGGGATCAAACCAATAGACTATGTTGCGGCGGGGACATATAACACACAAACTCCAGTGGTAACTTTAACAACATGTACACATTAAAATGAAGTTAGATGAGAAGACAATTATTTATTAAACTTCTTAAATTGACAAAATGAAAATACGAACCGTTGAACAATGGGTCCTAGATAACAACGAAGTTTGGTCTGTCCCATACCAATCACGTCTTTCCATGTATTCGCAGGACATAAGAATCCATACCAATCACGTCTTTCCATGTTTGTGTAGAGACCGTGGAAGGTGCTATAATAGAATTAAAATAAGGAATGAATTATTGAATGTATGAAATCAAAAAACCACTAAATGAATTCTTTGGGAAAATTGAAAAAAAACTTACCGGACTGCAAATTTCACCCAGCCTGCATCTATCTCCTCCAACCTGATAAACTGCTTGAGATCTGTATTGTCAATGGTGTAGGGATACTCCAATGTAAGGCTCACAATCCCTGGAGGCATCTTCAGGTCAATCTGTTTAATGCCCTTGTAGATTTGTTGCAGCCGTGTTAAGTAGGGCCATTTCCTTGCAGCTTCGTCATCCTTTTAGAACATCAAAAAACAAATTGTTATTAGGATGCCAACAGATTTTCAGTAATAGTAAGGTAATTCCTACCATTGGAGTTATTGCGTCTAAACCAATAAGATTGTGAGGCCAAAGGATGAAAGATCCTATCGCTTGACCTAACGTGCGAACCTCTGGATCAGAAACAGGGATGGTTGTACCTTCTTTCCCCTTTCTAACACTCGTCACATTCACCCTACAAAAATTCTGTGGAATTTACTGATGATGGTGGGTGGTAGAACGTGTGTGAACGAGAGTATCATCAACAACACGCAACAGTGTATCATCCAAATAGAGGGTGGAAAGGTCTCCCGACACTGGAGTGGAAGAAGGATCGCCAAGTGGTTCCTCTAGAGGGTTATAACTTCCTCTGGTGCTATTGAAGGCCGGGTATTCCTGAGTTCTTTGTTCGTCCCTTACCCTTTACGCTTCGAACAACTTTGCCATTTCAAGTTGAAGCTCTGGCAACAGCTCTTGTCGGAGCTTGTCGCGAAGGTTGGCCTCGATCTCTCGTTCGAGGTCCTCTCGAATCTTGGCCACAAGGTCCCTACTAGGTCCAGCTTGTGACGAATAATGTGAGTCTCATCCAAAATACCTCATGGCACTAACTCCCCTTGTCTCTCCTCAAACACGACCAAGGTCATCTGCCTTCCCAATAGCGGTTGACAAGATGTCCATCCGTCTACTTGGATTGAATGAACCTTGGCTACTCTGATCTTCTAATTCATCCTATAGCATACAGTTTATCATAAATGTATCGAAACCTCTCGCGATATGCAAAAAATTAAGGACTTATGGTATAACTACTTACAATCCTCGCAACAACCTCAACAACAGCCAGATTTATGTACTTCCCAGCCTTAATCCTCCCTGCTTTCCATTTTTTGTGATGTGGAGGAGGTGTCGGTGGCTGGATAACAATGCTAGGATCAGATTCTACTGCTTCCTTTATTTTCTCTAACTCTTCTTCCATCATTTGAAGCTCAAGCTTCCGATATCCACCACGAGACATGTAATGTTGATATTTATTTCCTGATTGCCTCTGTGCATTTGCTGTACTTAATTTCTATGAATGAAAAACAATAAAAAATAAATCAACGATATCAAGTATATGAAAATTAAAAGCTCTATATCATGATGACAGAAATCTTACAAAAAACTCAGGATCTGCTTGTAATGCCGCAAACAACCTTCAGTCCTCTGGAGACAAATACGAATAATGTGCACATGGATCCCGATCCCTAAAGGCCCCTCAAATATACTGTGCTGTTAGCTTGTTCTTGAAACCTTTCCATCGTACATGAACCTCATCCATCCAGTGCTTATACATCTCCCTGGTGTCTGGGACATCGTATGTTTGCTGCAAGGTAAAACATAAGATTATTATATTTGAAACAATAGAACAAAGCTACAATTACCATAGATGCATCAAAACTTATATACCAAAAGTTGCTGCCAAATCATGTCTTTCGTTTTTGGGGGAACCAATCTACAATTATCGTAGGTAATACGCACATTGCCTTGACCCAAAACCCTACGTAGCTAATGAAGTAGTCTTCCTCAGGACCACCTGGATTCATATTGTCATCGAAGTCTATATGCAGCCTCTCCTGTTGATGTTCATGACGTGCAACCAATGCTCTTATCTTTGTACAGCCTCTAACCCTCCTTCCTGCAATGGGTTCATCTCTAGGCCTTTCATCATTGCTAGGGCTTTCATCATCTCTACGCCTCTCATCATTACTAAAGTTGTCCATATTCCTGTTAACACAAAAAGCATCATCAGAAACGCAAATAAATTGCAATAAAAACGAAATAAACTAAGCAGGAAGTAAAACAGAAAAAAACACACAGTTCTCGTTTATAAATTAAGGTCTTACTCTATATTGTTTCCCATAGTCCTTCACCATGGTCATTTCTTACAGCATATTCGTCATTATCTACCAATTCTACTTCATTTGTTCAAGGTGGAGTTGTTGTGAAAGGTGGTGTGTCATCAAGGTTGAAGGTCGGATCACCATACTTCTCTTTTTTACTTTTAAGGATAATGGACATGTTTTTGCTCGTAGGATCGGTGACATAAAACACTTGTTTTGCCTAGCTTGCTAAAATGAAGGGCTCGTCTTTATAGCCAACTCTTCTAAGATCGACTGAGACAAATCCAAATTGTTTATCTATTACCACAGCATTATTGCTAACCCACTAATATTTGAATAAAGCAACTTTGAACTTGTTGTATGTCATCTCCCATATTTCTTCTATAACTCCATAATAAGTCATAGACGCTAATATGGGGTTTTTGTCTCTCAAACTAGAAAAGTGCATAGCTTCAGCTTCTACCAAGACCCCACTATTTTGCATGGTACTTCTGTCATCTTGCTCTTTCGTATAGAAAGAATAGCCATTTATATCATAACCAGTCCAAGTAATGACCTGAAACGAAGGCCCCCAAGCTAACCACTTGATTGTCTTAGACACATCGGTCTCATACAAAACCTTTTCCTCGAACCACTACATGAATGTCTTGTTTTGCTCAATAGCAATCTGCATGTCATTCTCCTTGGATTCTTGTTCTTCAAAGTCTTTTTGTGTTCATCTATGTAAGGTTGAACTTCTTCCATATTATTCAGGATATACAAGTGGGCTTGCAACACCTCTTCACGAGGAACATTCTTCACTTTCAGTCCTCGTGTTCCCTTACATCTCCCCTTTTCATGACGAGATTGTTCCTTCTTCCCTGACATATAATCTTTGCAAAACTCCATAGCCTCCTCAACTACATATCTTTCTACTATTGAGGCTTCTGGTCGATAAGGATTTTTAGAATACCCTTTTAAGATCTTCATGTATCGCTTGAAAGGGTACATCTATCTTAGATAAACTGGACCGCAGAGCCTTACATCCTTTACCAAATGAACTACCAAATGCACCATTATATCAAAAAATGAAGGAGGAAAATGCATCTCTAGTTGTGACAAAATAATGTAACCCTCATTTTCCAGTTCATCCAACTTTGCAGTGTCAATGACTTTATTACAAATAGCATTGAAGAAAATGCACAATCTTGTTACAGTGGTTTGTACTTCATCTTTCATTATGCCTCTAATAGCTACCGGTAATAGTTGTTGCATCAAAACATAATAATCATGGGACTTCATTCCCACTAACTTCAAATCGTCCATTGAGACACATCTTCTCACATTCGAGGAATACCCTTGCTGTACCTTAATTTCATGCAAACACCCACACAAACTTCTTTTCTCTGCTTTTGATAGTGTATGCGCTCTTGGCTCCATGTATGCCCTCCTGCCATCATCTCTTAGTTATGGATGTAACCGTTCTCTTATTCCCATATCAACAAGGTCTAATCTCACACTAATCTCATCCTTAGTCTTCCCTGGTATGTGCAAAAGCGTACTGATAAGGCTATCACAAACATTCTTCTCCACATGCATCACATCAATACTGTGTCTCACGTCAAGCAAACGCCAATATGGAAGATCAAAGAAAATGGATCTCTTCTTCCATATGTTCTTCTCACCCGCAATCCTCTAATTCTTACTAAAAGTGACATTGATACATTCCACTCGACTATAAACTTCCTCTCCGGTTAATGACTTTGGAGCCATTCCATGCTCTGGTAAGCCGTTAAAATGCTTTCTTAGCCTATGATACGGGTGGAACCGATGAAGAAACCTCCTCTGGCCAAGGTAGACAGTTTTTCTTCCATGCTTTAGTTGTTGGAAGTGTGTGTCTGCTTCACAAATTGGGCATGCTTTATGACCCTTCACGCTGTACCCTGACAAGTTTCCGTAAGCAGGGAAGTCGTTTATCATTTTGAAAATCATTGCACGTAGCTTGAAAGACTCCTTCTTATAAGCAAAAAAACACATCTACGCCTTCCTCCCACAACTTCTTCAAGTCCTCAATCAAAGGTGCCAAATAGACATCAATATCATTCCCTGGCTATTTTGGTCCAGAAATCATCATAGATAGCATCATATACTTACATTTCATACATAGCCAGGGAGGCAAGTTATATATTACAAGGAGAACTGGCCACGCACTATGTGTGTTAGTAAGAGTTCCATACGGATTGATGCCGTCTATACAAAGCCCAAGCTGAAGGTTTCTCGGCTCGCTGCCAAATTGAGGGAACATTTCATCTATTTTTTGCCATTATGGAGAGTCAGCTGGGTGCCGAAGATATTTCCCATCAGATATTCTCTCATCAGAGTGCCATCTCAACTTTTTCACTTTTGTTGCAGTCACAAATAAACGTTTAAAACATGGTATTATTGGAAGATACCACATAACCTTTAAAGTTTGCCTTTTACTTGTCATATTGCCATAACCACCATCTTTTTTTCACTTTGTATCGTGCAGTTTTACACTTAGGACACTCACTAAGACCTCCATACTCATTTCTGTACAGTACGCAGTCATTAGGGCAAGCATGTATCTTTTTATACTCCATACCCATTGTAGACAGGATTTTCTTGGCCTCATACATACGATTTAGAAGTACATTATCCTCTGGAAACATATCACACAATAGTTCAAGCAGCAATGTGAAACTATCGGTCCACCCACAAGTTGCCTTTAAGTTAACCAAATGTAATGTTCCCGTCAGCTGTGTGTACTTACTCCCATGGTACAATGGTGTCTCTGCATCACTCTGCAGGCTGTCATACTCCTGCGACTACGTAAAGGATATGGTCCTGGTCCCAAATTGTTAGATTCTATATGTTTTGATGATAACAAAGATTGGAAAGATCTTACAAATGGTTTGACAATAGACAAAAGAGTTTTTGAACAAAGAAACAAAGTTGCAGAGCCAGCACTCGAGTGGGTACTCAAGTCATAAAGAACTAGAAGAAGTCACTGTACCAGGAAGGAAGTCTCAGGCTAATCTTAGAAGGGATCACTAGAGTGATGTGTACTAAAAATGTCCAAGAATCACTCGAGTAAACACTCAAGTGATGAGGTAAGAAAGAGCCAATGACTCTCTGCCAAGATTTTCATGGGATCACTCGAGCGGTCACTCAAGTGATGGCCCTGAATTACTCGAGTGATGAGATTAAATTTGTTGCTTTTGCTCTCCGACAAGTTTTGGGAGGGATTACTCGAGTGATGAAGTCCAGATTACATGATTATCATCTATTATTTATTAATTTGTTATCTATATGATTACTCTTCATTATATTAGTATGCTAAGTATATTTTCAAGAAAATAATGAAGAGATCATGTTAAAGAGAGAGAAGCTGAACGTAACATCCATAACACTCACCTACCGCAATAGCTATATTTCAAATATGAAGAACAATCAAAAGAAGCTATGTAACTCTAACAGACATGTTGAAATACTACCAACGACTATCTAAACTCAACATAAATATGGGAACATTCAACAAAGAATAGATATACTAAAAACATATGAATATACATCGATCAATACATTCATAGTACTCTATTTTCTCATATTCATTCTCTATACTTCAGTGTTCATATATTAACTTTGTGAGAGAGAATTTTATTACAAACTCAATATCTGTCATTGAGACAACTTAAGGTTGTGTAACCTTGAGTTAGGTATTGGTTTATAGTGTGTAAGGGGGAGCGAGTGTCCAAGAGTGGAACTTCCTGTATATTGAGGTTCCAAGAACCCACTGAATCTTATAAGATATAATGAAACTCTTAGAAGAACTCTGAGGATTAGACATAGTCAAGTGGTTGTGGCCGAACCAATATAACTCCCTGTGTACATTTTGGTATGATATCTTTCCTAGCTCTTAACTGATTTAAATTCTGTCAATTTTTATATATGGTTTGTATTTTCTATAATCACCCAATTCACCCCCCCTCTTGGGTTAAACCCTTACACTAACATTTAGTATTAGAGCGTAGGTCTTCTTGTTTAGATATAACAACCTACAAAGGATCCAATGGCAAGCATGGGTGAAGGAATACTTCCTGACGGAGCTTTTATCACTAAACCACTAGGTTTCAATGGCAAACACTTCTCTTTCTGGAAAGCGAAGTTCAGAGTATTCGTAATGGCTACTAAATACAGACTATGGGAGGTGATTAAAGATGGGAACCATGTACTTGTAAAGATTGTAGATTCACAAAAAGTTCTCAAGATACTAGCAGAGTATGATGAAAATGACAATAAGCTTATCACTCTCAATAGCAAGGCAATCCTGATGATCCAAAGTGCTTTAAGTCAAAACGAGTACTTTAGGATTTGCACACTTCCAACAGCTCAGGAAATGTAGCAAGCCTTGGAAATAGCTCACAAAGGAGCTTCAGGAATAAAAGAAAATTGGATCAATACTCTGGTTACTGAATTCAATTTCCTTCGAATGAAATCAGGTGAGTCAATAGCTAAATTTGAACTTAGATATACTCATCTTATTAATCAACTTATAGCACTTGGAAAAGTCTATGATCATAATAGCCAAGTAAGAAAGATACTAAACATACTCTCTAAAGAGTGGGAGGCCAAAGTCAATGCAATAGAGGAAGTGAAAGGCGAATCAATGTGATCGGTCTCTTCACTATTCAGAAGTCTCTCTGAATATGAAAGCAAATTGAAGTTCAAACAAGAACTTGAAGAGATTGATGATAAGAAAAAGACAAGCCTTGCACTCAACATAAGGAGGAAATTCAAGAAGATGATGAAGATTTCGACGATGAAAAAATGGGCTTGATAATAAAACAGTTCTAGACATTTTACAAATAAAGGCCAAGGATTTATAAATTTTCGGAAAAGAGGAACTAGTAGTAGAAGGGAAACCAAAGAACACATTATCTGCTATGAATGTAGAAAGCCAAGACATATCAAGGTAGAATTTCCAAAATTGATTTAGAAGAATAAAGAAAAGAGAAAATAAAAATTCTTCAATAAAAAGAAAGCTTTTGTATCCGCTATATGGGGAGATAGCTCCTCTGATGAAGATAGCGATGAAGAAGTGGCTAATATCTATCTAGTGGCTCAAGAAGAGATGGAAGAGGATTAGGTAACTGATTCTGATCCTACCTGTGACAAATTACTTTTTGAATATAATTATTTACATTCTGAATTAATCAAAGTAGTTAAAGAATTAGTTCTTTTCAAAAAGAAGAACAAAAATCTTGAAGAAAAACTCAAAGAAGTTTCAAAAAAAGATTATAAAAATTGTCCGTCTTTGAAAAAGAAAAACACTTATATCACTAGAACTCTTGAAAAATTTACCAAAGGTAGTAAGATGTTAAATGTCATCTTAAAAGCTCAACATTTTGTATATGATAAATTTGGTATTGGATACGATCCAAAATTAGATAAAAGGAAATGAAAAAAGAAAATAGGTGGCAAATCATACTTGAATTATTTTCAGCATTCTGTATATATATCGAATTCTTTTTGCACATTGCAGTTACTATAATAGAAAAGGTCACTACACTTCATCATGCATTCATAAAAGGGAAAATCACTCCTAGGTCCCAAGGAAGGAAGATATTATAAAAAAAGTCCCTCGAGATTGTAAAACACACTCAACAGGTTGTGAATACATGCTTTAAGGTTGTAACCAGGGACCTTTCTAATAACATCTTCCTTCCTTGGGACCTAGGAGTGATTCTCCCTTCATAAAAAGAAAGGAAAAATAGGAACCTATAAATGGGTACCTAAAGGATCATATGTTCAGAAAATATTTTGTACTAACCCAAAACGGACCAAAAAGATATGGGTGTCTAAGACTTAATTATCTCTAATGGCAGATATGCCTAAAAGCATCCAGTGGCACTAAATGGTATATAGATAATAAATGCTCTCAACATATGACCAGTGATTCCAAAAGTTTTACCATGTTACAACTATAAGAAGGTGGAAAGGTAAAATTTGGAGGAAATCAATATGAAAAAATAGCAGGAATTGGTGAAATCAAAAATGATAAAGGCATACAAGTCAAATACGTATATTACATTGAAGGATTATGTCACAATCTACTGTGCATGAGTCAAAGTATAGATAAAGACAATTGGGTGATATTTAACTCAGAAGAATGTCTAATTGTCAGCAAGAAGGACTTACAATTAGAGAACAAAAATGTTAAAGTAAAGCTTAGAGCAAAAATGGAAGGTAACTGCTATACTTTTGATATAGGCAAAAATGTTTCTGAGAATTGCTTTATAAGTAACGCCAATGAAAGTTGGTTATGGCATAAAAGACTTGTTCATATCAATATGCACCTTCTAGGCTAGTTACTTAAAAAGGATTTAGTAATTGGTTTACCCAAAGTAAATTGTAAAAATGGGTTGATTTGTGATGCATGCCAGAAGGGTAAACTAGCAAAGTCATCTTTTAAATTGAAAAATGAAATCTCGACAAAAACCACTACAGCTGCTTTATATGGATTTAGTTAGACCAACAAGAGTTAAAAGTCTTGGTGGCAACTTATATTCATTAGTCATTGTTGATGATTTCTCTAGTTTTAATTACATGGACTATTTTCTTATCATCAAAGGATGAAATCTTCATTGAATTTATTATTTCTGCCAAGAAAGTGTAAAATGAGAAATGTATGTCCATTGCAGGCATCAGGATAGATCACAGTGGAGAATTTGAGAATCAAGCCTTTAGAGAATATTGTGACACTAATGGCATTGATCACAACTTCTTTGCTCCAAGGACACCTCAACAAAATGGAGTCATGGAGTGAAAGAACAGAGTACTCACATAAATGGCTAGAGCCATGCTAAACAAAAAGAACGTGTCATAAGTTTTCTGGGCTGATGCAATAAGCACAGCATGCTACATTTCAAACAGAGCCTACATCAAAATAAAACTTGGAAAGACACTGTACGAACTATACAAAGGAAGAAAGTCAAACCTTGCTCATCTACACATCTTCAGTCGTAAGTGTTTCATTCATAATAATGGTAAAGATAACCTAGGAAAGTTTGATTCTAAAACTGATGAAGGAATATTCCTAGGTTATTCTAACCGAAGCAAAGCATACAGAGTTTTCAATAAAAGAACATGTGTAGTTGAAAAATCAATTCATGTTGTATTTGATAAATTTGAATCCTCTGACAAAATCATTGACGATGAGCAAGAAATAATATTAATTCAAGAGAATAAGCAACCTATTCCTAAACCTTCCAATCCAGAGGTTAACCAAACTGATAAAGAAGAACAACCACAATATAGAGCCTAGAAATATAAAAAAGTCATCCCCTAGAACAAGTTATAGCAGATGTAAATGAGGGAGTTAAAACTAGAAACAAAATCTTTAATGAAGTTAGTTTTTTTGCATTCATTTTTGATATTGAATCTTCTAACATTAATGAAGCCATATCAGACAATGATTGGGTAATAGCAATACAAGAAGAATTCAATTAATTTGAAAGGACTCAATTTTGGGATTTAGTATCCCAGTCTAAGGATTATCCGATCATTGGCATAAAATGGGTATTCAAGAACAAACTTGATAAATCTATAATCATTGTCAGAAACAACGCAAGATTGGTGGCCAAAGGCTATAATTAAGAAGAAGGTATTAATTATAAGGCTAGATTGGAAACTATAAGAGTATTCTTTGCCTTCGTGTGCATCAAGGGATTAAAACTTTATCAAATAGATGTTAAAAGTACATTTTTAAATGGCTATATTATGGAAGAGGTATATGTAGAACACCTACAGGTTTTGAGGATATAACCAAACCCAATCATATTTTCAAACTAAGAAAAGCATTATACGATTTAAAACAAGCCCCTAGAGCATAGTATGAAAGACTTAGTAAATTCCTCATCGATCAAGGTTTTGTATGAGGATGAGTCAATACAACACTATTTACAAAACAAAAATGAAATGATATTTTGATAGGACAAATATCTGTTGATGATATAGTGTTTGGTGCTACTAATGAAATTCTGTTCAAAGAATTTTTTGAGATAATGCAGGGGGCGTTTGAGATGTCAATGATAGGAGAATTGAACTTCTTTCTTAGTTTGCAAATCAAACAAAGAAAGAATGGAATTTTCATATCTCAAATGAAATATGTAAAGGAACCATTGAAGAAATACGAGATGGATGAAGCAAATAGAATAGACACACCTATGAGTTCAACTATGTCGTTGGATGCCGATGTTAAGGGAAAAAACTATAACATCACAAAATATAAAGGAATGATTAGATCATTACTCTATCTCATTACAAGCAGACCTGACATCCAATTCAATGTTGACATGTATGCAAGATATCAATTGGCATTAAAGGAATCACATGCTGAAATCGTCAAATGAATCTTTAGATATCCTACCAACAAAGCAAAATTAAGTATATGGTATTCTAAAGAACGAAATGAATACCTAGTTGTATACTCAGACTCTAATCATGGAGGTTACAAGACTGACAGAAAGAGTACTAGTGGGCAATATTGCAGCGTCAAGTTATTGTGCTCAAGTACTATGGCTAAAACAACAACTACAAAACCTTGGTATACACTTGAAAGAGATACCTATATACTATGACAACACCAGCATGATAAGCTTGGCAAAGAACCTAGTTCAACATTCTAGAATCAAGTATATCGATGTCAGACATCACTTTATCAGAGATTATGCTCAAAAGAAAGATGTCAAAGTGATATTCATCCCTACTCATCTCCAACTAGCAGATATCTTCACAAAACCCTTCACAAAAGATCAATTCCTATTTATAAGAAGAGAATTGGGAATGGTAGACCCCAATGAATTGTAAGTTGTTTTATGTTAGAAAATGTAATTTAATCATGTTTTGATAATTGCTGACTTAAGCATCGAAGTATCTGGTAATTTGTTTTTGCAGGTCTTTAATACTCTATTATTTGGTAAGTAAAGCAAAGGTTAACAGAGTACCATATCACTTGAGTGGCAACTTCAAGTGATCACTAGATCACTCGAGTGATAGCTGGAAGTGATGATACGCATGACTTGAGTGACGGTACATATCACTTGAGTGACCACTAGAATGATGACCTAGAAATCAAGGCAATGAGCATTAAATCAAATTAAATTCAAATAAAATGGCATAATAGTTGAATCTAAACAATCAGAAGTTGAAGAGACTGCTCACTTGAGTGATAACTCGAGTTATGTCTTAGAATCACTAGAGTGAGCCCTCGAGTGATCATTAGTACAAACTACAAATCAACTAAGTTTCAACTCAAAACTACCTTCTAGTGCCATCAAATTATAAAGGGAATATACATGGGTAATTATAATATTACTCATGCCAAGTACGCATTTAAAATACATTAGTTTCATTTTTTTTGGCATGATCACTCAAGTGATGCCCCAGAATCACTTAAGTGATCACTCGAGTGATAACGGGCATAGAGTCTATATCAGTTTACCCTAGGTCATTTCTCACTACTTTACTCCCAGTGATTCTCTCTGACCTCTACCAAAAAATTCTCACAAAAGCTTACCCAGTCAAAACCTAAGAAAACCCATCCAATTTCACTACTAAATACCTCTTAAATTCTGCAAATCCTCTTGCCTTAGTTTTTAACTGTCAGAGCTCAACAAATAGGGAAATTTGGTTCTTATGCCTCATTCAAAAAGGTAAGGACAAAGGTGCTACAAATCATTCCTTCTGAGACTTATGAGTCTCCTAAGCTATCAGAATCATCTAAACCTATAAAATCCTCTGACTCATCTCCACCTCCTCCACCACCAAAGAAACAAAAAACATCGGCAACTCTGAAACCTAAACCGAAGACTAAAGGGATTTAAATTAAAGAACCTATAAGAACTAGAGCGAAGTCCAAGACTACACTATGAGGAAGAGGAAAGAAATCATCCTCTCTAACTCCTCCTTCTACTGATGCCTCTGACACTGCAACTTAGTCAAAGCAAGGACAAAAGGGATCTATGTATGATTAAAAGCTTGCCAAAGCTATGGCAACTATGTTGGACAAAGCATTCTAGTCAAAGGAAGTCAGGCCAGGATTATCCTCCAAATCTACCAAATTTCATCCACAGACTTTAAACGAAGAAGTTAAGGAAGTAGATGACACTATTCCCCCTAAAGGCTTCAACACTCACAAGCTCAAGGAATCAAAGAAGTACAACTAATTCTTCGTCATAGGAAAATGTGTAAGATATACTTCATTGATCTTAAAGTTCTTTTTAAAGCTATAAAATTTGATTTGAGTAAATACCTTGAGGGATATATGCCTTGGCTGTATATGAGTCTTCCCTACCATAATAAGGTTATCAGGCACTTCTACTATAATTTAAAACCAGTAGAAGATGCTCTTAATGAAGCCATTGAAGAGGAAATAGAAACAAAAGTGAGAGGGAAGAAATTTACAATTTTGGCTTCAAAGATTAAAAAAATGGTTAAGGATTAACAATCCACCTCAAGACAACCCAGCCAACCTCAATCCAAATGATACTTCAGTATCCTCAGGCTCGGTAAGAGAGTTAGACCCTTGAACTTTAATCCAAGTGAGATGTGTGACTTGCACAGATTACTTTAGTATATCTACTCTTGTGCATTAGTCAATAAATCCAATAATTTTACTCATTTCATCAACCAAGATTACAGGAATATGGCCTCTCTGTTGCTGAAGGAGAAAAGGAATTTTGGAGAGTTGATCTATTCCTATATCAAGAGATATAGATTCTCCAGCACTCACACTACACCAATTCCTTTTCCCCAATTGGTCTCCTTATTTCTAAAGAAAAACAAGATATGGTATTTGGAGGCAAATGAACCAGTTGAGAGGCTTTTGCCAGTTGGGAGAAATCAGATAAGCAAACTTGGGATTGAGCTTCCTCTGAAGAAGCCTATGGAATCTACTCCTAAGAAGAAGAAAGCTTTTGAGGTTGAGACTAGCAAGACAAAAGATACTTAGTTCTTTGCTCCTGCCACTCCTTCATTACTATCCTTCTTTGGATCTACGATTAAGAATTACTTAAATTAGGTTCTCCAAGAATTTTATATGGACATAACCAACACTAACACAGAACTTATAACCTGTATGAACCACAAGATAGGAGAGTTGGTTGAGTATGTGAACTAACAAATCAGATTGTGTTGGATCAGATGAGTGCACTTATTAAGCATAATTAGGCCATAATGTCACAGCAGCAAGCACAAACGTCTGCTATATAGGAGATTGGGAATCTTCTGAGATCTTTGCACGAGAAGATGGATGCCTTGACACATGGTTCTTCATGTGACCCACTATGATTTGAATTAACAGTGGGTAGAATATTATCCCCACATTTATATTTAACCCCAAAAATCATCTCGTCTCTTAATTAAGCCCCATCCCAATTTCATCATAAAAGCTTTATTTTGCAACCGAGCACACATAAGACCAAGTCCACCTTCCTCCTTTCTTTTACATACCTCCTCCCATGCTACAAGGTTAACCTTCTTCGATGCTCACTTTTTATGTATTTTCAAAATTTTGAAATTTATTTATAGGTCCCCTCTATGAATCTCCATTAAAAGGTTCGACGAGAATTCAATTTCTTGATATAATTGGAACACGTTAAAGCATATATTATTTTAAATTCCAAACTTCAAGTTTGAGTGTTGTCACTACTATAGATTCGAGCATATATAACGCTTAATAAATAACGGTTATATCAAATAAACATCATTTATGTTGAGGCGGAGATCGCGCAAGGATATATAATGCTTAAAAGTAACCATTATTTATGTGCACCGTCATGTATTGTGATGCAAAATTCACAAAAACACAAATAATGATTGTAGTAATAACCATCATTCATTTAGTTAGAAAAAAGACAGTTCTTAATACCCAACCTTCATTTAACACTTAGAAATGATTTGTGTTCCAACCTTATATCAACAAAAACACAAACATAATAGTTATATATATTCACCATAAAGTATGAATGATTAAAACAAAATTTAATAATAAACAACCGTCATGTAAAGAACAAATCTAAAAAGCACATTTTCATAACCTCATTCGGTATGACACCAAGTACCAATTCCCCTAATTTAAATACTCTATATCGAAGTATTTAGCTCTATTTGTACTGACCTATTCCTTTTATTCTTAGTACTTTTCTAAAAAGAATGTTTTCATAACCTCGTCCTTCTCTCCCTCAATATGGTCCGATCCTAGAGAGCTCTTTCCATTTGCCTTCCTCCTCCTCCACATGCTCACCTCCTCCTTATCATCATTATCATCCTCACCCTCCTCCTTTACAAGCCCATAATTTCCTCCACCTCCACCACCACTACCTCCTCCACTCCTCTTCCTCCTCCTCGTCTTCTACCTCCTTCTTAAATGAAGGCTCTACTGCAGACATTGGTCAACCTTGACCACTTTACAAGGTGTATCGCTAAACACACCCACCATCAGAATAGGAACTTGTACCTCATCCGTTATGACAGTCAAGTTGTATATGATCAAATCCAGAAAGACCCTTCATCTCCTTCCTCTAATTTTGATGATATGCTGAGCGATAGAGAGGGGTAATAGGAGGGGGATAGCAGTAGTGGTGATGACTGAAAACCACTACTGCTTTACTTGTTTTTTGAATACTAAAAAAATTAATAGTTAGGGCAATGTAGCCCAAAAATATTTAAAAAAATAATTGTCATTTCATGGTTATTAATAAACAACTGTTACTAATTTAGGGATTTTACAAGGCACGTTCACAGTTATTAGTAAATAACTGTTACTTAAGTTAACCGTGACAATTTATAAGGACATGTTTGTCTCTGTTATGTAACCTTTTCCATTTCAAAGGACACATTCTTCTAGATAAACTTCAAAACCCTTTCAATTCAACTTCTATTTAATTAACAAGAAATGATCTTTAATATAATATTAAAGGATGTGTTCGGCAGTAAGATAATCCATAAACCCTTGATATTTAAACGTCTAAAAAATAAACTCCATTTATCCATCCATTTCTATTCGAACTTCTCATATGCAACTTTTGTTCTTCATTGATATCATAGACAAATACATAGACAAACCAAGAGATCTTATGGTTCATCATCTTTTGATCTCCCTGATGTAAAACCAAAAGATGATAGTTATCCACTGAAAGCATTGAAGGTCTAATCCATGCGAACTATTACCTCTAACATACGGTCAATGATTACATTGGAGTGCAAGGATGTATGGACAAGTCAATGAAGGAACTAACCTCTCTTGTTTGCTTTATGATCAAGAAGGTGGATAAATTACTAGAGAATGAAGAATATGATAATGCAGTAGATCCTTCATCCTCATAAACTTTTATTTTTTGTTTGTTTATTCACACTCTCATTTTTCTTTCTTTCTTTTTTTTCAAGTTTTTGTTTGTACTATGAGGTTGAATAATCAACTTAACAAATTATTAAAAAAGTAACATAAGTAACAGTTATTATGCAAAACCTATCACTTTTTAGAATACCATGTCTAATATCTAATGGTTATTAAGAAAAAACCGTCACTATTACAAAGCCTAACTATTGTGATGTAAAACTGTGAAATTGTTGCAAAGGTTCATTATGGTTGCAAATTAAGAACCATAAGAAAATGTCACCTTTCATAATAGTTCTAAACTTATAATAGTAAGTAAGCATTGTCAAGTCTTTTAAAACATTTGGTATCTTGCACCTCTCAACATTTCCAAGTTATTACACTAAACACTTATGTCTTTGGTTGAACGTTACCCCCATCCTTGGAACACCACAACTCTTATTGACTTTTTCGGTTGTCGACAATCACTTTAAGGCAAACCACATCCTCCACTACTTTCTTTGAACTTTAATCCAACAGCTGCATGAGTTGCTTTGATTGCCTTAACTTATTTTTTGTTGAAGCCTTAGCTAGGTTGTATTCCTTCCCGTCCTCTGTTCTCCTTATTTTACAGTATGATTTCTCTTCTGTATTCCGTATTTACCATTCTTCATTTTGTATTGTCCTTGTTTTTCACTTCGTCTTGCCTAGCTAGGTTTTGACCTTATTCATGCATTATGTTTTTCTAGAAAACCCATTGCTCTATTCCCTGTGGCTGACTAAATGAGTTTTGTTTTTAAGTCAAAATGGCCAATTATACTTCCTCTGACAATGATAATGCCCATAGTTCTGATAATTCCCATAGTACTAGTATTCCCCTAGTACAAATTTTGACCTTAAGTAAACCAAAAACTTGTCACAGGGATAGGCGTTAGAAGAAGTGCATGATATTGTAAGGAGGGGCCCTACACCTTGACTTTTATGAACTAAGCAAATTCTTTGGGGAGAAATTTTCACTTGACATGGAACAATGAGGGTCAAGTTATTAAACCTTCACACTTCATCAACTACATCAGCGTAACGGCGAGGACCAACATTCCTATCACGGTGGGTAACTAGCGTTAGGTACAAAAAAGTATGTAGAAGCTATTTGGGACAATATCAAGGTAAGGTATATATGCCTACTAATTAATTTTTATGTACTTGTAAGAAAATATTAACTTGAATTGTGTGAATTGCTGTCTGTATATCATACAAACAAAGTTTCCAAGAAATTTGTACTCAATATGGCTAGGCAATCACTATGCACATTCTGCCATGCATTAATGCAGGCGTATTTTTGGAATCTTAAAGAGGCTGATGAGATAGAAGTTCCTGAGAATATTCAGTTCACTATCCAACCGCATGAGTGAAGAGAATTTGTCATCCACATTACAACCCATCATTCCAAGTAATTGTTATTCACAATTCATGAGACCTATATGTATATATTTCATATTAACTGGAGTGTTATGTGTTTTTATAGGAATTAGGCTAAGTGAATATATAGGGAAAGGGTAAAGAACAATAAGTATCCTTTCAAGGTAGGGTGAATAGGGTATGCTCACATTGCTCAAAAGTTTTCCGCTAAGAGTGTGGACAATAGTAGACCTCCCCGTCATGAACTTTGGTCATTGGCAATGCAAAATAAAGATGATTCTTATAACGATCCTCAGGTGAAGGAGGTGGTCGATAAAATAGTCACTACAAAAAAATGGTATTCTGTAGCGGTGAAATTGTAGTGGTTATATCAAACCGCTATAAATTATAGTGTTTGTAGCGGTTCTAAGCTAAACCACTACAAATTTGTAGTAGCAAGCTACGCGCCAAGTGGTGCGACAGATTAGCAGCGTTTTTTCTAGCGGTTAGGTAAAACAAACCGCTACAAAAATGGCACGAATTTCCCTCCAAAACTTGTAGCGGTTAAGTTGTAGCGGTTAATAAATAAAAACCGCTACAATATTCCTGGCACTTGGTGCGACCAAGACCCGCCAACAATGTAGCGGTTATTTGTAGCAGTTATAGCAACAAAACCGCTACAAAATGCCAAACATCAGGTATTTGTAGCGGTTATAGGTCCATAACCGCTACAAAATTTCAAAGGTTCTTGTAATTTGTAGCAGTTATTATAAAACCGCTAAAAATTTAAGGCGCCCTGGGTGCTTTGTAGCGGTTATGGTAGCGGTTATTGGAATAACCGCTACAAATGTCTGGCCTATTTATGGAGACGCCTTCCTCATTTCTCCGTTTGCTCATTTTGTTTCCTAGGTTTCTCTAAGTGGTTTCTTCAAGATTTGAGTGTTCAGACGTCTGTGAAAGAGTTTTTGCCATAGTATTTCTCAGTATTTTCACTTGAGGTACATATATAACACGTATTTTATTTGTATTTGTATTTTTATTAGATTTTTGCATAATAATGTGACTAAAATGTTTTTTTTTAATTTTTACAGTTGATATGGCTTCAAGAGAGGATAAGGGGAAGGCCCCTAAGGTCCCTAGACCGATTTTGTGGGGTGGCAGCAGCCGAATAGGGGGCAGCGTGGAGGCAGGGCGACCATAGCATTTCAGCCCATCCCCCCACAGGAGTCGGCCCTACCATAGGCACCGCAGACTATCCCACAGGAGACGACCGCACCAGAGGTGCCTAAGTTTGGGGGCCAGATATCAGCGTTGAGGACTACGACGAGGAGGACTTCGAGATCCTGATTGCGCTCAAGGAGATGGAGCAGTTCCTCGATGAGGAGGAGGCTCGGGAGCAAAACAACCCATGAGGGTCATCTTCGCGGTCCACTGGGTTTGAGGTGCAGGTCCAAGGTAAATAAATTTTTTAATTTAATAAATTATTTATTTAAATTTGAAATGTTAAATTTGAATTACAATTTAACTAATGTGCGGTAAACTGTGCAGATGAGCAGGGGAATGTGTAGATGAGGAGGCTAGACGTGGCCGATCTAAACATATGGACCGAACCCTGCGAATTATAGTACCGTGGAATGAGGGCATTGACCAGCCCATTGACAATGAGGGTCACCTATTCAACCACTTCCCGAATAGGCTGAGCTGCGACAGAGCCAAGCTGAGGAGTCACAGGGGTCAGTGGACCCGACGGCTCCTTTGAAGGCGAGTCTAGCTCAGGCTAAGCACCTCGGACGTGTGCAGGGGATGGGGATAGGCGCCAGACCTAGCATGGTCTACGGCAAGAGCACCGCCTCTGAGGCTAGTAGCTCTAGAGGGGTCAGACGTCCGAGGGACGAGTCTATTGACTAGCTGCAGCCAGATTTGGAGCAGCAGATGGCACAGCAGCAGCAGCAGATACACCAGCTGCATCTGCAGCATATGCAGCAGATGCAGCTACAGGCTGATATGATCTACGCTCAGCAGATGCAGTGGTGTGATATCGCGAACAACATGCTCGAGCGGTCATGGAGTCGCCTGTTCCCAGAGGAGAAGCATCCACAGGTTCCCCCTGTCCCTTAGTACGTCGTCCAGACTACTACTACTCATCCTCCTCCTCCTCCTCTTCCTCCTGCTGATGATGATGGTGCAATTCACTTTGCCCAACGGCCCAATCCAGCAGCACCTAAGGGAGCCCCAACTGAGGGAGCACCAGATGATCAACCCCCAGCTACTTAGTTTAGGACGTCTTTTTTTTATTTGTTGTTGAAACATTTGTAAATATATATAAAAGTTTGTATTTCAGAACTTAAATTCTTATTGTGTTTACCATAATTATATTTATATTATTAGACCGCATTGTTGAATTTGTGAATTAATTGCAACAATATTATTTATATTTCTAAAATAAAATAAAAATAAAGCATATATGTATTTGTAGCGGTTTTATCATAAAAACTACTACAAATATATACTATTGTAGTGGTTCAACAATAAAAACCGCTACAACCATATATATGGCTGTAGTGGTTCCCCAACAAAAGCCGCTACAACCATATATATTTTTGTAGCAGTTGTACAATAGAAACCGTTACACCTATATATATGGTTGTAGCGGTTTTACAATAAAAACCACTACAAATACTCATTATTTGAATTTTGAAATTTGCCGCCTTTGTGCACATTTGTAGCGGTTATGTTATGTATAACCGCTACAAATTAAAAAAATAATTTTTTAATTTGTTGTCCAACGGCTTTAATATTATTAACAATTATATACATATAACCGCTACAAATACTCAACGTTTAAATTTTGAATTTCCCACCAAGTGTGCAAAATTCCAACGGCTTGAAAATTAGTGGCGGTTTTATACATATAACCACTACAAATATTTTAAAACTATAGCTGTTAGTGTAGTGGTTTAATAACTGCTACAAAATTTGAAATGTTGGAATTTCAGAATATAAGGTTCTTGGCATTCGTCATTCTCTACTCTCTCATCTTCTTCTCTATATTTTCTTCTCTCTCACTAGTAGCTATAGATAAATCATGGATCAGGTTGCTGCACAATTCTATGGAATATTTATACGAATTAAACAGTTTCTTGGATTTCGCATTCACTCACGCCAACTGTAACGGCAAGATTGTCTGTCCTTGTCGGAGATGCAAGTTTAAGAAGTGGCATGAACGAAATGTTGTGAAGGAACATTTGCTTGTGAAGCCTTTCCCTGAGGACTATATGTTCTAAGCAGTTCATGGTGAGAAGGCTAGCATTAAATATGACGATGATCTTCCTCGAAGTTCTCAAGTAGGCGTTCAAATAGATGAAGATGATCCTGTGAATGATGCTGTGCGTGATGCATTTGGATTTCAAGGCGACAACTTTAACGAATAAGTGCACAGTTCCGAGCCGGTTTTTATAAGGAATGAAGCAGCTCGGGATTTTTCAGCTTGATGGAGAAGCAGATCGTCCTTTATATCAAGGTTGTCACAAATATTCTAAATTATCTTTCTTGATCAAATTGTATCATATCAAGTGCTTGTGTGGGAACACGAATAAGGGAATGTCGATGTTGCTCGACTTATTATAAGATACATTCCCCGATGCTGAGATTCCCACAACGTTCCAGGAGGCCAAGAAGATTATCAACAGGTTGGGGTTGAATTATCAAAAGATTGATGCATGCCCAAATGATTGTATGCTGTATTGGGGAGACGATTCCAACAGCGAGACTTGTAAGAGATGTCACACATCGAGGTACAAGATAATTCGGAAAGGGAAAAAGCAGAAGAAGAAACCTGTAAAGATTCTCATGTACTTCCCTTTAAAACCTCGCCTACAAAGATTATTTATGTCGTCTAAAACTGTGGGGCACATGAGGTGGCATGTCTTTGATAACAATGAAGACGGTAAATTAATACATCCCCGGGATGCAGCTGCTTGGAAAACATTTGACAACAACTTTCTAGATTTTGTGACTGACCCCAGAAATGTTCGGCTTGCAATGGCGACCGACGGTTTCAATCCTTTTGGGAATCTTAGCACAAGTTACAGTATTTGGCCGGTAGTCTTAGTTCCCTAAGCTTACCCCCTGGATGTGTATGAAACAAAGCTCTTTCATTATCTCTATGATCATTCTAGGAAAAAAGTCACCAGGCAATGACATTGATGTGTATCTCCAACCACTTATTGCGGAATTGCTTGACCTGTGGAATGTCGGCTTGGAGACGTACGACGCTTACGGCAAGACTTTGTTCAACTTGCGTGCAGCCTTGATCGGCATGTCCAGCTTGCAATTTTGACTCTGACGCAGTGCGCCTTCCCCACAGCCGAAAGTGGTGCTTTATGGGACATCGGAGGTTTCTCGATAGAAGGCATAAGTTCAGATTGCAACGGAATCACTTCAATGGGAAACCAGAAAAAAGAGGACCACCTCAGACTTTGTCCAGTACAGATATCTTACAACAGCTTGAGCATGTTGACTTCAAGTTTGGAAAAAGCGACGATTCAGCATAAACTTGCCAAAAGAGATGCAGGACTTCGGCACCTCAGCAGTGGAAGAAGATAAGTATTTTATTCACTCTTCAATATTGGAGATCTAATTTACTTTGCCACAGTCTTGATGTAATGCACATTGAAAAGAATGTTTGCGACAATGTGCTGTATACGCTACTTAACGAACCTGGCAAGACAAAAGATCACCTTCAAGTAATGAAAGATTTAAGCGAGATGGGAGTTCATGAAGACGCTTGGCCAGATGAGCATGACATATTTCAACCAGCAAAGTTTACCCTCACAAAACCAAACAAGGAAGTCTTCCTCGCGACGTTGAAGAAATTAAAAGTTCCTGATGGGTATTCAAGCAACATTTCTCGATGTGTTGACTTGCAGGCTCGAAAGGTTGCTGGCCTGAAGAGTCATGACTCACATGTTCTTATACAGCAGTTACTCCCTTTGGCTATAAAGAATACACTTCCTCCCGATGTTTCCATCATTTTGGTGGAACTTTGTTCTTTCTTTCGGAAGTTGTGTTCTAAGGTTTTGATCGTTGAGGAACTTGATCAACTGCAGTCAAAAATTATTCTTACGCTTTGTCATTTGGAGATGATCTTTCCTCTGTCCTTTTTTACTGTGATGGTTCACCTTACAGTCCACCTCGTTCATGAAACAAAGCTCGCTGGACCAGTACAATATCGTTGGATGTATCCGATTGAGAGGTACTCATTTTAAATATGTGCTTTAATTTATTCTCCGTATTTAATGTTTGCTAGTCGTCCTTTTCATCTTTTTATATCAATTTTCTCTTCTATACTTTGTAGGTTCCTTGGGAAATTAAAATCTTACGTAAGGAATAAGGCGTAGCCAGAAGGTTCTATAGCTGAAGGCTATATAGGGAATGAGGTGCTATATTTTTGCTCAAGGTACTTTGATGATCTTGAGACGGCTTTTAACCGCCCACCTCATGTTGACAATTGTCCTGAACCTGCGCTGACATCAGGAGAATTTATCCATTATGTTGGTAAACCAGTTGGAGCAACTGAGAAGTTCAAAGTAATGGCAATTGAGAAGTTGCAAGCACATAGACATGTCTTGATTAATTGTACTCAAGTTGAACCTTTCATACGGTAAGAATTGTACACTCACATGTTATTCGATCTATATCTTTCGTAACATTTCTCACTTTCATTTCACTATCGCCTTTCCATTATTAATTGCAGGGAATTCAGAAGTCATGTTAAGCGTCAACTCAGGATCCGTACACAGACATCCTCGGAAGTTGATAGGAGGGTCTACAGAGAATTCTCGAGCTGGTTTGCGCGCAGAATACTAAATGACCACAACCCACACTCACCAGATTTCAGAGCTCTCGCAATCGGCCCTCTTGATCATGCAAAAAGGTTTACAGCATACAATGTCAATGGTTTTAAGTTTTGCACGGTTTCACGAGATCAAGGATTGCAAACACAGAATTCGGGTGTTTATGGCACATTTGGGACAAGCAGTTATGCGAGCAGCAATGACGCCAACATGCAGTTCGGAGGCGCCCCTTACTATGGCAAGCTTCTTGATGTGGTCAAACTTAATTATCAAGGCCATTTCATCGTGACGCTGTTCAAGTATTTGTGGGCAAATACCACTACTTCTCGGGGACTGACAACTGACAACTTAGGGATTACAGCAGTCAATTTCTCACTGCCGATTCATACTGGTATTTCTCAAGATGATGAGCCATATATTCTAGCTTCAAAGGCACATCAGGTTTATTATGTCGAGGATGAGAGGCACAGGGATTGGCACATAGTCTTTCATATAAAGCCACGAGACCTTTACGACATGGGTGAAGGCGATAACATCGCCTATGAGAGTAAGCCATTTCAGCCAGCCGATTTTGAAAACTACTTCCCTAAAGGCAATGACAATTTACCTCTACTGCGGTGAGTTTTTTCAAGTCCACGTCATTTAAATTAAATAAAACATCCCTAACAATAATTTTTCTACATAATTTCTGTAGGGATGGCGACGATGAGTGATTAAATTCAAATTATGCTTTTCTCTTTAAAAAAAACTGGAAAAATTTTTTTAAAATAATATTTGTAGCGGTTACTAAACCGCTACAAAAGTAACAATAACCGCTACAAAATCGACACATTAACCGCTACAAATAGTATGTGGATCCCTATAAATACCCTTACCACAACTCATTTCAAACACTCTCAAATTTCTTTTCACCTTACCTTTTTTTCATTTACTCTTATTTACAACTTCTTTTGTATGAGTAGAGGAGCTGAATAATACGATCACATATGGTAACAAGTTTTTTTATTTTTTTTACAATACTTCTTTCCTTTATATAAAATTTATTCTCACCATTTTTTTCAGATATATTAGAGTTGTATCTCATTTTCATCTATTTTTCATACACAATTACATTATATTCGACAACATAATAATTCCTTATTACCTACGTATCCTTAATAATATTATTAATAGAATTTTTATACTCATCCAATTAAATTAAATTTATCCTTCTAATTTATTAATAGGCTAATTAAATTAGATAAACTAATAAAAAAAGAAACTAATTAATTTAATATTAAAAGAACAGAAACAAATGATTGTATATTTTTTAAAAATATTTTAAATATTTGTAGCGGTTATTAAACCGCTACTAACAAACACGCATTTTTAAACTCAAATTACATTTTTTGGCGCTAAATTTGAATTTCATGAAATTAGTAGCGGTTTTATAACCGCTACAAATTTCGTAAAAATTCAAAATTAGTAGCGGTTTATTAATGTCAATTTTCTTTTCCCGCCTTTAAAATTTCAATTTTTTATATTTGTAGCGGTTATATAATCGCTACAAATATCTCTGAAAAAAATTTCATCCATGGGGATGTTGTAGTGGTTTTTTGTAACTGCTAGAAAGGATGTAGCGGTTATGTTCCTTGAGTAGCAGTTTTATATAACCGCTTACAACATACGATTTAGTAGCGGTTTTCCTAACCGCTACTAATGTTGTTTGTAGTAGTTAAAACCGTTACTAATACCCATTTTTAACCGCTACTAAATCACATTTTTTTGTAGTGAGTAAGTATTAATATTAGTTCCTAATTCATAAGAGTAATATCTTCAATTAACTATCAATATTAATATTATTATTAAATGCACAACAAGCCATATCCCAGAACGTTACATCACAAGGCTACCTTTCTGCGGATGAGGACATATGGGCCCTAACATTGGGGCCTAACCATCCTAGTCTTCTTCAAGGTGCCAGCTTTGGATTGACCAAGACAAAATATTATGGTCATCAACAACCTTAAAAAATAATAGGAATAAAAAATATGAAAATCTTCAAAAACAATGTGATGAAATGCATAAACAAGTATTGTTTCTCACACAAGAGCTAATTGAAGAGTGTTGTACGGAGCAGTAAAGGGAAAACGGCAGCCCAAGTACTAGAGACAGCTACACATTTCTAAGCCATAATCTGCCTAAGGACTTAGTAGATGTTGAGTGTTTTGCCGATAGTGCTGGACACTATCAGTTGCAATGGGCCACATGTTCCACTGCTTAGAGGATAACATGCTTCATAATAAGGCTATCCCTCTTAAGTGTGTGAAGGTACAAATCAATACCAACATCAATCCTAGCTATCTAATCCCTATGGCCACTAAAGACACAAATATAATGGGATTGGCTATAGGCGACTTTATTGCGTGGCCTCACCATCTACTTAGAGTATGCAAGCCAACAAAGAAGTCCACCGCTCAAAAGAAGCTGCCCACTAAGTTTGAGTCCCCCACTCAGTCAAAGCCTCACAATCAATCCAAGCCCCCGAATTAGTCCAAAACCCCCACTCAATCCAAGTCCCTTACTCAATCTAAGACGAACCAGACCAAAAGGAAGTTGTAAGCCAAGAGCTTGTTTCTGAGGTCCTGAACAAGGAGATGGCAAGTACGAGCTCTTTCAACTTCTTTATGAGTTATGTCTTCAATTGTGATTAAATAGTTAGTTGTTTAGAAATTTTTTTATTTTGATATGTAGGTTTATGCAATTCAGGCACCTGTACCACACTTACATCCTCCCCTACGGCCTCCAGGACATCAAGTTCATTAACCATGACAATCTTAATAACTAGGGTGAGAGTATAAAGGAATATGTCAAGAAATATCACGATAAATTTCTTGGGGATGAATTCATTAGGAGTGCGCTAGACAAAACTAAGACTTACTTCTTTGTACCTTACATTCAAGGGTGGGAACATCATTAACACTGCTTAAATTAGTTTTTATTTATTTTGTAATTGTCTTGATTCTATTATTGTATTTAGGAACTACTGGATACTCATAGTAGTAAATCCAATACGAAAAAAGATTTGGTACTATAGCTTTATGAGCGGAGTTCCAAACACAAGACCATACATGCAGAAAAGATTCAACCAGTAAGTTATCCTCTTATAGTCTCTTATAGTTCAATTCATCTTGTATGTTTCTATATATATAATTTTTTATTGTATCTTCTCATAGCTATATACAATTACTACACTCAAAATGGTTGGTCTCAAATACCCCAAAATCAACCTTATAGATGGCAACTACAGATGCAGCTTCCAATGGTTGCATCTGAAGGTATATATATTGTTGACCAATAACTATAATATTAAATTGAAGCACACATATAATTTATATATATAACTGGCTGACAAAGTTTTCTTCTCATTTCTTTATAGTGCCCAAAGCAATCAGACATAAGCAATGATTATGGGTACTACGTGATACAATACATGATGGACATAATCACACACATGCATGCAAATATTGATACAAACAAGGTATATTATATGCTCAATTTGTTTATATATACATTCGGTCAGCTATATATTACAATATCAAACTTTCACATATCGTTTCACTTTGTGCATAGTATTTTAGTACCTCTTGCATGATGTTTAGCAACTCACAAATGAAAGAAGTGGCTGAAGAGTTAGCAACATCTATGCAACATAAATGGGAGAGTAAATACTATGAATGACTATAAATTTCTAGATAGATGATTTGTTTGTTTTAAAGTTTTGATTTTAATAGTGTATATCATACATGAATGACTATAAATATATTCTGATTTGTTATATTATTCTGTATATGGATGAATGTAAATATATATTGTGATTCATTCTATAGAAATGTATAGGCAGGTGGATATCAAAAGCAAAAACCCCCTATTTTTCAAAAAAAATAGCTTCAATAAATCACAGTTGTTACCTAACAACTGTTATTTATGTCAAATATATATATAGATTGTTTAAATAAAATTGTTAGCATTACTATCAATATATAATAGTTGTTTTGAAAGAACCATTATATATGTATAACATATATTGAGGTTGTTAAAGCAGAACTATTATGTATTATGCAAACATTACATATATTATGACTATTATTTACATGTGCCCATTAATTATTATCATAGCAATGCGCATATCATGGCCTCACCGAGCCTCTATACATAATTGGTATTATAATATAAATGTTATAATAGGTCTAGAATAAATAACAATTTGGATTCATAATTTATCTGTGCAAATTATATATAGTGTCCGCATATATGATGGTTTGAAACCATGATATATGACAGATAATGACCATCATAAAAGGCATTTTCTATAGTAGTGTGTTTTATTTCATAGGAAAGCTTTCATGCCCTTTTCATATCATACTCCTCATATTAAAAGTCCGTTTAGTTCAACCTCATTGCCACTTGCAATGCAATGCCTATCACATCAATCTTTATTTATAGTATAGAGGTGGTGATTGAAGAGAGAAAAGGTTTTGTTCCTAAGCTTTGTGTTTCAAGCATTTTGTAACCTTTCATTCACATCGATCTTTAGAATGAGTGCGAATGGAAATAATCTTTGAAACTCTTTGTTTAATCTTCATAGTAAAGAATGTAAATTTTTTTTATTTGATTAAGGGTTTCTTCTTTCAAGGTTTAAAGGGTAATGGTTTTTGCCTACTCCAACAAATGCAAGCTTGCAACTTCAAACTCACATTCTTTTTTAATGTGATCAAGCGTTTTCACCTCTCCTTGAAAAGTCTCAACAGTTTGTTGTTGGTAACTTCAAACTCACATTCTAAGCCTCTATAATATGGATTCAAACCAATTAATGCAAGTAAAATAAATGACATATATTTTTGCTCTATGAACAAATCGAAGCATGCAGACTTCAACAATAACTCGTACTCCATTTTAGAAATAATTAAGTTAAATGTATGTCATGTGTTGTCTCATATATCACAAATGAAGTGATGGTGCAGGGTATTTATAGGTTATGAAGTGATATCTTAAAGTGGTATTTTTTAAAGCAACACCTCTTCAATCAATTAAAAGTCATAACTATATGTTAGGTTCATGATGTAATGTCCCAACTTGTGATTAAGGGCTAATTATGATTTTAATGATGTAATTATTGTTAATATTGTTGTAAGCAATGTTTAAGTTTATATTGGAGTCTAATGATGATTTGGCAAAGGTTTTGATAATCAGGGGCGAAATTGGAAACTCACTTACCGATTGGTCGGTTACAGAAGAGGAAACTCATTGGTAACTTGAAGATCAATGGTTGAGATTAAAAGTCAAAGGAATCAATGGCTAGGATTTAACCATGGGGTGGAATCCTATGTAAATGAAATCATGTGAAATCGAGGGAAAGGAACAAGATTGTGCCAATTGTTATTATGAGGACCCTTAGATTAAAGTCAACATTTCAAACTCATTTTCTCTTCCCTCTCTCCTCTAAGTTGGTTAAGTGTGTGTGGGCAAGAGAAAATATGAGTTTTTATCTTCTCTCTCCATTCGGTGCAGCTGAACCAAGAAAGAGAAATAGAAAAGCTTAATTTTAAGTAAGTGATTGCTTTCATATGCTCAAGTGTTCTTCGTTAATGTTGTTCATGAGGTTGGGAGCTTTCTTTCTATGGTTGTAAAACTTTGAAAGGTGGTGAATTGGTGGTTGCTCAAATCTGAAAGTTGGAGAAATAGAGATTTGGTTGTGGCAAGTGAAAGAAGTAATGATTTGATGCACTTTGATGGTTATATGTTGAATGTTGGCTAAGTTTTGTAAATTCTTGAATTTTGCCCTGAATTTGGTGTTAAATGCAAGTAGGAATTGGAGAGAGTATCACTGTTGACTTGGTAGCTTATGTTATTTTAAGTTGGTTGGGATTGATTTAGAAGTGGGGAATGAAAGTGTTGATGATTGAGTTGTTGAGTGGAATGTGTAGATCTAAGGGCAAATTGTATTTGGGGTGTGATTTTGGGTATTTTGAGGTTACCAATAGGTTCCTTATGGAATTTTAGGTGAGAATGAGCTTTGGTACAAGTTTATGACCTATTGGGATCAGTTTTGGTCACTTTGGAAAACCTTATCAGTTGCTGCGATTCTGGCTTCTGATGCGCATCACTCGAGTGCAGCAGTAGGTTTCTATTTTCTTTGGTTTTCTCAGTAGTGTTTTTGAGTGGAAATGTAAGAGTGCACTTCCTGACTTACGAGTGCGATATGATCCCACTCGGTTGAGCATAGGCATGCTTGAGTGAGGTTTTCCATTGGAAGTGGTTTATGCTCTCGGGCAAACACTCTTGGTGTTGCACTTCCTGGTACTCGAGTGCAACAAGCACTTCTTAGCCAAAGATGTTGCTCTCGGCCAAACACTCGCGAGTGAGGACGCTTCTCACTCTAGCACGAATGCCCCATCACTCGAGTGAGGCCATCTTCACTCGAGTGAAGCAACCAAAATTCAGCATTTTACTTTCAAAGAGGGAATTTTAGGGTAGTGTCACCCAACCTTTAGGCATATGTTTAGGTTTCTAATAAGCACTTAAAGAGTTTAAATGATAACCAACATCAAGTAAGATGAAATTAAGAACTTGGAAAGGAATTAATCCAATGTCCTTACTCTTGGTTGTAGGCTTTGATATTGGCTGTACCCATGAGCCAACTGTGCCAGAGGATGTCAGGAAAGTACAAGGTAGTAACTCTCTCTTTATACCATATGTGATGCACTGTATGTGTGTTGTATCATTGATTTGTGATAAAATTCGTATGCTACAATATTTGTGGATAAGCATAAGCACCGTCATACCAATAGTCCCTGAGTAGCTAACAATTGATCGGGTAAGGGTTTTGTGCCTTCCTAGCGGAGAAAGGGGATGAGGATGAGGTGTGACTTTGTGATTAGGTGAAAGCCTAATTGTGAAGGCCAACAGGCCAATTGTGAAAGCTGGGTAGCTATGTGAGCTATAAGGCTATGTTTATGCACTGCCATGCTAACAGTCCTTGAGTAGCTAACAACGATTTGGGTAGGACTGTGTGCCTTCCCGGCGGAGAAAGGGGATGAGGGTGGAGTGTGATCTGCGTTGCTGATGTATGATGATTTGCTTACATGCTATGTGTTTATGTGTGGTATGAATGATTTGTCATTACTGGGATTCTTTTGAATCTCACTCTTTCCTATAACTAACCTTTCAGACTGGCAAGTGGCTCCAGGGAGAAGCGGATAACCAAGAGTGGGTAGGACTTCTTAGACATATTCGATCAAGACCGTTGGTTATCTATTTTTGGAACAGGATCACTGTATATATTTGGGGTTGTAAATATTGTTTTGATTTTGTAATCCCCATTTTTGTGAAATGTTACACCCTATATATATACGTAACCTGGGAGTTGCCGGGATTTTAATTTCTACATTCTGATACGTATGGATGTGATTGAACTGCTCAGGTAATTTTATTCGAATATGACTGAGAGACAAGATTACCTGTGTTTTAAACTATTTTTGTGAACACCCTATCTCCAAGATAGGTGATTCTAAATAATAATCGGTAATTATTGGTCTCTATTTCACTTTAATTTCATATTTCGAAAGTAATTACGGTGAGGAGGCTGCACATGAATCCTCATAAACCAACATAACTTAAATAAACAACATTTATTTAAAATAACTATTCCATAAGGCAAAGAATTTCAAGTTTGGGGTAGTTTCTTAGGCCTTCCACCATCCCCCATTCAAGTATTCATCCTCAATGGATGCAAATTCTATGTGGGCTAAATTCTCAAATCTTGGAAAATCAAGGCCAGATGATGTTTCCTACATGATTAATTTAGTAATAAAATTATATATAGAGAGAGAGACCATTCATGTATTCATCCTCAATGGATATAAATTCTATGTGGGTTAAATTCTGAAATCTTGGAAAATCAAGGCCAGATGACGTTTCTTACATGATTAATTTAGTAATAAAATTATATATATATATATATAGAGAGAGAGAGAGAGAGAAAGTGAAAAGAACAATATAGATAGATCATCAGCATCATTAATTATTCATACTCTGTTTAACAGTAGATAGGTCACATTAGTAAACGCTTTCCACTTAATTAGACCGAAAGGAACCACTGCTGATACCAAATGTTGAAACTTTTCGATATCTAATCTTAAATCATCATCCTCATCGGTACCTAAATCTAAATAACCTAATTCCAACTCTTGAAGAACACTACAAAAAAATAGCAAATTACCCACGAAAATTACCCACGGAATTCCGTCTCTGAAATCAAATTACCTACGGATTAGGGACGAAAACGGAATTACCAACGGATCACGACGGAATTTTTTCTGTCTCTAAAAAATCCGTGGCAAATTGATTTACCGACGGAATTTTTATTCCGTCGAAAATTACCCACGGAAAAAATTTCGTCCGTAATTACCGACGGAAATTACCCACGGAAAATTTTCCATCGGTAATTACCCACGGAAAAAATTCCGTCAGCAATTACCCACGGAATTTACCCACAGAAAAAATTCCGTCGGTAATTAACCACTGAATTTTTCCGTGGGTAATCCGTCGGTAATTTAATATTATTTTTTTTAAAAAAATTCCACGTGGCGAACTTAAAAGAGGCCACGTGGACATTACCGAAAGCCCCCCACAGCCCGCCCCCGCATCTGGCCCCGGCAGCACCCAAGCAAGGGCCACGTGTCCCTCTAACCTTGCGCCACGTGTCTCTATGAGATAATTGTTACATTTTGTGACGAAGGTGGGATTTGAACCTTGGACCTTTTGGTATGTGTTCTGATGCCTTTGCCAGTTGAGCTGCTTTAACCTTGCGTTATTTATTCACGTAATAATATATATAATGTAATAATTTAAAAACAAATATAATATTAAGATAAATATATATAATTAAATATATATATTTATATATAATTATATTTTTCATTTTTTATAATATAAAATTTTTTAATTTCTAATTTCGTTTAAATATTTAATATTAATATTAATATATACAATATTACATATATACTTATAAATAATTATATATTTCGTTTTTTATAATATAAATTTAAATTTTTTAATTTCTTATTTCATTTAAATATTTAATATTAATATAAATATATATAATATTAAAAATATATTTATATATAATTATATATTTTGTTTTTATGATATAAATTTTAAAATATTTAATTTTTTTATTTCATTTAAAATTTTTATTATTAATATTATATATATTTAATATATTATATTAAATATTAATTTTATAATATTTAAATTTTTATTTATTATAGATTATTTTTATTTTTATTATTTTATATAAATTATTCAAAGATGATAAAAAAATTATTAGTTTTACCAACGGATGACCCACGGAATTCCGTCGGTAATTTCTCATTCAAATTACCCACGGAATTCCGTGGGTAAGGCGTGAGTAATTACCGACGGAAAAAATTCCGTGGGTAAAAGTCAAATTTACTGACGGAATTTTGATTCCGTCGGAAATTACCGACGGATTACCCACGGAAAAAATTCCGTGGGTAATTACCGACGGAAATTACCCATGAAAAATTTTCCGTCGTTAATTACCCACGGAAAATTTTTCCGTCGGTCATTAGAGACGGATTACCCACGGAATTCCGTCGGTAATTTTTCATTCAAATTACCCACGAAATTCCGTGGGTAAGGCGTGGGTAATTACCGACGGAAAAAATTCTGTGGGTAATCCATCGGTAATTACCCACGGAATTTTTTTCCGTCGGTAATTTTTCCGACGGAAAATCCGTCGGTAAATCGTAGGAAATTACCGACGGAAATAATTCCGTGGGTAATTCCGTCGGTAATAACATGTTTTTTTTGTAATGGAAGAGGAAATCTCAAAAGGAGATTTGCCAAGCTTTCAAAATCTGGAAATTTAACCTTCACTAAATGCATGACTTTAAGGCTAATTAACAGAATACAAAGTCTTCACTCTAACCCCTTCCAACTTTAAGACCCTAATCCTACCACATTTGAAAATTCTAGGGGTCACTTGCATGCAGATATACCGAAGCATAGTTCAAGATGCTGAACTTTGCTATGTATAAGTGTGCTAATCCAAATATTAATCTTCATCTTCATGCTATTAATATTAATAGGCTACACGCTTCTGAGCCGGAACTTTTCTACTGGTCTCGAATCTGCCATGAAGATAACTGCGTCTACAAACTGAAGGAAATCGTCGGGAATAGGGAAACTTGTATGATCAAAGTCAAAAGTGGAATTTGAAAGCCAAAGCAACAACTTCTCTTGTTGGAAGAAAAGAGAGGATATAGTGAAGAATACAGTCTGGTAAATCGCCGATCCTATCTATCACTATTTTTTGTTCAGACGCTGATTTTGCCATGGCAAAATAGCTCTTCTCTAATTGAGAGGTAACGGGTTTTATAACGGAAGGAAAATGAAGGGAGAGGAGAGAAGCATACCAGGGTGGGGTGGAGATTGCCAGAAAACTCAACTACGGGAGCCACGTCGGTCTGGAAATTAATTGCTGATTGATTTCCTAATATAAATTAATCGCTGTTTAGGATACGGATTGGGCTTCGGATCGGGATTATGATTTAAAATTACAGTAAAATATTTTAATCACCCTCTTGTTTTGCCTTAATTGCACAAATATCCCCTCTATTTTAAAAAGTGACACTTAAGTCCATATCATTAACTCCGTTAAGAATATTCTAAAAAGCTTCTAAAAGTATGTTTTAATCAAAATTTATATTAAAAAATTATTTACTAATTTATCCTTAATGCTAAATCCCAAATTTTAATTGACAAGTTATAAATATCACAAAATTTTACAAATTCTAGTAAGTTTTTTAAATGTTCGTAGGACAAAAATATGAAAATAGATATTTAAATGACTTATACAATCTCTCACACCTATATAAGCTATTAGATTTGATAAAAAAAAATATTTTTTTCATATACATTTTTAGTCATTTAAGAAACTAAAAATAAATAAATTTCAATAAATATGATGAAAAATAAAAATTATAAATTTTTTGGAAAAAAATTATAAATTTCGTCATCTCAAAATTAATAAGTTTTTCACATATTATAAAGTTAGAAAATGTATTGTATACATTAAAAAAAAAAGAAAGTTAGGAAATCTATTAGAATTATTTTTTGGTGGCATGTAATTTTTTTGGCCCAATATATATTCACACACATATATGTTTAAATAATTATAATGTTAAAGAGGGCACTTTGGTTAATAAAAGCTCAAAAGTCAAATTTAACGTTTAATTAACGATTTAGATGGATAGAAATTGAATTTCAAAATATAAAAGATGTTTGTGTAACATATATTTTCTTTTTAATGGAGATTTATATGTGTTTTTAAAATAGATGGGAGAGGTTGGCGTCATGAAGACAAAATAGAAAGATTTTTAAAGTATTTTACTCTTTAAATTATGTTTGTAACCTCGTGGATTTAAAAGGTTAGATGGAAAAATCTTCAATATTTTATTTGTTTATTTTTTTTCCCGAATAATTTATTTGTTTATTTACCATAAGGTTAAAAGATATGATCATATTTTTCTGAAAAAAAGAAAACAAGATATGATTATATTTTAAATGATCTATTACTTGATTTGTTTAAAAAAAATTCCAGCTAAATTTTAATAGCATTACATCTTGGTCTAAGTTTAATTTTATGATATTTAGTTTTAAGATTCTCAAAATTATATCTTTAAGATTATATGATCCAAATATTTTAACATCGCCCTTAAGGGCCGGGTAACTTTTAAATTTTCTGCTAATCTTAAAAAATCAAATTACATAGAGAGAGAAAGAGGTCAATTATTTAGTCAATCTCACTCTGTTATATGAAATGCATCCTGATTTCATATATCTTTTAACGGATGGATCAAATCTTTGGATGATCATAGAAAGAATATCTCAGTACATTATCCACTAATCAATCTATCTATGGTAGTATCAGCATTATATCTTTGAATGGAAAAATCTTGTGTGTGAGTATAAAATAAAAATGAATGACGAAATCTACATAGGAAGCAGAGACTATATGAGGCATTTAAGATGTTAATATAAAATCTTTTAAATCTCATTTACTAATATTTATATTTTTTTATTGATAAGTATTTTCAAAATTTTGAACTTTGTGTATAGGTCCCTTCTAAGAATCATTATTCACAGATTAAATAAATTAGTTGAAAGTATTTATATTAAGTAATTAAGTAATTTATTTAGTTTTTATCATCTCCAAATCACTCAATTGTGAGTCTGTCATATATTAAGAACCTGAGGTAGTATTTGGAAAACAAAATTATATATCTCTTATACATTTATTACTTTTAACTAATTTTAATCAACAATTAACTTTGAGTGATTTTTATAGTTACTACTTATTAAAAAAAACGGGAGGAAGTACTTAACTTATTCATGAAAAATAATAAGTTAGCCAAAAATTAGTTAAAATTCTTCAGATTATTATCTTGTTTTTCCAAAATAAAGATATAACGTATAACTTGTGCAAGTTTCAAACGTACAAATACATGTAACATAATTCTCAGAAAACTAGCAATGTTAATAGAGCTACCACGTCATAATCTGAGCATGCTTGGATTAGCGAGAACCAACACATGCTCACGAAAGTGGTTTTAGTGCTCATCAAGGGTAATAAGCACTAAAATCTAGACTGGCCGAACCGTCATCCTGCTCTAATTTAGGTGGTTCATATTTAATTTGTTTTTATAAAAAAAGTATGTTAAAATGTGCGAAATCTAAAAAAAATAAATAAAGATAATTTTTTAACTATCAGTCTTTAAAAAATGATGTTTTTATTTTAGAATCATCAGTCCAAAGTCGTCCTATCATCATTAACAAAATTTACTGAATGTCTAATGGAATATATAGGAATAGCTTAATTTCACTTGTGTTTTCCCATAGCTGATTCTAATAAGTCTGGATAAACAAAGAGGGCGTGTCCAACCCTCAACAACCAATACTTCCCTTCGGTCCTTAAGATAAGACAAAATTAGAAAGTTGGTGTACCTAAGTGTATGACGTATTTTACATTTTTATTAATCTTTTCTCAAATTAACGCTATTGATATTTACTTAACAATAATCCAGCAAAAAAGGGAGGTAGGGAATTAAAGATGATTTGGGTGTTTTTTTTTAGAAAAAAAAAACATATCATATTAACTAATTTAACTAATATCTTAACCTACACGAATTAGTTAATTATCTCACGCATAGAACCAGAGGAGCATAAAACCCTATCAAATATTTACATCAACAGTATTGTATTCTTTCATGTTTCTTTCTCATTAGTTGTGTGTGGATAACTTGCTTCTATGTTCTCGAACTCATGACTTCATTGGTTGACCTAAAATGTAGCCGCCATCAAGCCGAAACTTCAAATTGCTCCTTTTTCTTTTTTCACTCTTATTACCTATGATCTAATGTTGACATTATTTAATGCATAACATTTTACTATATAACATTAAAATTTATCAATGAAAACAACTTATTAGACTAAAGAGCCTAATATAAATTGAATCAGAAGGAAAAAAAGCATTATGGATTCAGCTTTGAGCGACAATCAATGCAAGTAAAATCGTTCATTTAGACCATGGGACTTCTAAACCGATTACATGTACAAAATAAATAACAAATACAGAAAACCTATTCGTTCATCCTCCACTCTTTTGACACTTGCTTCTCTGTTGCTCTATGATCTCCTCCCAAGAAGAACACAAATCAGACAAAAGTCTGCAAAAGTTGTAGAGCCATTAAGGCACACTAGCATACACTTTTGATCATTTGTTGAGGAATGGTGACCCTGCATTTTTGTGGGCAATACTAAGTTTAACAAACTAATTTCAAGCCAATCATCCTCAAACACAAATGCATAATAACAACTCCGGTCTTTGATGTAAGAGCTAGTTGGAGCTTGGTTTAGTCATAACTATAATACCACAATCCACTTGTCTCCCAAATTTATAATTTTTTTTTCAAAATATCCTATTGATTGCACACATTAAGAGGTTTCTATCTAAGGATAATCATGATGGTATTTTAGGAAAACCAACCTATATTTGTTAAAAATAACTAACATAACTAACTTTCTTGGTTTACACAAATTAGTAAGTTAGTTCTTATATTGAGGACCAAAGGTAGCCCAACACAGTACTATACTTTAATCATACCAACTGTTGGAAGATATGTTACAAAAATAATGAGTTCTATTACTGAAAATGAACGAAATAGAAACCATCCCAAAAAGAATAGAAGCATGCAGAGACTTCAACAATAACACACTGCAACTGAAGACCTCACTTAAATAAAAGCCTGCAATGCTCAGAGGCTCTAGGACACGAGGCTAACTCGTTGAGATATTCATACTTTTCATTTGAATCAATATCACCACAGCAAATGGAAATGGTCCTCAAAACTCTGGCATGCTTCATAATATATCTTGCAATTTCTAACTCGCATTCCCAGCCTTCATATCCTCCAAGGGTGAATTCCTTCAGGTGTGAAGAAAGACATTGAGGAACATCCAGTGTTGGTTCCATAAACGCTTCCTCCGTATCAGGATCAACATAAATCTGAGCACAAATACCAAAGTTAGGAACTAACAAAAAAAGTGTTGTGCATGCAATTGAAGTTGTGAGATTAAGCTAACCTCATTTATCACAAGAATTTCAAGCTTGGGGCAGCTTCGTAGACATTTCACTATCCAATTCAAGTGTTCATCTTCAAGAGGCGAAATTTCTAGATGGGTTAAATTGTCAAAGGTAGGAATATCACGAATAGGTGATGACCAATCCTACATGGTAGAATATGTCAATAGTTAGGCAGCCTCAACCAACACATATATCTTAAAATTCAAGAAAAAGAAAAAATGAGTACTGAAAAAAGAAAAAGAAACGAGAGAAAAGAAGACTATTGTGGACCTGGCCTCTCACACTAAAAATAAATAGATGACCTGAGGCTAACAAGAGTAAGCCCAGGGAAAAGGAAAAAGGTCGTAGGAAAAATATTAGAATGTGTTAATTAGGCTTGAATTAAAGGTATATAAAAGGTGTATTATGTCCTATCAACTGGGTTAAGTCATTTTGATGGAAAGGAAAAATCAACATGCACATATTTCTTAAAATTCGAGACTACATTAGGAAGACCAAGCTTAATTGTTTATAAAATTATAGAATGAAAAGAAATAATGTAAATCAGCATCATTCATACCACGTTTAGCGATAGAAGTGTCACGTTAGTCAAAACTTTTGAAGTAATTAGAAAGGAAGGAACATTTGCTGAAACCAAATGTTCAAGCTTTTCAATATTCCTATTAACAGTGAAATCTTGTTCTACCACTACTACTACTTGTTCTTCATCTATCCTCATCAGACCTAATACCAGTTCTTCAAGAAAAGCACATCCTGAGAAAAGATTTGCCAAACATTCATCATCCGGAAGCGTATCTGCCACCAAATGCAAGACTTTAAGCGAAGGCAACTTAACAAAAGAAGGAATATTCACGGCAACCCCATCCAACTTCAAAACCCTAATGGTATCACAGTTGAAAATTCTAGAGGCCACTTCAATGCAGGAATGAGAAGAACAGAGTTCAAGACATTCAACTTTACGATTTATAAGTGTGTTAATCCAAATATTAATCTTAGAGACACTTCTTCTTGTATCATGTCTAAACCTAAATTTCCCACATCTAAACCGAAACTTTTCTACTGCTTTTGAATCTGCCAAGAAGAGAACTGCATCTACAAACAGAAAGAAATCGTCAAGATTTTTGAAAGTTGCATCATCAAAGTCAAAAGAGGACATTGAAAGCCAAAGTGATCTCCATCTCTTTGACAAAAGGCAAGTGGCAACAACTTCTTTTGTGGGAAGAAAAGAGAGTATTTGGTGAATCATAGGCTCTGGTAAACTACTAATCCTATCTCTCACTATTACTTTACTTCCATGTCGTTTTGCCATATTTAGAGTTATGTCAACTACGTGCCAATTCCCTTATAGCTTAGTAGAAAGAATATTTCCTTAGCAAGTAATAAGGAATGAAAACCAGAAGCCAAGAAAAGCGGCCTTGCTCAAGGAAGGAAGAATGATGGCAAAAACAATCCAAAAAAAGAAAGTCACTATATCATTATCATTTTATCATTAGTATTTGTAATACTAATATTTTTTTTATTTAATTATCTATAGCCCATTAAAATAGATCTGATCCTCAATGAACATTTTTTATAAGATAATATTTCATAAAGAGCTTCTCAAGGAAAAAAGTTTACATCTCTTCATATATACGTTGAAATTTTTTTTAAAAAAATTAGAGATTAAAAATCTTCAATATTTTATTTATTTATCATAAGGATCAAATATATGATCGCATTTTCAATGATCTATTACTTGATTTTTTTTAAAAAGAAAAAAATTGCAGCCAAATTTCTCTTATGTGCCAGACAAATTTTAATAACATTACGTCGTGATGTAAATTTAATTTTTTGAAATTTAGTTTTAAGATTCTCAAAATTATATTTTGAAGATTATACGATCCCATATTTTAACATCGTCCTTAGGGTAACTTTTAAATTTTCTGTTAATCTTAAAAGATATAATTACAGAGCGGGTGAGGGCAATTATTTCCCATATGGTTATATGAAATTTATCAGGATTTCAAGTCTATTTTGGGGGTTGGGGTTGGGGGAGATAGAAGAGATCAGACCAAGTCTTTGGAGGATAATATAGAAAGAATATTTCAGCGCAGAGAGTTAAATTAAATACTTAAATTACTCTACATTATTCAAGCCAGTCTACTAATCTATCATTTCTTTTTTGCCAAAGTTATCTACTAAGGACATGTTTGAGAAAGCCTAGAAAAACATGTTCCTTAAATCAAAACAAAACTCTTTTCACAAACTTACCTCGTATACTGTACATCACGTTAAAAAAAATAGCTTCAACAGCTAATCCAAACAGACACTAACCTATCTATCTACAATAGGTATACCAGGTCAAAAAAATATCTACTGTAGGTATACTAGTATTAGCATTAAATCCTATAAAGGAAAAAATGTCTTTTATGTAAAAATGAATGGAGAAATCTACCTATGGGATAGAGACAATACGTGGAATTTAAAATGTTAATAAATTTTTTCAAATCTCATTTAATTTAAACAAATATTTATATTTACATCTATATTTATACATGGCATTTAATATTTATATTTATATACGTGGCATTTATATTTACGATTGATACGCTATATTTACATAGAAACGTCAGCAAAGGTCGTGCAAGAATATATAACATTAAAAATTAATGGTTAATTATGCACACAGCCATATAGTGCAAGGCAGAATTCACAAAAGCACAAAAATAACCATTGTATTTGATAAATGTAATTTATATAGTGACAAATATGAAGATTTTTACGTAATAACTGTCAAATAACACTTACAAATGATTCATTTTCCAACTAAATATCAAAGTAAACAAAATCATAACGGTCATAACAATTGACTATAAAGTGTGAATGAGAAATATTACATTTCTTAAGAAAACCGTCAGGTAATACTTTCAAATTATCTGTCTTTCCAAACTATTATTATTTAAAGTACTTTCTTTATAAATATCTCATTAAATTCACCTATTTTAATTTTTCTTTTCATAAAATTATAAAAATATGCCAAATAAATAACGATTATTAAGAAAAGGACAACACTTACACCCAGCAAGTTCCCTACACCAAGTTCATCTAGTTCACCAATAAGAAACTGACACCTGGACATTTTTAACACATCATCAATAAACGTAGTTACCCATTACTGTCCATCTCCTTTCTTTTTTGGGACTAGTTCAACCCTAATTTGTCACTTATCATCTGCAGCAAAGATGGAATTTCCAGAGGTTTGCTTCCTTTAAAACCTAGCCACCACAAGCCTCTCGCAACAAAACACTTGTTCAACTAAAGAGAGAATAATGGCGCCCTCTTACTGTGTGAGGGAGAGAAAGTCATGTGTGCCTTGGGTTGAGAAGTGCTGCAAGGACTGCCTCTGTAATCTCAAAGATGACTTCTCCTTTTCTTTCGAGCTCATCAGTTTAGTATGCTGGGGTGTCGCAGAAATTCCTCAGATAATCACCAACTTTCACACCAAGTCTAGCCATAGAGTCTCCCTTGCCTCTTTCCTCACTTGGGTCGCTGGGTTCAACCTGTCAAAAAAAAGAGAACGGAGATGGAGAGACTGACGGGTAACAGCGTTTATTGATGATGTGTCAAAAATGTGCAGGTGTAAGTTTCTTGTTGGTGAAATGGATGAACTAGGTGTAAGGTACTAGATGTAAGCGTTGTCCTTAAGAAAAACTTGTCACTTATTAGAATACCATTTTAAATTCCTAAAGGTTATTAAAAAACAACCATCACCATTTATAAAATATAATGACCTGTGAAACTAAAGGACGCAACGGATTGATAATCCATGAAACCCTCTCTATATAAATATCCAAAAACTGAACTACACTTCTCCACTTCCATTTCAACTTCTCATAACCAACTGCAAGCTTTTATGCTTCTTCACCAAAATTATGGATGTTACGAGTGTAAATGATTTATTAAAAAGTGCAAATATACACTTTCGTAAATAAGTAATATAGAGGTGAGTAGAGTATCATTCCAACGAGGATTGATCACTAAGTACCAAAGTTAGTAATCTTAATTCCATTTAGTCGATCGATTAGTTGGTGATTAAAATTACAAAATTAAAAATGATTATATAGAATGGAATTGATTTAAAATCAACTATGAGAAAAAGCCCTAGAGATCAAATTTCACTTAGCAAATTTCGGATTGAATCATTTATCTATTCTAATTCAATTTATTCCACATGATTGATAGCCGAGTTTCCATTATTTAATTACTAGCATCTTCCAAGGTCAAGCAATTTTATAATTAATTGCTAATCCAATATATCCCTATATGAATTAAAGCAATTAATCATGCATTAATATTTATAAAACTCATTAAGACTACACAATCCATATGAATATATTTCTATTTCATATGCAAATTATGGTTTTAATTATAGATCTACATACATACATCTCCTTCCAGTCTCAACATACATATTGAAATCATTCAAAAGATGGTCAATCAATCAAAAGTATTAAGAGCAATAATCAAAACTCAATCATAAAGGAAAAATTAAAAATAGATTTATTAAGTTAAGATTCAATCCATCATTTGTAACCTATATTATCACCCTAAGAAAATGAAAATTTAACTCATGATGAAATTAAAAACAAAATCAAAATAAATTGAAAACTTCATAAACATTGCTTAAAACTTAATTATTAAATTCTAAAACACAAATATACAACTACAAGATGCATGAAAATGGAAAAATCTAACCTTCTTTTTAGGAGGTAAAACCTTCCATGTAGGTGGCAACCTATACTATCCACAAAGGAGAACTACCTAAGTCTTCCAAGGAGGCAAGCTAGAAACAATACAATGCATGGAATTAAACTCTAAGATAGTGTGTCCACTCCTCTATTTATAGATAAATGGGGTGCAAAAATTTCCACTTGTTAGGCATTAATCTTGACTTTAAGCCACCAATGTTGACCTTGTGGCAACCATGCTTCTTGATTGCTGTCAAACCCCTTAACTTTTTAATATTCACAGAGTAATAAATGCATAGTTCAGAAGGCTTACAGAAATAACAGAAATATACTGATAATAAGTGCTTGTTTACATTACAGGAAATCCCTATAGGATTTGAAAAATATATACAGAGTCCAACCGAAAAAAAATTTACAACTAAAGATAACCAACTGCGCTCCCTCTTGAACTGAAACCTCAGTCACCAGTAATTACGGTTTTGCCCTTAGAGCCGCTACCTTCTGTTAGAATATTTTTAAATGTTGAAAAAGGGTGAGATTCGAGTAAATCTCAGTAGTAACATGCTTTTCCAACATATAAAAGGTGAAAATAAATATGCGATACACCATGTTATGTAAGATGCTAACTCGTGTTGTGCACACACTGTCCAAGGCCAAAGACTGGTTGCAACTCCGGCTTGACTCATGCTCATGGTCAAATGACATGTTTAGACCCTGGCTTATGCGCATGCACCATCGCTAGATCCCATATCATAGCTAGGCTAATGTGCATGTCTAAGACACTATGCTCATGTTACAGAGAATGGTATACTCAAACATATAATAATCACATAGTATATGCAAGAAATAGTTACTACTTGACTCCTTTCTCAATTCCTCTGTCAGTCCTAACCTTTAGTTCTAGCTCAGGCTATTGAAAATTTCTATAAATTAAAGTTACAAGTAACTGGTTATTACTTGAACCATTACTGCCTTTAAATCAAATTATGCTGGTTATCTAATGCAATTATCACAGTTTCTGCACTATGCAATTCTACACAGTGCAATTTCACTGTTTCCAAAAAAACTAGTAGATTTTCAATCAACTTTGGAAATTCATAATTAATTCTCAGAAAATTCAATTTGATAGATTCCAAAGCCTAAATGAAGCTCTTTAAATGCATTTTTGTGGAAAAATAGCCATAGCTAGCCATTGAAAACAGATATTTTTTAGAAGTTATCAAAGGTTCCCCTGTTCCATATTACATTTCAGAAACAAAGCACAACTTTGAAAAATCATATATTTTAATCTACTAGTCCAAAAATTATGTTCTACCCATCATATTAAAGCTCTAAATGTCTACTTTAAAACTGGAAATTTTCAAAATTTTTTGTCAAGGTTTAGTTTTCCAAACTTTCGCCAAATCCAATCTAATCCAAATTCATATCTCTTAATATACTAATCCAAATAACCTATATTATATATCAAATTAAAGCTTAGCATGTATACTTTTATTCTAAAAAATTTCATGGCCATTGGACAAGATTCTATTACTCAAAAACACAACACAACCAAACTGCCAGAACCTGGACGTCCAGAATTTCCCCTGTTTCTGACTTAACTTCCAAAAATCATAAATCTCTCTACATGTATCCAATTGACGTATTCCTGGATTCATTTTAAAGCTATGGATGTCTACTATATTCCTATAAAATTTCATAAATATTGGTAAGGTTTGTCTGGTCAACACTCAACACAAAGCTAATTGTCTTTCAAAAACATTAGTTTTGACAGTCTAAATTTAAAAATCAAGAACTCATTCATTTTCACTCCAAATTGTACTCTTCTTGATTCTATCATCAACTACACATCCTAAAATTTCTATACAAAAATACCCAGTCAAAAACTCCATCTATAGCCTTTGTTTAAGCTTCTGTAACTTTCCTGTAGATACTCTATTTTCTGGCGAGCAGAATAGGGTAAAGAAAACTAACATGCAACCATGAATTTATACTCTAAACCTCATGATTTTTAACTCTATACTCTCCTACACATATGTCTTGAGGTTAATGATCAAATTTTAGAACCAAAGGACCCCAAACTGAACCCCAAAATCATCACACAATCACTAGTTTTAAAAATTTTCTTTGACATAATTTTTCCGGCAAGGTTTCTCACTTCCAGCAATGAAACAACCCAGAAAACAGCCTCAAATCCAATGGGAAAACAAAAAAAATGTGTAGGAGACTCACCTAAAAGCGTTTATGGTGTTGCATGTAAGGTTTAACACTTCCTTTTTTCTCTTCTCCGATCATTTTCTTCCTCCAGTTCACCTCCTTCACTCACATCTCTCTCTCTCTCTCTCTCTTTCTCAATTCTGTTTTCTCTATTTTCTTATGTTTCTTTTGCTCTCTTTTCTCTGACCGAAGTGGTGAAATGAGAGATGAGGGAGTGTTTCTTTAAACAAATGGGCAAGTGCGTGTGTGAGTAGTTTATTGGTGCCATGAGGTCCAATAAGAGCAAGAGAGGTGTTGTCTTTTTAGTGAAATGTGTGTGTGAGTCATACGATGGCTGTGTGTGTCGGTAAGAATATTAATTTGGTTGAGTGTGTGTTTTTAATATATATATATATATATATATATTAGTTACACACACTAGGTCCTAATTTTTCCCGCTGTCTAATTTAAGATTCCTTAAATTTCGTGGGTTCCATAATTTGACTTATTATCTAATTCCATAAATCTATCCTTAATAATTTTTAAGGACCCTCTTCTTTAATTAACTTCATAGAATCTTGAAAATAATTTCTCAAAAATTCCCAAGTCAAATTATGATCTCTAATTATTGTTCCTCGAACTTTTGGGGAAAATAGGCCTTTAATTCCAAAGATTAATTTCTAACACTATTTAAATTTTCTTTTTTGGAAAATTTAATCCTTTACTAAATTTTTGGGATATTACAATTGCAGCTGAATTTTGATAGTCAAAACGGTGGGTTTTCCATGTTTTGATCTTCATAAAAGCTGTAGCTCTGAATCTTAACTTGAAAATGCATATAAGAGCTCCTCATTTTAACATTTGTAGCTCAAGTTATAGTCAAATTAATGGGCAAAAGTCAAACTTGGACAAATTCACATTCTCAACTTCAAAACAAACTTCGAAACTCTTGAAGACAGAACTGAGTTTTGGCCTCAACAGAAAAGTTGCAGGAATTTTTCTTATCTTTTCATCATATAAAGAACATCACAATCCGACATCTAGAGCTCCAGATATTGCCTGAAAAATTAAACAATTATTTTTTGATAAACTATATTTTACGCCAAAATCATTATTTATTTATCAATTACACCCAAATTCATTACATTAAGCTCAAATATCATCTACAAAATCATCATATAAGGGAAAATAAATATGCAAATATTTTACTTATCAAATTCCCCCACACTTAGCTCTTGAACATCCTTGGACAACAAGGAATGACTAATAAATTCTTACGATGCTTCCAACAAACTCAAAAGTGTCAAGTCATAAGCAAGAACACAATTATAGAATAAAGAGATCATAGTATTCATGAATCAACGAAAATATAAACTGGTAACTTTATTTGAGAATGAATGAACCAAGTTCATAATTTTGACTCATTCTCTCAATCTCTCAAGTATTAAGGGTAAGTGTTTCGCTTAAACCGAAAAAATTGCACTACCATAAGCTTGCTAAAAATCTCAATCTCCACTACCTAATTCACATGCATAATTCAAATCAAAAGGACTTATTGAGGGTTGTAATGGAGTTAAAGTAAAAGGAATGTAAAACGTGATATGAAGGACTGCATTTAAGAAATTAATAGAGTAATTGAAAAATGGGCTAACTTACGAATAAATCTATCTCATCACAACAACCCACAATTTTAATTCAAATACTCAATATCTTTCTTTTTTTTCTTTTTTCTTTTTTTTTTTCATAATTTTGCAACTCTAAAGTTGATGATATATACATCCACACACTTGTCAAAAGCCCATTTCACAAAAATTTCAAATGCTCTGCTAATCTTCCTAATTAGGTAAAAGCACTTGATATATTATTAAAACACATGTTAATAGGTTGAGAATAAAGAAACAATCAATTAGGCTCAAAGGGGCTTATCAACGATATAATGCAAAGTAGGCTATTTGGCTCTAGCTAAATAAGGAAAATGAATTCTTTATCATTTTTGAATACGCATGTGAAATGTAATCTCAACCAAATTTAAAGCAAGTTCTAGAGTAACAACTTAATAGGTGAATATCATACATAAGAAAAATAATCATTATTGATCAAATAGGCTCAAAAGCTCACAGTCAAGGGCTTTCAAACTCATCTCATTCAATCTCAAAATTCATCACCAATCCCAACAATCAGTTGTTTAATCATACTATGAAATCCCTTAATTCAGTTGTTCCATACTTAAAACTTATATACTTCTTAAAATCATTAAAAAGCACCTAAACAAGATGTTTTTTTTGGCATAAGATGAAATAAAAACGTACAACTAATAAAATGTGTCTCAAGAGTTTAGAATAACTCTTTACTCTGTCATTTTTGCACACCCCATAAATCTAATGGTTTTTCTAACTAACTAAATATTTTTTTTACTACTCCCCCAACCTAAATTAGATATTATCCTCAATATCTTCTAGAGCTTAGACAAAGTTTTTTGTACTAAAAAAACTAAACATACAATAAAGTAAAACAAAATGCTAAGAGCAAAACCAAAAGATTAAGGAAAGTTACAACTGAAGAGTGGTATCTGGATTCTTCTTCTGAATGTTGTTTAAAGATTCCCACCGATTTGCTTGACTAATAGATCTGGTTTGGGTTCATAGATTTGTAGTTGATCAATCAGTTGATCAGCAGTTGGTGCAGAAATTATGGTATGGCGAGTCGCTTGGGGTATAAATCCTTTTTCCACAGCATGATCAGAAAAAGACAACAAATCATCATAAAAACTATTGCCATTTAACAATCCTAATGGCTTTTTGTGAAAGTTTAGCTTAACCTAATATGCAATACTAGAAATCCCATCCAACGTTTCCAAACCACCAAGTAGAGCGATAAAAGCTTTAGTATGTTAGAACTTATGTTCCATATATTCATGCAAGCTTGAGACTTGTAACTCTTGTCCTAAGGAAAAGATGCGACCATCCAACTCCTTCACTTTAATACTCAAACCCTTGCTTCCATTAATGGTTGCAGAAATGGCCACACTTCCCTTTAGGCCCTGGATGCCTCCTCCATAAATAAAGTTGATCTTTCTAGCAGCCAATGCATTTCCAAGTTCTTTTGCTACAATTAGAAACTCCTTATCCTTTCCTAAATTAGTTTCACCAAAAATACAGATAGATTTAAATCTACATTTTAGTGTCATACTTTTTTTCTCTTCTCTACTTTAAGACATTTTGTGCTTACAAGTGAAAGAGTGCATATTTATACTACTAAAACAATGACAACAAGATCATGCAAATCATGCATTTTTCAAAGAAATTTGAAAAACATTTCCGACAAGAATGACTGATATAATGTTGCATGAAGAAATTAAACAAAATGAGTAAAGAAAGTCAAAAGTTACTAAAAAGATAAGACAGATTAGACAAAATCATGACTACGAAAAGTAGTTGTGATTATGGCTCATATATTCCTTTAGTTTTACGTCCAGTAATGGCTTAAAGGCTTTTTATGAATCGAGGATTTGCTCCCCATCCAGTTTTCTTATAAACTGGAAAACAAGGTCTTTTAATATCAGATTCCCAAGATAGTAGAGCTCTTTTTCTTTGTTAAATAAGTTCATTAAATCAAGAAGAATACCATGAATATCACCACTAGGATGTGTCTCAAGAGTTTGAATAATATTATCCAATGACTCCTTACTCAGTCCATCCTTTATGAATTGAATTTTATCTTCTCCATTTATAGAAACTATCCTTTGCTCTTACAGTGCTTATCATATGTCCACCTTACACATTTATAGCGGACCTTCATTCTTTTAGTTCTTCTGTTTTTGGAGTAAGAACTTCTTCCCATTATTAGCATAGGTTTAATAAATGACTCATGAATCTCACCTGCTAAATGTACCTTAGCTTCAATGATCCATCGTACATCCTCAGAAAGGTCCAAATGCTTGAATATCTTCATTCTTTCAAGTAGACACCTATAGATCTTCCTGAGCACATCTTTCGGAAGAGTAGGGAACCTATCTTTAAGCTTTGCAAGAGATTCCTGTTAGAACCGGCTATCACCCAAGAGGGAGTGAATTGGGTGTATAATAAAAACTTAAGAACTTTAGAAATCTTTTCGTATCTTAACGAAAGCGGTAAGTATGAAGGTTTAAAAATCAACAGTTAGATTAAATAATATATGCTGGAAATATAAGAGTTTAGGGAAGAGAATATGCAAACTGTGATTTATCCTGGTTCGGTCCAATCTGTGATGGCCTACGTCCAGTCCCCAGGCTCCTCCTGAGATTTTCAAATCCACTATCTTCTTGTTTAATCCGGGCACAAGAAAAGCCTTTACAATCCCACAAGTTTAGCCGGGTACTTGTGAAACCTTTTACAAATCTCTTACTGAAATACTCCCCCTTACGACAAGTCTTACGAGCAGAGAAATCCCGAAGATCTTCCTCTCCTGCTTACTCATGCAAGTCTTACGAGCAGCAACGTTCTCTCCTGCTTACACCCCTGTAAGTCTTATGAGCAGCAACGTTCTCTACTGCTTGCACCTTGCAAGTCTTATGAGCAGAATGTCTTACTGGAAATTCTCTCTACAGCTTCTCCGTAAGAAAATCAACACTCTCAAGGTCCCTCTACCTTGAGATCAACTCAGAAATATAGATGAAAGTGTTTACAGACTCTCTCACAGAGTGGATATAATACTCACTGAAGTACAATACAAATGATCACTCTCTCATTAATAAGTAATACAGAAGCTGGAAAACAGAGAGTGTATGGGTAGAAGCAGAGGATTCATCTTTCTATCATTTTTCACGTAGTTTCTCGCTGTTTCTGTTTTCTCTGTTTTTCTCAGTTACCCATCATCGTTGAATGCTCTCTCATTTATAGTTGATGAATATAATGTCCGTTGTGAGCATTCGTCCGTTGGAGTCATTTTGACCGTTAAGCATATTTGAAAAATGAGCTACTGTCCGTTGCAAAGTGGAGCGTTTTGTTGAACAGCAGGAAGATTCATTTTGAGCTGTAGTGACGTTATGGAGCGGGACGAATACGTTTGAGTTTCCAGACAATCTCTCATGGTGGGTCAAACTTTTGTCGTGGTAGGTAGTTGATACTCGGTGTGTAATGATGCCGCCCGCCACAGTTGACTCTTTCATTTGAATCTGCAACCCGAACGTTTAATATCCTGTTTCACACTGTAAAATACTTAATCATTAATATGATGAAGTATTAGTCATGGGTATGTTGGATCATTGGTCAAAAACTGAATTTCTGTCTTCTGGGACTCATCATGTTGAGTGAATATATTCGCCGTGACCTCCGTTCTTGAAGATACAACCCAAATATTTAATCTCCTGTTTTACACTTGAAATATATGTTAGTTAATGTTTAGGAACAATAACAAGTGAAAACATAATGATTGTATAACATTTAACCATGTTTGGATTGATGGCTATGAGGCTCTATTTCGTTTCTGCATTCTGCCACGTTCTCACTTCGAGTGCAATATGGCTCACTCAAGTGAAGTTGATAATTTCACGTTTTGACTTCCTCTCGGGCAAGCACTCGCTGCACTTCACTCGCATCTGCTCGAGTGAATTCTCGAATTACTCGAGCACAACCAGTCATGCTCGAGTGAGTTTCATGCTTTCACATACAATCTTCTTCTCGGGTTATCACTTCCATGACAAAACTTGCATGTGCTCGAGTGAGAAATCATCCAATGCACGAGCATGGATCCTAGTGCTCGAGTGATGCAATTTTCTTCACGTTTTAGCTGCTTCTGGACATCACTCGCACAATATTTTCAGAGAGAAAGTTTTTACACTCGCGGGTGATGTGGGGCCACTTTAGAAAAATTTTGTTCATTTGATTCAAATGATGTATCATAAGAATGCTCTTACCATATGCATTCCAATGCAACAAGAATCAGCTCCAAACTCGTTGTATTCTGCAAGTTATGATCAAAAGAGTGTATATTTTGCTAGTATGCAGAAGCATCAATTTCAAAAAGATATAGCTCCTAGAATATACGTTAAAATTAGGCAAATTACATATCCATGGAAAGCTCTTTGAGTCTACTTTCATTTGGCACTAGTCTCGTCTCAATTCGATGTGTGGTTTGTGAGTTATATCCAAACTACCGAACCTGTGTCAAAAAGTGACGGTGATTTCAGTTTCATTTTCCACGATTCATATCTCCTTCATTTGATCTTCTTTCAATGTGATCCTGGTGACCATTTTACGTGTTGGGAGTCTTCTTTCATATGCCACCAGTTTCGGATCAATCCGATGTGTGGTTTGAGAGATATGACGCAAATACCAGACCTCGCTCAGGCTGAACGTAAAACAGAGTAGAACAGAGTTTTCATCCCGTGCTCGAGTGAACTCATCTGTGCTCGAGTGAGTTCTTCCTGTGCTCGAGTGAAACACCTCGTGCTTGAGCATAACACCTCTGGAAGTGCCAAAACTCATATAAGTCATCTTAGCTTCGTATTAACCTATTCCAACCATTATTTGATCATAGAAACCTCCGGTATTATCATAGAAACCTCCAGTATCACTTCTAATAACTTGAATCTTGATCTTCTTGTAAGATCTAACAAGTTCTTCTTTCTTCCATATCTTTCTTCTTGATTTTCCTCTTGATAATAATTCTTCATAATCCGAGTAGGCATCTCCTTGACTAACTTCAATTTCTCTTCTTCTTCTTTCTCTTGTTCATTTTCATTAATTCAATCTTCTTCATTCTTTGCTTAACTAATCTACAAAAAATGTAACATTAAATATAGTAGTTAGTCAAAAAAATACATTATATAAACTTTTTGCTCTTATCACTTCATATCTATATTTGATAAAAATGTAAGAAAAATATGTATGTTGCATTACATATAATATGTATGTTGCACTTTACATAATATGTATGTTGCACTTTACATTAGAAAAATGTAAGAAAAATGTGTATGTTGCATTATATATAATATGTATGTTGCACTTTACATTATATATGTATGTTGCAATTTATTCAGACATATTTTTCTTAAAGGATTTGACATCATCAAAACTAATCATATCTAACATTCTCCCCCTTTTTGATGATGACAAATCCTTTAAGAAAAATATGTCTGAATAAATTGCAACATACATATATAATGTAAAGTGCAACATACATATTATATATAATGCAACATACACATTTTTCTTACATTTTCTAATGTAAAGTGCAACATACATATTATGTAAAGTGCAACATACATATTATATATAATGCAACATACATATTTTTCTTACATTTTTCTCCCCCTATTTGACATCAGCAAAAAGTTTGAAATATATAAAGAAGTAAAGCTTGTGAAGAAGTAAATAGAGTAGAAATTACTTTAATCAAAATGAATGAACCAAGAAAACAATTTACACTCCCCCTATGTGAAAGTACTTTCATTTTTAATGAGAGGGAATTAAAAAAAAAATTGGAGAGGTTTTCAAGAAAACTTTTATAATCAAGATAAATCAAATATATGAAACGTATTCTTGAAATGTAAAGAGAAAAGGTTTAGAAATGCTCATGTAGATTTAGAAAATTGATGAAGCGCTCCATGAAGTCCGTTGCTTTATCCTTTGGCAATGCTAGTTCATGATGATGTACACCACACTTCTGTTATGCAACTCAATATATATTCATGTTGTTGCCAGGATTCTCCAATTGAGTTGAGCTTCTGTTTAGCATGTTCAATGCTTAGTTATATTGCATTGAATGTTGTAGCCAATATATATTCCTTGACTGAGCGTTAAAAACATCCTCAAGGTTGATAGAGTCTTCTTGTAGTATTTTGAGGAATGCTATTGCACACAACAAATTCTCCTGTCATAAATTTAAACTTTCTTTGCAAAGAGAATTGTTAGGTCAATCAAGTAATAAACTATTCCTTTCCATATGATATATTAAAATTAAGATCATGAAAAGAACAATGTAAGAATAACTCATCATCAAAACTAATCAAGACATGGTGAATATAGATGAGTATATTAAAAGGATTTTCTTTCAAATAGGAGATGAGCTTTAAACATATAAAACACATGTGAATGTGAAGCTCCCCCTTAATTGATGCATGGTTTTAAAAATTTTAGGAAAACAATTAATAACTCTCCTGGATTTGAGAAACCATTACAAACTTTATAGAGAAAATGATTTTGAAAGATTTAGAGAGAAATGCAATGATAATGCTAATCAGGATTTTTAATAGATATAACCGAATATCACCTGAGTGGTTACTTGAGTGATTCTACTCAATCATTACTCGATTGTATACTCAAGTGATACAACTCAAGGATTTTGAATTAAGCAAGAATACAATACCTCACTCAAGTAATATCGTAATCACTCGAGTCATAATCCTCTGTAGTCCATTGGTGCATCATGTCCTAGTCAATATTGGATGATGTGACTAGTACTGAGGGATTCTGAAGTGTAATCTTCTGTGAGCACTTTAGGATACCAAGATGAGCTCAGAATAAGGCCTTGGGATTCTATTTGATCAAGTCAGAGTTGTCTAATCTTGCCATTCATAGAAGTGATGAACTCAGTATGTTTGTAGCAAGCTCTGTGTGATTGTTGAAGCTCCTCTCTCAGAAAGCCTTAGACAAATGGACCAAAGAATGAAGAATCAGGGAGACCAACTCTAGCAAAGTGTTGTCTCTCATTTATTCTTGAAGTCTTAGCTCTCATCCTCTATGCCGCTTGTGTTAACTTGGAGTGAGTCTTGTAGAAGTATATATATATATAGACCTCTTGTTATCTGACAGACATGATCTTTCCAGTATTTCTCTCCTCCTTGCTTATAATATAGGCCATTATGTGGTAATTCTTCTCAATGAAGTAAGTAAAGTTATTGGCCTTGTTCACCATAGCTCTAGTGTAGGTATAGCAGATAATTCAGTGAAGATTAGACATAAAGCTAGGATAGTAGTTGAAAATCCTCATAGGCTCATTAAGCTTGATGATTTTGTGCATCTTAGCATCTTCCTCTGAACATCTCTGTTGGCTCCATATCATAGTGAAAATGTCTAATCACCTTGAAATGATAAGGACGGTGGGTAGGCAACAAAGATTCATATTGGATAAACTTATTCTTGGCTCTGTGCTGCTTTGAAATAATCTCCGCTGGGTCTACTAAGAGATCTTCCTTCTCTTTCTCTTTCTCTGATTGTATCACTAGCTAGTTATTTGCTAGTGGTGGGATGTCATTTGAGTAATATCACATATTCTGCTTCAACTCACGCTGCAACACTATCAGTCATGCCTCTTTTGTTAGCCTTTGATCTTTATATCCAAAAGTCAAGCATTTTGGTCAACTCCTGCAAACGTATAATTATATGCTCTCTGGTACCCAACTTCTCTTGGGTCCGTATAATATTAGATATAACAACTCTTATGCTCTTATGCAATTCAGCAAAGAGTATCATAAACCAACAAAAGACTAAGATATAATTTTATCCAATAAAATCAAGTCATCATGAAGTAGAACGAACAAGTGATACCAGGAATGATGATGATCAATGAAAATTTGTAAATACACTTTATATAGAAAATATGTCATTGATAAGATTTTCATGCAATCGATGTAAAATAGATCAAAGAGAGTAGAAAATCTATCCTTGATGATCAACTTTTATAAAATGATAAATCATGAATGAAATCAAGTTTTCAAGAATGATATTGAGATATGCAAATTGTTTCAAAATCTCATATGTTCTTTTGAATCATAAATATGCATTATGACATTAAGATTATGAATTGATGAAAACTCATTTATAAAGCTTGTTAAATACCAATGCTTATGTCAAAAACAATGGAAGTCAACAGTTATAAAATATATATCAAAAAGCTTCACTAAGGAATTCAACTAAGATAACATGTTAATTATAAGAGTTAACATGTTGGAGAATTTTCTCAAGAACAAAAGTCATATGAAAAATGAATTAGCCAAAATGGCTTATCTTGACATATATAAGCATGATGACTTTAGTATTGATCAAGAGATAACCTTGCCTCTTAGATTTGCGTCTTAAAATGGATAAATATTCAAGGCAATAAGACTTAAAGTGCAAGATTCTAGTTACTCAAAAAATGGATGAAGACAAATGGTAATGCCTTTGAGCAACAATATGAGTATATGAATTTATGGATGATGAAGGACATACTCATTGATCCAAATGGCTAGAGTTCTAGAATATTATCCCGGTAAGTTATTCCACAATAATGGTTAATGCATTAAGATTCAATGCACTAATGAACATTTATAATGCTTGGAATAACGTGGCCAACTAATGATTTATGCATTAGGCACAAGGCTTTCACAAGTTGAATTCTTATCAAGGGAATATACTTGACACTCATATAGATAGTTAATTTGTTTAGACGTAAGGTCTAGCATGTTAAGGAATGAAGAGAGTTCAAGTATTGGATAGCACATTTAAGATCAATGTGTCAATGATGGGAAAATACTTTGATAAATGAATTTGAAGCATTCTGACTTTCATTATAAAAATATTAACTTCCAATTTTGAAACCGATTTGAATGCAAACAAGATATGAATAATTTTCAAATAATGTGTATGCATTTTTATAACAAGATGAATTTGAAATCCAAGTAACTTTATGAAATGTGCATTTCAAATTTCCAATGCATAGAAAACTTATGCATAATTATATTTCAATACATTTAGCAATATGAGAATATTTTGAAAAACCATAAATCATTGATTGCTAATGGTATATAGTAATGAGCAAGAATTTACCACTCAAATTGAGTTGGAAAGTATGAGTACGATGGTTGAGTTTTGAAATTACTGATACAGCGTACCTGGCTTGAGTGTAACTTGTAGACACCCAAGTTAATTTCCATCTCTTTGTATCTTTGTACTCAAGTCCTCCAAGATCACTTGAGTAATCCATGTTTTGAAGCTAATTTATGCATTTGTGTCTGTGGCTTTCATGAGTTCTTGTTGCACTTTCAGGTGAGTTCTCTATGTAGTCAAGTGTGCTCTCATCTCACTCGAGTGTGTGACATTATTCTTGATGAACACGAGAGTGTCTGTAGAGTTTCTACATACTTTGTTAACCCCTGTTTTACAAACTAGAGACAGAGCATAGGATTCAAATCTGCACTCGAGTGACCAACCAGTACTCGAGTATTAACATGCCTTGCACTTGAATGTCATGATTCTTTTTCAAATTATTCCTGCAAAAATCACATAACCATTTTTCTTCCTTGGGTATCCAATTCTACTTGGATCCACTTATGGTTAGCTTGAAAGAATCATAATTCACATGCTCTAAGAATATAGTCACTTCAAAGAAATTGAACATAATGAATTAAGTATGACTTTATGCATAAACATTGTTTTCTCATGAAGTATGTATATGCATGACAAGTTAGACTAACGAACATTGCAACTCTTTATGTACGATTTTTCTAAAGATTGTGAAAACATAAGTGCAATGCTTATACCTAAGGTAACAAGTAATAAGGTATAAACCTCAATAAATATTACAAACAACAGCATAGGAGGTTTTATCATTGTGTACCTTTGCCTTAGATATTTGGAGGATTGCTTTTGCTTACCCATTGCATCTTTCTATGATGTTGATACTTTGAATATCTTGCTTTGGGTGCTGGCAACCTTCTCTTAAAATATATAGACTCCAGGAGTCTTTTATTTGATGTTTGAGAGATCCTCCTTTTCTTGTTCTCCTCAAGATAGTTGAATGGTATTCTATGGTAGTTCATTCTTGAGGTGGAACGTACTCCTTTTCTCCATTGCCTTTCTTTATGGTTAAACTTTGCAGTTCTAGCAATGGGTGATTCGAAAGTTCTCCTAATTGGTGTGAATCTCCATTTAGGTGTATGAGAAACTCTTGGCTTCTTTTTCATCTTCTCCTTACCCTTATGTCTATTTCTTTTCAGATCATCCTGCATACATAAAGTACTAGATGGACATTTTGGTACCCACATATACTTGGGTCCTTGATTGTTAGTATTAAACCTTACATGTTTCTTCAGTACCCAAATATACTTATTTCTCATATGGGAATTTCTTCTAATATAGCATGTGTGAGAAATATGACCGGATTTACCACAATAATTGCAAATTGTATCAAGATATGCATTATGGGATATCATGCAAGTATTATGTCGATCATGAGAATAGAAATTCGAATGGATTTGATTTGAACTTTCTTTCTTCCCAACAAACTTTCCAGCATATTTGAAAACATTTTTGCTTTTCTCAATAGAATCAACAATTGGTTGAGAAACAAACTTTTGTAAACTCTGAAAATTATTTTTATGAAAATCACACAAAGAATTGGAACTTTTTACCTTAAGTTCATCTTGAGCTCCGGAGAGTGATTTTTCATGTTTGTCCATACTGAGCTCTTTTCAGGAATCCTCTTCTTCTCGTTTATCCATGTTGACTGTATGGAAGTGTTCTATAATTTTTCCATTTTCATCATCAACTTCCAATTGTTCATCCACAGTAGTACGTAGCGTGTAGTTTCACACGAACTGTCAACACTTTCAACTTAAACACAATTGTTAGAAGCATAAATAGAATCAAGAGTGTCCCAGATATGTTTAGCATTAGAACAACATCTAATTTTCTCAAAATCATTTTCGGTTAAAGCACTATACAGAATTTTTATTGCTCTAATGTTCAATAAAAACATTTTATTTTCACTTTCTATCCAATCCTTTCTTGGTTTGAAATCAAAAACATTTGTAAAAACATTCCACATATCAAAATCAAAAGCTTTTATAAAACTAGTCATTCTAGCTTTCCAAAACCAAAATTCAATATCTTTCAAAAGAGGTGGGATTGTATAATCAAAACCTTCTGAAAGTATAAAACACCCAAAATTAGCCATTGTAACTCTTGAGACGGTTAAGTCCTTTAAACAAGAGCCCAGGCTCTGATACCAAATGTTAGAACCGGCTATCACCCAAGAGGGGGGTGAATTGGGTGTATAATAAAAACTTAAGAACTTTAGAAATCTTTTCGTATCTTAACAAAAGCGATAAGTATGAAGGTTTATAAATCAACAGTTAGATTAAATAATATATGCTGGAAATATAAGAGTTTAGGGAAGAGAATATGCAAACTGTGATTTATCCTGGTTCGGTCCAATCTGTGATGGCCTACGTCCAGTCCCCAGGCTCCTCCTGAGATTTTCAAATCCACTATCTTCTTGTTTAATCCGGGCACAAGAAAAGCCTTAACAATCCCACAAGTTTAGCCAGGTACTTGTGAAACCTTTTACAAATCTCTTACTGAAATACTCCCCCATACGGCAAGTCTTACGAGCAGAGCAATCCCGAAGATCTTCCTCTCCTGCTTACTCATGCAAGTCTTACGAGCATCAACGTTCTCTCCTGCTTACACCCCTGTAAGTCTTATGAGCAGCAATGTTCTCTACTGCTTGCACCTTGTAAGTCTTACGAGCAGAATGTCTTACTGGCAATTCTCTCTACAGTTTCTCCGTAAGAAAATCAACCCTCTCAAGATCCCTCTACCTTGAGATCAACTCAAAAATATAGATGAAAGTGTTTACAGACTCTCTCACAGAGTGGATATAATACTCACTAAAGTACAATACAAATGATCACTCTCTCATTAATAAGTAATACAGAAGCTGGAAAACAGAGAGTGTATGGGTAGAAGCAGAGGATTCATCTTTCTATCATTTTTCACGTAGTTGCTCGCTGTCTCTATTTTCTCTGTTTTTCTTAGTTACCCATCATCATTGAATGCTCTCTCATTTATAGTTGATGAATATAATGTCCGTTGTGAGCATTCGTCCGTTGGAGTCATTTTGACTGTTGAGCATATTTGAAAAATGAGCTACTATCCGTTGCAAAGTGGAGCATTTTGTTGAACAGCAGGAAGATTCATTTTGAGCTGTAGTGACGTTATGGAGCGGGACGAATATGTTTGAGTTTCCAGACAATCTCTCATGGTGGGTCAAACTTTTGTCATGGTAGGCAGTTGATACTCGGTGTGTAATGATGCCGCCCGCCACAGTTGACTCTTTCATTTGAATCTGCAACCCGAACTTTTAATATCCTTTTTCACACTATAAAATACTTAATCATTAATATGATGAAGTATTAGTCATGGGTATGTTGGATCATTGGTCAAAAACTGAATTTCTGTCTTCTGGGACTCATCACATTGAGTGAATATATTCGCCGTGACCTCCGTTCTTGAAGATACAACCCCAAATATTTAATCTCCTGTTTTACACTTGAAATATATGTTAGTTAATGTTTAGGAACAATAACAAGTGAAAACATAATGATTGTATAACATTTAACCACGTTTGGATTGATGGCTATGAGGCTCTATTTTGTTTCTGTATTCTGCCACGTTCTCACTTCGAGTGCAATATGGCTCACTCAAGTGCAGTTGATAATTTCACGTTTTGACTTCCTCTCGGGCAAGCACTCGCTGCACTTCACTCACATCTGCTCGAGTGAATTCTCGAATCACTCGAGCACAACCAGTCATGCTCGAGTGAGTTTCATGCTTTCAAGTACAATCTTCTTCTCGAGTTATCACTTCCATGACAAAACTTGCATGTGCTCGAGTGAGAAATCATCCAATGCTCGAGCATGGATCCTAGTGCTCGAGTGATGCAATTTTCTTCACGTTTCAGCTGCTTCTGGACATCACTCGCACAATATTTTCAGAGAGAAAGTTTTTACACTCGCGGGTGATGTGGGGCCACTTTAGAAAAATTTTGTTCATTTGATTCAAATGATGTATCATAAGAATGCTCTTACCATATGCATTCCAATGCAACAAGAATCAACTCCAAACTCGTTGTATTCTGCAAGTTATAATCGAAAGAGTGTATATTTCGCTAGTCTGCACAAGCATCAACTTCCAAAAGGTATAGCTCCTATAATATACGTTCAAATTAGGCAAATTACCTATCCATGGAAATCTCTTTGAGTCTACTTTCATTTGGCACTGGTTTTGTCTCAATCCGATGTGTGGTTTGTGAGTTATACCCAAAATACCAAACCTGTGTCAAAACGTGACGGTGATTTCCGTTTCCTTTTCTACGATTCATATCTCCTTCATTTGATCTTCTTTCAATGTGATCCTAGTGCCCATTTTACGTGTTGGGAGTCTTCTTTCATATGCCACCGGTTTCAGGTCAATCCGATTTGTGGTTTGAGAGATATGACCCAAATACCAGACCTTGCTCAGGCTGAACGTAAAACAGAGTAGAACAGAGTTTTCATCCCGTGCTCGAGTGAACTCATCTGTGCTCGAGTGAGTTCTTCCTGTGCTCGATTGAAACGCCTCGTGCTTGAGCATAACACCTCTGGAAGTGCCAAAACTCATATATAAGTCATCTTAGCTTCGTATTAACCTATTCCAACCATTATTTGATCATAGAAACCTCCGGTATCATCATAGAAACCTCTAGTATCACTTCTAACAACTTGAATCTTGATCTTCTTGTAAGATCTAACAAGTTCTTCTTTCTTCCATATCTTTCTTCTTGATTTTCCTCTTGATAATAATTCTTCATAATCCGAGTAGGCATCTCCTTGACTAACTTCAATTTCTCTTCTTCTTCTTCCTCTTGTTCATTTTCATTAATTCAATCTTCTTCATTCTTTGCTTGACTAATCTACAAAAAATGTAACATTAAATATAGTAGTTAGTCAAAGAAATACATTATATAAACTTTTTGCTTTTATCACTTCATATCTATATTTGACATCATCAAAACTAATCATATCTAACAATTCCCCCATGTTAACTTAAAATGAAAATGATGAAAACTAAAAAAATTTTTAACGCAGTGTAGTGTTCTTCAATGAGTAAGAAAGAAAAATTAATGAGTAAGGAAAAGAAGTTTTGGGTTGCCTCCCAAATAGTCACCCTTCTTTAATGTCTTTAGCTAGACAAACCAAACCAATTGACTTTTTTAAATTTTTTTTATTTTAGAGCTTACTTGTTTGTTCCTCAAACGTGATGTCAGTTTTCAAAGTGTTGAGTATACCATCATTATACTCTTTTAGCCTTTGCCCATTCACATTGAATTTTCAATCACTATCTTGAATCTCCACAGTTCCATATGGTCATACTTGAATAACAATAAAAGTTCCTGACCACCTTGATCTCAGCTTTCTTGGAAAGAGCTTTAACCTTAAGTTATATAATAACCCTTTTTGTCCTGGTGTGAACTCTCTCCTCAAAATTCTTTTGTCGTACTACATTTTTGTCTTCTCCTTGTATAACTTGTCATTCTCACAAGCTTGTTGTCTGAATCCTTCCAGCTCATTGAGTTAAAGTCTCTTCTTACCAGCTGCTTTTAAGTCTAAATTTAAGGTTTTATTACCCAATATGCTTTGTGCTCCATTTCTACTGGAAGATGGCATGCTTTTTCGTAGACCAATTGATATTGGGATGTACCAATTGGTGTCTTGAAGGTTATTCTATACGCCTAAAGTGCATCATCTAATTTCCTTGCCCAATCCTTCCTATTGGAATTCACCATCTTCTCTAAGATCTATTTCAGTTTTCTGTTTGAGATTTCTACTTGCCCGCTAGTTTATGGATAATATGGAGTTGCAACCTTATGAGTTACTCCATGTTTAGCTAACACTAATTAAAGTTATTGGTTGCAAAAATGCCTTCCTCCATCACTGATAATAGCTCTAGGAACTCCAAATCTTGTAAAAATATTTTTCCTCAAAAACTTCACAACCACTTGAGAATCATTTATAGGAAAAGTAGCTGCTTCAACCCATTTGGAGACATAATCAACATCTACTAAAATAAACTGATTGCTAATAAGCATAGAAAAGGCCCCATAAAATCAATCCCATATACATCAAAAAGCTCAACTTTTAAGATGTTAGTTACAGGGGCTTCATGTCTCTTTGAGATATTTCCTGTTCGTTGATATCTGTCACAGGTTGTCATAATTCTGTGGGCGTACTTGAATAGTATAGGCCAGTAACACCCAGATTGAAGGACTTAGTGGCTGTTCTATTTGCACCAAAATGACCACCATATGGGGATGGATGGCAGTGATTTAAGACACTGGTCATTTCTTCTTCAGGAACACATTGCCTGATAATTTGATCTGGGCATTGTTTATATAAGAAAGGATCCGCCCAAAGGTAATGTCTTATATCAGCTAGAGACTTCTTCTTTTATACTTTAGAAAGGCATTGCTCCGCTTGCCAAGTAATTTACAAATTCAGTATACCAAGGGGTGGGTTGTGCTTGCATGACAAAACGTTGCTCATCTAGGAAATTCTCCTTGATTGGTGATTCTCTCTTTTGTTTAGATGGCTCTAACCAAGAAAGATGATCTGCAATGAGATTCTTGGTCCCTTTTTTGTTTTTGATTTCCAAGTCAAATTCTTGTAGCAGAAGCACCCATCTGATTAATCTAGGCTTAGTATCTTTCTTCTCAATCAACTATTTGATGCTGAGTAGTCCGTCCAGACGATGACTTTTGACTCAATCAAGCAGGCTCTGAATTTTTTGAATGTAAACACTACTGCTAAAAGCTCCTCTTCTGTTGTTGCATAATTTAGTTGTGTATCTAAGAGTGTCCTGCTAGCGTAATTGATGGCATGAAAAACCTTGTCTCTTCTTTGACCTAAAATAACTCCAACTGTATAATCACTTGCATCACACATCATTTCAAATGAAACGTTCTAATCTGGAACTATGGTAACTGGTATAGAAATCAAGGCATTTTTTAGAGTTTGGAAGGCTGATAAACATTCCTCATTAAACACAAAGGGAGTGTCTTTCTCTAACTGCATGCAAAGTGGCTTTGCGATTTTTGAGAAGTCCTTGATAAATCTTCTATAGAAGCCCGCATGTCCTTAAAAACTCTGAATGCCCTTGATTGAGAAGGGAGGTGGTAACTTTTCAATTGTTTCAATCTTGGCTCAGTCCACTTCAATGCTTCGATCAGATACCTTGTGACCCAACATGATTCCTTATTTCACCACGAAATAGCATTTCTCCTAATTTAAAACAAAATTTGTCTCCACACAATATTGTAAGACTTTTGCCAGATTTGAAAGACAATGATCATAAAATTCTCCAAAAATTGAGAAATTATCCATGAACACCTCAATGAACTTTTCCAACATATCTGAAAAGATTGCTATCATACTCCTTTGAAATGTTGTTGGTGCATTACATAAACCAAATCGCATCTTTTTGAAGGTAAAGGTACCATATGGACATGTAAAAGTTGGTTTCTCTTGATCCTCTAGTGCAATTGTAATTTGATTATATCCTATGTACCCATCCAAAAAGTAATAATAGGCTTTCCCAGCTAGTCTATTAAGCATCTGATCTATAAATGGTAGAGGAAAGTGATCTTTTCTAGTAGCTTTATTGAGCTTTCTGTAGTCAATACACACTCTCCAGCTAATCACAGTTCATTGTGGAATTAGTTCATTTTTCTCATTAGGCACCATTGTCATTTCACCTTTCTTTAGCATAACTTGAACTAAACTTACCCATTGACTATTAGAGATTGGGTAGATTAGACTGCATCCAGCCACTTTATTACCTCCTTTCTCACCACCTCCTTAATATTTAGATTGAGTCTTCTTTGGTTCTCGACTAATGGATTGTAGTTATCTTCTATTAGGATCTTATGCATACAAATTGAAGGACTTATTCCTCTTATATCAATTATTGATCATCCACATGTTGTTTTATACTCCCTTAGAACTCTTAATAACTTTTCTTCTTTATTAGGAGTAAGAGCTGCAGAGACAATCATTGGTAATATTGAATTTCCTCCAAGATAAGCATACTTTAAGTGGGATGGTAGTGTTTTCAACTCCAGCATAGTGGTTTTTTGATTGATGGTACTGGCTTACTCAGCCTTTCTCCCAAATCTTCAAATGGTTTCTTGATAAAAAATGAAGAATTTGCTTCAAGGTACCTAATCTACTCCAAGACTTCAGGATTAGTAGATTTTGATATATCTATCATTCCCATTGCTAATAATTAATCCTTGCAGATTTCATTCACCACATCTTTTGTGTAGCTGGTCAATGTATCTACTCTATAATAGGTGTCACCTTCATTTGAAAAGGACAAGGCCTTTAAAATGTTGAAAGATACTTGATTATCGATCTTAACCTCACAAGGTTAACTTTCCTTATTGCACATCTATTAAAGTTCTCCCAGTTACTAGGAATGGCCTCCCAAGAATGATAAGAATTTCTTGGTTTTCTTCCATGTCGAGTATTATGAAATCAGCTGGAAATATGAGTTTTTTCACATTCACCAGAACATCTTCTAAGACACCCTTCTTATGTTTTGTTGATCAGTCAGCTAGAAGTAATGAAACTGTAGTAGGCTTCACCTCTCCAAGACCGAGTTTTCTGTACACAGATGGAGGCATGAGATTTACACTTACTCCTAGGTCATAAAGTGACCTTTCAAAGTTGCATTGACCAATGGTGCAAGTTATGCAAAAGCTTCCTAGATCTTTCAACTTTTTTTTGTAGAATAGTATGCACTCCTTAGTAAGTGCAACTATCTTAAATTCCTCAAGTTTGGCTTATTTGAGAGAATATCCTTTATGAGTTTTGCATAACTGGGTATTTAGGCAAGAGCGTCTGTGAAAGGGATGTTGATATGTAACTTTTTGAAAACCGCTAGAAACTTTCCAAACTACTTGTCTAGCTTTGCCTTCACAAGTCTCTAAGGTTATGGAACTAATGGTACATATGGAGGAGGGTTATCTGGAAAGCTGATTCTTCCTGGTAGCACATCATCCTCTTTAGGTTTTTGTGCTTCCTCCTTCTATTCTTCTTTGCTTTCTTTCTTTTCTACGTCATTCTTTTTTTGTTTAATTAAAGGATCTTTTAATTATTTCTTACTCCTTATTGCAATAGCCTTCACATGCTCTCTTTGGTTTCTTTCAGTGTCACTTGGTAAGTTCCTAGCTAGTTGTCTAGAATTCAACATATTTGCAATTTAGCCCATTTGGATCTCCAAGTTTTTTATTGAGGCTTCTTGGCTTTTTAGTGTTGCGTCAGTCCTAGCCATGAATTGAGATATATTCATGGTTAGTTGAGCCAGTTCATCTTCCGCATTCACTTTCTGCTATGATGGATTTGGTAGTTGAAGAGCTTGTTGCTGGTAGTTTCCTTGGGCTTGAACATATTTTGATTATTCCTCCAACCAAAATTTGGATGATTTCGCCAACTTGGATTGTAAGTGTTTAAGAATGGGTCATTTCTTTGATTTCTGATGTAATGAGCTTGCTCTGGCATTAATAGGTGTCCTTCTTGACATTCCGTGCTCACATAAGGTCCTCAACATTGATCACAGGTTTCAGTAGGAGTGCTAATTGCATTTGTTTGGTTTGTCAATGAGCTCACTTGCTTGGATATAAATGCAACTTGAGAAGACAAAGTTGTAAGGATATCTAGCTCATGCACTCCAAGTACTTTCTTTGAAATGTTTCATTCAGAAGGCCATTGGTATGCATTGACTATCATCTCCTCAAGTAGATTGTAGGCATCATCTAGACTTTTTCCCATTAAAGATCCTCTAGATGTAGCATCTATAAGAATTCTGGAGATATGTGTCATCCCATTATAAAAGTTGCAGTTGTCACCAATCTGGTAACCCATGATGAGGACATCTCCTCAGCAACTCCTTGTATCTTTCCCAGGCTTCATAGAGGCTTTCTAGTTTATGATGGGTAAATAAGGCAATTTCATTCCTCAATTTTGCAGTTTTTCCTAAAGGAAAGTATTTTGCCAAAAATTTCTACGCCAAGATATCCCATGTAGTTATGCTTCCCACTAGTAGCAAGTGTAACCAGCTCTTGGCCTTATCCCTAGATGAAAAAGGAAAATTCTAAGTCTAATGGCATCATCAATAACACCATTATACTTGAATGTGTCACAGATTTCTAGGAAGTTGGCTATATGTGTGTTAGGATCTTCTGTTAGTAAACCACTGAACTTATTTGCTTGCACCATCAGGATAATTATAGGCTTGATTTCAAAATTATTGGCTGCTATTGGCGGTTTTCTAATTCCAAAATTTGTCCCCATGACTGTTAGTGATGCATAGTCATAGAGTGTTTAGGTATCTGTTGCTTCTTCCCCTAGATTTGCCATCGGATTGCTTAGGAATGAAGTCGACTGCTTTCAAACTCTTCAATTTCTTCAACAAATTCTCTCGATCTTAGAATCAATAGGTTGTGGTTCAGTCTCCTTCCATCTAGTCATGCATTAAACAAAATCCTGAAAAGAAACACAAGACACAAAAAAAAAGAAAAAGAAATGTAATATGAAGACCAAATTAGTATTAAAATTTCTTGATATTGATATTAATGACAACAATCTCCAACAACGGTGCCAAAAACTTGTTATGAGTGTAAATGATTTATTAAAAAGTACAAGTGTATGCTGTCATAAACAAGTAATTTAGAGGTGAGTAGAGTTTCGTTCCCAAAAGGATTAATCACTAAGAACCAAAATTAGTAATCTTAATTCTATTTAGTCGATCAATTAGTTGGTGATTGAGATTACAAAACTAAAAATGATTAAATAGAATGCAATTGATATGAAAACAACTATGAGAAAAATACATAGGGATCATATTTCACTTAGTAGATTTCGGATTGAATCCCCTATCTATTCTAGTTCAATTTATTCTATATGATTGATAGCCGAGTTTCCCTTATTTAATTACTAGCCTCTTCCAAGGTAAACAATTATATAATTAATTGTTAATCCAATATATCCCTATATGAATTAAAGCAATTAATCATGCATTAAGATTTATAGAACTCATTAAGACTATACAACCCATATGAATATATTCTTATTTCATATGCAGGTTATGGTTTTAATTATAGGATATACACACATGCATTTCTTTCCGATCTCAACATATATATTAAAATCATTCAAAAGATGGTCAATCAATCAAAAGCATTAAAAACAATATCAAAACTCAATCATGAAGAAAAAATTAAAACTAGATTTATTAAGTTAAGATTCAATCCGTCATTAGTAATCTACATCATCACCCTAGGAAAATGAAAATTTAGCTTAAGATAAAATTAAAAACAAAACCAAAATAAATTAAAATCTTCATAAACATAGCATAAAACTTAATTATTAAATTCTAAAACACAAAGATACAACTACAAGATGCATGAAAATTGAAAAATTTTGCCTTTCTTATAGGGGATAAAACCTTCCATGTAGGTGGCAACCTATACCATCTATAAAGGAGGACTACCTAAGCCTTCCAAGAAGGAGGCATACAAGAAACAATACAATGAATGGAATTGAACTCTAAGATGGTGTGTCTCCTTGTATCTTCCACTCCTTTATTTATAGATAAATGAGGTGCAAAAATTTCCACTTGTTAGGCATGAATCTTGACTTTAAGCCATCAATATTGACATTATGGCAACCATGCTTCTTGATTGCAACTGAATTTTGATTGTCAAAACAATGGATTTTCATGTTTTGATCTTCATAAAAGTTGTAGCTCCAAATCTTAGCTTGAAAATACTTGAGAGAACTCCTCCTTTCAACATTTATAGCTCAAGTTATGGTCAATTAGTAGGCAAAGGTCAGACTTGGACAAATTCTCATTCTCAACTTCCAAGCAAAATTCGAAACTCTTGAAGACAGAATTGGGTTTTGGCCTCAACAGAAAAGTTGTAGAAATTTTTCTTAGCTTTGTATCTATATAAATAACATCCCAATCCGATATCTAGATCTCCAGATATTGCTTGAAAATTGAAACTGTTAGAGCAAGCGTTTCACCCAAGAGGGGGGTGAATTGGGTGATATTAAAAATTTTGTTGCAAATATGAAACTTGACAGTGAAATTAAAACAGTAAGGAGTAAGGAGAAATATCACCGAAGTGTACACCGGGAGTTATACTGGTTCGGTCACAACCACTTTGACCTACATCCAGTCCTCAGAGCTTCTCTGAGAGTTTCACTATAACTTCCAAGATTCAGTGGGTTCTTGGCACCACAGTACAAGCAAGTTCCTTCGCCTGGACACTCGCTCCCCCTTACAAATTGTAATCCAATCCCAACTCAAGGTTCCACAACCTTAAGTTATCTCAATAACAAATATTGAGTTTGAATGAAATATATCTCTCACAGAGTGAATATGAATCACTGAAGCATAGAAATACAATTACAACGTAAAACAGAGTAATGAACTTGATGATACGTTTGTGTGTGTTCTTGTTCTTGTTTCTCTGTTTGGATGTTCCCATATATATAGATATGTTGGTGAAGACCGTTGGAGCATTTTCTTTTCGTCCGTTGGAGAGTGCGCAGCCACTATTGACTTTTCAAGTTTTTGAAAAATATCCGTTGGCGGTAGGTGGCATTTGAGCTTCTCTTTTGACTTTCCTTGCTTGATATGATTTCTTCATTGTTCATCTGTAAATAAGCTAAGAATACTAATACAATGAAAGATTAATCATATAGGAAGCAAAATAATGAACGTTGGAATGATTTCTGAATTTCTGGGTTTGCTTACTCGAGTAGCTACTCGAGTATCCCTTGAAGTTTACTCGAGTACTTACTCGAGTATCATCAGGAAAACTTTGATCAATTTCAGGTTAGCAAACAAATATAAGTTTACTCGGGTAGTGCATGGAATAAACTAAGTCTCAAACCTTTGGAAATAGTTGTTTACTCGGGTACCTACTCGAGTAATGCATTCATGACTTCATAGGTTACTCGGGTACCAACTCGAGTAAACCTTCAAATACACCTTTGGTTACTTGATGCTTTACTCCAGTAATGTTGGCAGGATTTCAAGGCCGAGAGCACTTCAAGTTTGATTACCTTGTTACTCGAGTACATACTCGAGTAAACTTACTTTTTGTACATGACTTACTCGGGTAATGACTTGAGGTTTTCCTTTAAACATAACACTGCATACTCGAGTAATCCACTTAAAAATGAATCATTAAATACTTACATACTAGAGTAATGACTCGAGGAAAAAGAGATAATATTAGATCAAATTATTCGGGTACTACCTTCAAGTTTTTTTACTTACCTCAGTGGGTTACTCGAGTAACATTGGTAGTGGTACAAAGTGCTGAGAGCATCACATTTTCTGAAACAGAGTAACTCGAGTACATACTCGAGTATCATTGGCAGGCCGTGAGCAACTTGAAAACTTTTACATGGTTACTCGAGTACCTACTCGAGTAACGTTGGCAGGCCGAGAGCAACTCCAAGTATTTACCTGGTTACTCGAGTGGCTACTCGAATAACATTGGCAAGCCGAGAGCAACTTGAAAACATTTACACTATTACTCGAGTACTTACTCGAGTAACGTTGGCAGGTTACTGGAAGGTGCCTCTGGTTACTTCAAGTTTTGTCTCATTACTCGAGTACGTACTCGAGTAATGCCTTAGAAAAACTGCTTCTGATCAAGTTTCTCAGCTTTTTCTCTTGGCCTTTCTTCATTACTACAATGCTTACTTCAAGTGATGCTTATCCCTGTTATTACTTTGTTCAAACTTATTTATTAATCAATTCTTTTTCATACCATTCTTTTGTTATCATCAAAACATGAGATCTAACATTCTCCCCCTTTTTAATGATGACAAAACTTGGTGATTTTGAACAAGATCTTTGAAGTTAAATACTTCTTGACTTCAATGATAATTTTGAAAATCTTTAAATTCAATCAGTCGACAAAACTTTCCTTCAAATTCAATCAATCGACAAAACCCCTCCCAAGTATTAAAACTCACATACTAACAATCTGCAATGCAAGAGTACCTCAACATAAAAATGTATGAAAGATATCTCGAAACTTTCCTTATCATTTCCATATATAATCATTAATTATACTATGAACCAATAGAAGAATAAATAATAACAATAGATTCAATCATCAATCCTTACTCATTTCAATATAAATAAGAAACTAAATAATTTTAATAAATTTTTCTCAATAATACCATGTTTAGAAAGAGGTAATTAATATAAAATTATAACAAGTAGTAAAATATCATTTATAAAAGTTATAATGGAACGCTATTCACTCAGCTACTGCGCTTTCAAATTCATAACTTACTCCAATTTATTCAGTTCTAAATTATATTCCCTCCTCAGTTCCGTAATACCCCGAAATCAAAAACATTAATACTCCAATTATAATTTTATAAATATAATTTTTATAGTATCACATTAAATCCAATGCTTCATTACTCCTCACCGTAATAATCTTTTCCTTACTTTTCTTTTTCAATCATCAGCCAATCTTACGCTCCATGAGCCATTTAACAATAAATTCTTAATACCACAGTACACACACGCATATATCTCTGTATTCTTAAACTTATAACTACCACTCTATTAGGTGCAAAAGAAATCATTCATCAAATCTAATTCTCACATTAGAAGAAATCATTCATCAAATCAATTCGCTTAATTTCAGTACAATATAACCAATATCTTGCGTGCATCAATCTTCAAATTATTCATCACACTATATGCTACAATAAATCAATTTACTCAATCGCATAATTGATCAAACACTTTATAAACTCATAAAGCAAGCACTAAATTCACAAGCTCGCAAGCATAACTTCCAAGCATCCGTATAATCTATTAAAGTTTCCTCAGGCTTATACTTTTAGTAAACTCATCATAAAAACACAATAAACATCCCTTTGGATTTCAGCATTAAACTTGACAGCCTTTACCCAAGGAAACTCCTTCCCATACATTTTAACAAACACCTTATGTGCATTCATATTCAAGCAAATTCATCAAACTTATTGAACTAAATTTATGCTTCATTAAACTTTCATCATCCCTCCTAAGCCACGCACAACCCACAAAACACCACAAAGATACGATAGCTCAGCATATGTCCCCACACCCATGGCACCCCAGACAAGTTTAAAAAAAAAAAGGAAAAGAGTTTTCAACATTCCAACACACATTTATTTTGAACTGAAGATCATAGCAGTAGCAAATAAAAGAAACTCCCAAAATCACACACCTTAGCAACCAGTAAAATAAGAAGAAAGTGATTCACCGGTTTGAGTTGTAAATACAAAAACAAAGCACCCATAGTAATGTAAGCTTCAATCATTTTACAGAAATGCGAGCAGCAAAATGCACCCATAGTAATGCAAGCTTCAATCATTTTACAGAAATGAGAGCAGCCAAGATAAGAAGAAATAGGACGAGCTGCTCACCTACACCCACAAATTAGTTTCGATTAAGGGGAAGAAACCAGAACGCCGAATAGAAGAGAGCAAACAAACGGCTGAGATCTTGGAGCATAGAAGAAAGATTACAGCAGTGTGTGTAGTGCACAACCCGGCACCGGTGACACAAGCGACGGAAGACGACGAGAGGCACAAATGAGGCTGGGGTTTTTGAGTTTCAGAACTCTCGAAACTTCTTTTCCTCAAAGGCCATGCGAAGTGGGAGGAATAGGGAAAAAATCTGATGTTATGCTTATTTTATTTTGAATTTTATTAAAGGGTATGTTGGTAAATTCAAAATGAGCAAACGCAAAACAAAATAAAATCATCCTATTTTGAAAACGCTAAGTGTCCGTTTAGATTAGCGGTGGAGAAGTGGCTTTTTTTATCATCTGATTTTTGAAAAAGTAAGGTAGGAAAAAAAGTTAGATTACAAATGTGATTTGTGTTTGGATTAACGGTAGCAAAAGTGACTTTTTTTCTAACCTTAAACTTGTTTGAATTAGAGTTTGAAAAGCCCGTTTAGATAGAAAATGACTGAAAATGACATAAATCTTATTGAATACTACACACACACACACACATATATATATATATATATTATTTATACATATTATGATAATTAAAGTTAAAAAACATAAATAAAATTTGAGAAAATAAAAAAAAAATTATTATTGAAAAAAAAAAGAAAAATACAGGAAGATACTTAATTAAAAATGGATAAATTTGTAACCTATTTAATGAATTAATTGTAACTTTTTATCTTCCATCTTTAATTAAAGCTCTTATATTATAGATAGCTGAGTAGTTGATAACTCGTTTGTTTAATAGAATTAATATTTGGACTATTAGAGAAAATTATACAAAAGGACCCCGAATTTATAAAAATTATAAGTGAATGGAGAAAAGAGACCGGAAAATCATAGAAAAGAACCCAAATGTTTCATAAATTATAGTTACCCTACAAATATTTCAAACATTTTCACTTTAATCCTTCTTTGAGAACTTTTGAAATTTACAAGCAAATCCCTGATCAAAGCCTAATTTGACCAACGCTTCGTCTTCTTCATTAAAACAAAGCCCCAAAATGAAAACAGAGCAAAGATGAAGATGCGAGCCGTGCCTACTTTGTTTCAACTCTCTCCGTGAAGCAGCTCACCACGCGGGGAAGGAGAGGAAAAGCAGCCAACCTGAGCTTCTTCACTCAGAGGTTGAGTTGCAGAGCGCCGGAAACAGCCAAGCTTCTTTCATCCATCTCCACTTTCAGTCTTCTACCTCTACCGATCATCATTTATTCCCTTCAGTCATCCTTCGTCTCCTCCCAATCTGAGTTGTGGCGGAGCTGTACCAGACGCCGACGACTCACCCTGAGCTTCAAACACCCACCTGAGCACAAAGGATCAGCTGCGAGAAGGAGGCTGGCCCACCTGCATGGTGCTGCTGTGCTCACCACGGGAGAGAAAAGCAAGGCAAAGGAGCTTCTTCCAGAAGCCACGTTGATAGGAGAAGCCCAGTGGCCGCAGCCGCCTTCCCAAACGGTCCAAATCACGGTCTTGTCTACTGCCGCACGTTTTTGCCTCCAAACGCTCTACCAAACAGGCTCTAAGGTTCGAACGTCCACCTCAAGACAATAAAGAAATAACAAAGAAGTAATCCATCAGCAGGTCCTCAGTTGAAAAAAGGACAAGCGCTTGGCAGGTCAAACTTCTATCACAGGCTTCAAAATTGACTTTAATCAAATCAACCTTGTTTGCAGTAAATACTCATATACCATCTTGAATAAATAAGCCTCAGTACATCTACGACAAAGTGGATTCTTGCTATGTTAACTTCTTTTGGGGATCTAGTAGTGATCAGAGGAAAATGTACCTGCTTAGGAAGGATTATTTATTCCAACCAAGGGATAAGGGAGGTCTTGGTTTAAGGCCTTTTAAGTAGGTTAATCATGCTTTACTAGCGAAGCAGCTTTGGAGAGTTCTCTCAGCAGAACATAACTCACTTCTGGGTCAGACTGTGAAGGAGAAGTACATTGATATCAAATCTAACACAATCATTAGAAATCCATATAACTCATCATGGATATAGAAAGGTATAGCGCACTGTGCGGATTTAAACTTGGATAATTTGCCATGGAAAGTGGGTAATGGTTCTGTTAATGCATGTTTCATCACCCTGGAATCCTATCAAATGGAAACACTCAATGGTTACTGAACTCTACCCCCAGCACATTGCTATGCAGATTTTTAGCACCCCACTATCTCTCTCCTATATTCCTGATAGTTTCCTTTGGACGGGTAATGATTCGGGTTCCTACAAGGTTAAAGATGAATTTCACCTCCTGACAAATTCTGGTAATCAGCTCCAACATATAGATGGTATTTTTTGGGAATCATTCTGGAAGATCCCAATGATGCCTAAATTTCTGCTACTAATTTGGAAGCTAATCAATAGAGCATTACCTGCGGCAGATGTGCTTCAGAAGCATCACCTCTTGATTTATAATACTTGCTAATTTGGTTGTGATGCGGATGAAACACTACAGCACATTTTCTTCACATACCGAATTTCTAGGGCTGTCTGGTTTTAGTTACTCCACATTAGAATTCCTTCTTTGGAGTTTGATGAATTGATTTCATGGTTTAAAGATACCTTGCTATATTTTCAACAATTGCAGGACTCATTATGTTAAAACACACTATGTTAGCAATTCATGTTTTGTGGACAAGCAGAAATGCGGCCTTGCACATTGGGCAAAAACCTCAACCGAAGATGATCATACAGGAAATCAAGGGACTATCTACCACCATGGGATTTGCTGAACAAGTTGCAGGTAGCAGTATGATTAAAAGAAATTCAGAGTCTTCAGCAATGATTGATATTGGTCTAGTGATTGATCAATGGAACATAATTATGCATCATTATAAGAAGCATAAGGGACACTTCAGTGAGTGCTACATTTGTTATCAGGGGAAACATTTATCCACTTCATTTGGCACGACTCAGGAATTCCAAGAACCCCCTTCCATGTTCGTTGTCTCAGCAGCATTATTACGGATCTCTAACTCAATGATAAATCATAATTTTTATATATTTTATTCCACCTTATTCATTTATTTTTGGAGTGCTTTTAGGCTCATTCGGATTTATTAGAAAATATTTAAATTATTAGCCAATTTTAAAAAATAATATAAATCTGAATTAATTATAAGATTATTAGGTTTAAGTTAATATTTTAATTATCTATCTTGTAAATAAATAATATTATCAAATATATAATAGATCATGATTTTATTTAATACTTGTAGGTAAGAAAAAGTATATTAGAAAATCCTATGGTACATAATTTTTCTTAGAAGTTAAAAGATGATCTAATGGATAAACTTTATTGGGTTACTTAGATGTTAATGGGCTTAAAATTGGTACCCAAAAACTCTCACCTCCTCTATTAAAAAAACCAAGCAGCTAGAATTATTGGAGCACGTTGGAAACCAGAAGATAAACGGAGTCATTGTTTCTTCTTTGCCAACCCAATCTCATCACACGACTTGACCATACTCTCTCTCTCTCTCTCTCTCTCTCTCTCTCTCTCTCTCTCTCTCTCTGTGGTGTAACAGCTCCACAATCATCATATCCATTACTTTCCTCTCTTCTATTCACGCACAGCCACGCAAGGGTGTGTCCAAGCATATATCCATCAATTCACCAACTTCTTTGGATGATGGCCGTGACTAGCTCGGAGTGTGGAGGAGATACTTTAATGGCAGCTTAAGGTCTTTTAGAAGGCAACTTGGGAGGAACATGGAGAAAGTTAGACCCTAGAACTTACACTTGAAAACTACAAGAGAATGTCTTTCCATTTATTATTTTGATTCAAAACTTGAGATTGTTTAGTTTTAAATAATTTTGAGTTGTATTGTTTGAGCACAATCTAATTTTAGATTGTGGATATATCTCTTTTAGATCATTTTAATATTTTGGATTGATTTGTGTTTAAGATAATTGTTTGAATTTTTGTTTACAAACCTTTATATTGTCAATTGAATTTTCATTATTAATTTAATTGTCAATTTGATTTATCCTCTTGATTATTTAATTGAATTGGTTAATTGTCTAGTTGTTCAATTAAACAATTGTAAAACAAGATTTCCAAAATTATTTTGAAATTAATTGAGATTGGTTTTTAATGAGTTTAATAAGCCATCGCTTATTTCATTATAAGTTTTCTAGTAGAGTAAGTGTTATTGAGCCTAAGGGTTTCTCATATTATTTGGGCTGAAAAAGCTAACTCCATGTAAATTTTAAGTTTTCCCTTTACCGTACTTAAAGTAAACTTTCATTATCTTTTCTTATTTAATTTTCTTAGCTATTAGTTAATTTCTTCTTCTTAGGATTTTAATTCCCCCTTTTACAAACCCCCCCCCCCAATTGCATTTGAATTCATTTAAATTAATTTCATTCTCATATAGGTTTTAGATTCATTTGTATTTTGCATTTAGATGATGGGTGTGTTTGGATTAGCGGTGAGAAAAATGGTTTATTTTCAATTTGACTTATGGAATCTTAGGATTGAAAAAAAGTAAGATTGGGTAAAATGATTAATGTTTGGATTGATGATTGGATAAGTGTTTCTATAAAAGTGAAAGGTGTTTGGTTTGGCTTTTGCATAAGTGGTTTTTGTGATATTTAAGAGAAAAAATTTTAAAAATTATGAAAAATGAAAAAAATAATAATTTTGAAAATTTGGCAATGGTAAAATACCAAGGGTTTCAGGACCCGACCGGTCGGACCGTCGCCCGGTCCTTGAGACGGTCCGGTCATAAGCATTGGGCCGTTTTTCCTTTTGAGCCGGATTGGGCCGGAATTCAACCGCCATTGGGCCGCTGGCCGCTATCGGACCGGAACCCGGACCGGGTTTCAAATACCCATCCGGCCCAAGTTTCCATCTTAAAAAAAATTCCTAAAGCCGTGAAGCGTGAAGCCAGTGGCAGTGAATCGAAAGAGACAAATCACAAAACACAAAAAGGAACTTTTTGCACTTTTTGTGAAGTGGAGAATCGAAGTTGAGAGGGGAAACCAGGTACCCACTGTGCCCTAGGTCCGAATCGAAAAACGAAAGCGGAGCAGCTGGTTGTCGCCGTCGCTGGCCTCCGTGTGTGGCTGTCGTCGTCCTCCTTCGTCCGCCGTGTGCTACTGACCATGCTTCTTCTCAGCTCTTAAGTTTTGTTCGCCGTGGCACTGTGACTGTCGCAACTCGCAAGATTCGTGCGTCTACTACTTTGTCTTCCTCCGCCATTTGTCAGGCACCCACCGCCGTGTGTGGCTGATGTGTGGGCTCTATGATTCTGCCTTTCTCCGCCACATCCAAACCCCCAAAACTCCTCCCTCACAACGTCTAAGATGAGCTTCTGTATGGTCTACTCTCTCTTTTTGCTCTATTCTTTTCAATGCTCTGTTTTTTCAATGTAAGGCAAAATATATTGAAAGTATGAAATTGATAAAGTTCTGGGCTTCTGGCATTGCGTATGATCATAAATTTTAATGCCAAATATTATAGTTTAGCTGCTGCATATGGCTAATTTCTGTGCAAAGGTTGTGCTTTTAAATTCTGCACTCTTTGAAGTTGTGTTTTGGGCTGAAAAGTGCTCCATGCTGGTCATTGTTTTTCTCCAGGACTCTATTTTGATTTTTGACACTATCAGCTTGTAGTTTTTGTCTTGTGTTGAAAAGCAGTGCTAAAATTTTGGGCTTGAATTCTGTTTAGAGTGCTGCATGTTGTCATTAAATATTCTGTCCAAACATAAGAAAGCTTGTGGTTCACAATTGTGGTTTAGTTGGTAGACTTTGTAGCTAAATTAATTTTGCTATGCAAAAAAACTTTTCTGGATTTTCTTGCCAGTTTTGAGTTCAATCATAGATTACTTGAATCTTGCTAAATTGGAGAGGGAATATGATGTTGATGACATGGTTGCATCCTATCTTCTAATGATAGAATTCTCTAGATGTTTATAGAGTTAATCGAGAGAATGCTTATTTTTGAGTTTCTGGATTTTCTTGCTAATTTCAGGATTTTCTTGCCAGTTTTGAGTTCTTACCCAAAGAATGCTTATTTTTCCTATAATAATCTCAACTGCAAAAAAAAAAAAAAAAAGACCTTGTTTTCATTTTCATTATCAATATGCTCAATGAACAAGTAGGTGATGACTTTTATCATAGACCTTGTTTTCGTTTTCATTATCAATATACTCAATGCTCAATGAAAAAGACCTTGTTTTCGTTTTGCCTAATCTCAACTGCTTGTTTGCTTTATTTGTGGATTCATAGACAAATTATTGCTTAAAATATGCAAGTTCTACTTGGAGTCTTGGACTAAAGAAAATAGTCATTTGATCTTGATTTTTGTTGGCTGGAGTTGTTAAAATATGCAAGCGCTACTTGTTCTGCTTGTTTGCTTTATTTGTGGATTCATAGACAAACATTAATCTGCATATAAACAAAAATTGTGAGTGCGTGGGGTAGGGACAGAAATGGCACTTTGTACTGTCGATGCAAAATTTAGAGGAATTAGGAAATGTCATCCCAAGCTGAACAAGTAGAAAAAATTATATGAATCTGCATAATAATTGATTTTTAATGTGTTGTAGGAATTAGGAAATGTCATCCCAAGCAGAACAAGTATCTACTACTGCTCCCTCCACCCAATTTGTTAGATCAAAGGCCGATCCAACATGGGAGTATTGTTCTCAAGTGCCCAACAAAACCCCAGGTGGCAAACCTCGCTTGAAATGCTTGTATTGTGGAAAGGAAGTTGCTGGGGGAGGAATACACAGAATGAAACAACATCTTGCCAGAATAAAAGGGGTCATCATAAGTTGTAAAAAGGTTCCGGGAGATGTTTGCTATCGATTGAACGAAAATTTGAAAGAAATTGAAGAGAAAAAGGGAAAGAAGCAAGATACATTTGAGGAAGAAAATCCATATGGACCTAATGTCACACCATCAGAAACACCATCAGAAGGGGATGCTCCAAATTTGGAAGAAGTTCCTACTTCATATTCTCAAAATCCTCCTACAAGATCATCTGAAGTTTTGAAACGAAAGGCACCTGTTGCACCTACAAGATCCTTCTTTGCCCCAAGGACAACCCCGGGTGCACAGCCAGGAATAAGAAGTGCATTTGCGGGTAAAGAAGCTGTGCATAGAGCAGACATGGCTATGGCTAGGTGGTTGTATGATTGTTGCATTCCAATTAATGCAGTTAATTCAATGTACTTCCAACCTATGATAGATGCTATTGCAGCTATTGGCCCTGGTTATAAAGGCCCTTCTTATCATGCATTTAGAACAAAACTATTACAAGATATGAAAAAAGAAGTTCAATTGTTGGTTGATGAGTGTAGGAATTTTTGGGCTGTACTGGTTGCACGATAATGGCGGATGGTTGGCAAGATCAACGCAACCGGCAATTGATTAATTTTCTCATTTATTGTCCTAAAGGAATTGTCTTCATCAAATCTATAGATGCATCAGACATTGTGAAAGATGCCCAAACTTTATGCAACTTGTTCATTGACATGGTTTTGTTTGCTGGTGTGGATAATGTTGTCCATCTTGTTACTGATAATGCAGCTAATTATAAAGCTGCTGGGAAATTATTGGCTGACAAATATCCTTCTATTTATTGGTCTCCATGTGCTTCACATTGCTTAAACCTGATTTTGTCGGACATTGGAAAAATGGAGATTGTCACACGTTTATCTACACGTGCATCATTGATTTCAAAATTCATTTACAATCATGGATTTTTGTTAGCTTGGCTGAGAAAAAGAGAAGGGTGGACAGAAATAATCTGACCAGGAGCAACACGATTTGCTACCACTTTTATTGCTTTAAAAAGTATTCTTGAGCACAAGCATGACTTGCAAGCATTGGTAACCAGTAAGACATTTGTTAACTCTAGATACTCAAGAGACCATAGGGCAAGAAATGTGATTGCGGTTGTATTGGATAGGGTATTTTGGAATGATTGTTTGGCCATTGTTGAAGTTGTTAAACCTCTTGTACGACTTCTGAGAATTGTAGATTCTGATGATAGGCCTTCACTGGGATATATTTATGAAGGGATGCACAGGGCAAGGAAAGCTATCAAATGTACTTTCAATCGCACAAAAAAATTGTACAAGCCATTCACGAGTATTATTAAGCGTAGGTGGGATTCTCAGCTTCGCCAAGATCTTCATGCAGCAGCTTATATCTTAAATCCTTCTTTTCTTTATGATAAGGCTAACTTCTCTCAAAAGCCAGAGGTTATGCAAGGATATCTTTCTGTCATCGGTAGGAAAGTCACATCTAACAAGACCAAGTTTTTGCAAGAAGGCATAATATATCAAGATAAAAGTGGCACCTTCAATAATCCCATGGCTCTTGAATCTGCAAAATCAATGCGACCTGGTAAAATTCCTTACTTCTTAATTCTTATATAATTATATTATACTATATGAATCTGACTTTAATTGTTTTTTTTATATTTGATGATTTTATTTTAACATGATAGATGAATGGTGGAGGTATTTTGGAGGTAGTTGTCCCAATGTTAAAAAATTGGCTATTCAATTGTTGAGTCAAACTGCTTCTTCTTCTGGTTACGAAAAGAATTGGAGTGTCTGTGAAAGGATACATTCCAAGAAAAGAAACAGATTGGAACATAAAAGGCTAAATGATCTTGTCTTTATTCATTACAATTTTCGTTTGAGGGATAGGTATATTTTTCTAACCTTTGCACTTTACAATTTACACTTTACTACTAAATTTTGTATTGGTAAAAAAAATTAATTAAATGGCTTCTAATAATTATACTAATATTTCATTTTCATTTGTTTTTATAGGGTTCTTAATAAGAAAAAAGACTTTGATCCCATTGATTATGAAAATATTGATAAAATTGAATATTGGATAATGGAAGAAGTTGATTCTCCTCCACTTTCAACACTTTCCGCTGAAGAGATAGAAGAAGATATCATTTATGATGATACCACATTGCCAACACCAAAAATTACCATCAATGATGAAGGTTAGATATTTTAAATTGAAGAGAAAGTATTGTCTGTTTTATTAAACTAATGATCATTTTTGTTGACTGCACAAGGTTAAGGGAATCACATTCTTGTTTTATATTTTTAGATATATACCATAATTATCAACTCTTTGCCATCTTTTATCAATTAAAACGTTATTTTTCATTTACAAAGCTTAGATGTAATTCCATATTCTGCTCTAGAACAGTGAGTTTTAGTTAATCTTATTGAGAGATAGTAATATGCAATTATACAATTATATGTTATTAATTTTTATAATTTGGTTTGCTCCACTTTATTTTATAAAGATATTTTTGAAGACCAAGGCAATGAGGTTCATCCTCAAATTCAAGCTGGAATTGGAAGTTCTGGGATTGGAGTTGAAGGTCTTGATTTTGGCTCATTTGCTCAAGAAGATGATGACATTTTTGGTCCAAATGCTTTTCAAGAAACTCATGCTTGGATCAATCAAGAGCCACCAAATACCAATGTTTAACAAGGCATGAAGTCATTATTATTTGTGCTTTTTGTTAGATTAATGGTTGATGTAAATGTTCATCCTTAAATAGTGTTTTGTGACTTTACTAACTTCATATGAAGTTAGACTAATGACTAATTATTGTAATATATATATATATATATAATATTTTTAAATTTAATTATTACGTCACCGATCCGGCTAAACGGCTCAATCGGTCCAACCGGTTGAACCTTGACCCGCTGACCTTTCCGGCTCAACGTCCGGTCCGGCTTTTAAAAAATTGTAAAATACATAATAAAATTACAATTAAAATGTGAATAAATTAAAAATTATACAAACTTAAATTTTTTGATAAAGTAAAATATAACAGAACTAATCAAATCAAAGGTCCCGTACAATTTAATCCTTGATGGTATCACGAACATGATTCATTTGGATTGAATATGTCTGAGCATCATTTGTCAACAATGGCTCTTGATCTTGACTGTTATCTACATCAACTATATTATTCTTATTTTCTGCTTCCCTAAAGCCCACATCAATTTGGGAATTTCTTCTAATGAAATTATGTATAGCCATTGTGGCATAGACAATGCGGACTTGCGTGTCGAACCTATACTTGAGCATATGTTGTAATATTTTGAACCTATTTTTTCACACTCCAAAAGTACTTTCTATTATGCACCTCAAACTTGAATGATAAAAATTAAAGGCCTCATTATGATTCCGAAACCCCCGATGATTCCTGAATTCTAGGAGGTGGTAGGGTTCACATCTATACGGACCAAGAAATCCAACTGATGTTTGTTAGATATGATTAGTTTTGATGATGTCAAATATAGATATGAAGTGATAAGAGCAAAAAGTTTATATAATGTATTTCTTTGACTAATTACTATATTTAATGTTACATTTTTTGTAGATTAGTCAAGCAAAGAATGAAGAAGATTGAATTAATGAAAATGAACAAGAGGAAGAAGAAGAAGAGAAATTGAAGTTAGTCAAGGAGATGCCTACTCGGATTATGAAGAATTATTATCAAGAGGAAAATCAAGAAGAAAGATATGGAAGAAAGAAGAACTTGTTAGATCTTACAAGAAGATCAAGATTCAAGTTGTTAGAAGTGATACTGGAGGTTTCTATGATGATACCGGAGGTTTCTATGATCAAATAATGGTTGGAATAGGTTAATACGAAGCTAAGATGACTTATATATGAGTTTTGGCACTTCCAAAGGTGTTATGCTCGAGCACGAGGTGTTTCACTCGAGCACAGGAAGAACTCACTCGAGCACAGATGAGTTCACTCGAGCACGGGATGAAAACTCTGTTCTACTCTGTTTTACGTTCAGCCTGAGCGAGGTCTGGTATTTGGGTCATATCTCTCAAACCACATATCGGATTGACCCGAAACCAGTGGCTTATGAAAGAATACTCCCAACACGTAAACTAGGCACCAGGATCACATTGAAAGAAGATCAAATGAAGGAGATATGAATCGTGGAAAATGAAACTGAAATCACCGTCACTTTTTGACACAGGTTCGGTATTTTGAGTATAACTCACAAACCACACATCGGATTGAGACGAGACCAGTGCCAAATGAAAGTAGACTCAAAGAGCTTTCCATGGATAGGTAATTTGCCTAATTGGAACGTATATTCTAGGAGTTATACCTTCTGGAAGTTGACGCTTGTGCAGACTAGCGAAATATACACTCTTTCGATCATAACTTGCAAAATACAACGAGTTTAGAGCTGATTCTTGTTGCATTGGAATGCATATGGTAAGAGCATTCTTATGATACATCATTTGAATCAAATGAATAAAATTTTTCTAAAGTGGCCCCACATCACCCGCGAGTGCAAAAACTTTCTCTCTGAAAATGTTGTGCGAGTGATGTCCAGAAGCAGCTGAAACGTGAAGAAAATTGTATCACTCGAGCACTAGGATTCATGCTCGAGCATTGGATGATTTCTCACTTGAGCACATGCAAGTTTTAACATGAGAGTGATAACCCGAGAAGAAGCATGCACATGAAAGCAGAAGACGCACTCGAGCAGGACGTGTTGTGCTCGAGTGATTCGAGAATTCACTCGAGCAGATGCGAGTGAAGTACAGCGAGTGCTTGCCCGAGAGAAAGTCAGAACGTGAAAATATCAACTTCACTCGAGTGAGCCATATTGCACTCGAAGTGAGAACGTGGCAGAATGCAGAAACGAAACAGAGCCTCATAGCCATCAATCCAAACGTGGTTAAATGTTATACAATCATTATGTTTACACTTGTTATTGTTCCTAAACATTAACTAACATATATTTCAAGTGTAAAACAGGAGATTAAATAATCTGGGTTGTATCTTCAAGAACAGAGGTCATAGCGAATATCTTCATTCAACGTGATGAGTCCCAGAAGACAGAAATTCAGTTTTTGACCAATGATCCAACATACCCATGACTAATACTTCATCATATTAGTGATTAAGCATTTTATAGTGTGAAACAGGAAATTTAACGGTGAGCTTACAGATTCAAATGAAAGAGTCAAGTATGGCGGGCGACATCATTACACACCGAGCATCAGCTACCTACCACGATAAAAGTTTGACCCACCATGAGAGATTGTCTGGAAACTCAAACGTATTCATCCCGCTCCACAATGTGATGTACAGCTCATAATGAGACATACCGCTCCTCAACGTTACGCTCTATTTTGCAACGGACAATGGCTCATTTTTCAAATATGCTCAACGGTAAAAATGACTCCAACGGATGAATGCTCATAACGGTCATCATCTTCATCAACTATAAATGAGAGAGCATTCAACTTTGATGAAGAACTGAGAAAAACGGAGAAAACTGAGACAGCGAGCAACTACGAGAAAAATGATAGAAAGATGAATCCTCTGCTTCTACCCAAACACTCTCTGTTTTTCAATTTCTATATTACTTATCGTTGAGAGAGTGATTATTTGTATTGTACTTCAGTGAGTATTATATCCACTCTGTGAGAGAGTCTGTAAACACTTTCATCTATATTTCTGAGTTGATCTCAAGGTAGAGGGACCTTGAGAGGGTTGATTTTCTTACGGAGAAGCTGTAGAGAGAATTGCCAGTAAGACATTCTGCTCGTAAGACTTACAAGGTGCAAGCAGTAGAAAATGTTGCACTCATAAGACTTACAGGGGTGTAAGCAGGAGAGAACGTTGCTGCTCGTAAGACTTGCATGAGTAAGCAGGAGAGGAAGATCTTCGGGATTGCTCTACTCGTAAGACTTGCCGTAAGGGGGAGTATTTCAGTAAGAGATTTGTAAAAGGTTTCACAAGTACCCGGCTAAACTTATGGGATTGTAAAGGCTTTTCTTGTGCCCGGGTTAAACAAGAAGATAGTGGATTTGAAAATCTCAGGAGGAGCCTGGGGACTGGACGTAGGTCATCACAGATTAGACCGAACCAGGATAAATCACAGTTTGTATATTCTCTTCCCTAAACTATTATATTTCCAGCATATATTATTTAACATAACTGTTGATTTATAAACCTTCATACTTACCACTTTCGTTAAGATACGAAAAGATTTCTAAAGTTCTTAAGTTTTTATTATATACCCAATTCACCCCCCTCTTGGGTGATAGCCGGTTCTAACAATGTTGGGTAGCCAGAATCGACTAAATAATATTTGCCTAACATGTGTTAAAATCATTATAAATGTTAGATTATATGTTACAAGTGAAATGAAGATAAAGAAATGTAATAGAAGTATACAAAAATATATCTTGTGGTAGATGTGGGAAATTCATAGTTGGATTTGAGACAGTAGATTGAAAAACACGAGCATCATATACTGAACCTTCTCATCCCGCTAATACGAACGTAAAGCATATATCCCAATCACAAACAGCTATAACATTCTGTGTGGGATATCCCTTTCTCCCAATAAATTTATCTCGACCTGGTCCAGTTATGACACACCTGATGTGAGTACCATCAATAGCTCTAATGACATCCTCAAAATATGGGAAATATCGGTTATTGTTTGCTATTTTTGGATGACATTAATGGAATTCTGGATTGCATGGCCTAATAATTTCGGTTGCAAGATTAAGACAAGCCTTCAAAACTGAGTGTAGAAGCCTATTTACAGTTTCACTCGAATGTTGAAATATTTCTTGTACTAGCCTATTTCTTACTCCATGTCTGATAATGAGCAAGAACATTGCAACCATTTCTTCGACACCGATATTCCTAGAATCTCTTAACCTATGCTTGTAAGAGGCAAGCTTCACCCAAGAGGGGGGTGAATTGGGTGATGTTATAAATTTTTCGATTGATGTGGTGATATAAAAAATATAGTAGATAGAGTAGAGTTGAGAAGATTTGAACACAGAGAGTTATACTGGTTCGGCCTAACAACCAGGCCTACGTCCAGTCCTCAGAGATCAAGACCTACTGAGATTTTCACTATACCTCCAAGATTCAATGGGCTCTCAGAATGCCACAAAACAACAATCGTCCTTGAACGGACTACGAGCAGAAATATTCTCTCAATAAGAAATTTCTCTCCCCCTTACGACAAGTCTTATGTGCAGAAAAACAACCTTTGACCCTTCTCACTTGCTTATGTATACAAGACTTATGAGCAGCAACGTTCTCTCCTGCTTACACCACTGTAAGTCTTACGAGCAGCAACGTTCTCTCCTGCTTACACCACTGTAAGTCTTACGAGCAGCAACGTTCTCTTCTGCTTGTATCTTATAAGGCTTATGAATGGAAGGTACAACAAGGAATTCTCTCAACTGCTTCTCTCGTAAGGAAAGCTACCCTCTCAAGGTCCCAATACCTTGAGATCAAATAAACATAGAATTTGAATTGTATGAAGACTCTCTTACAGAGCAAATGAATAAACATTGAAGATCAATGTGTATATAGAGAAAATGATGAATAGCAAAGACTCGTGTATAAGCTTGTGAGTTTTTGTGCTTCGTTGTTGTACATTACTATCTCTGAATCTCTGTATATATATAGTTGCTTCAGTTTTTGCCCGTTTGGGAAATCATCGTTTGAGGAGCGGGACTTTTGCAACTATTGAAAGACACGCGCATGTTTGAATATTCTGAATGCGGTAGGTGCGAACGTGTTTGTAATCATGTTGTCTGCCGTTGTTTGACTTTCTCCGTAACAACTAATTTTCAAACGTTCATCTTCCAGCATCATACTTATAATACATTCAAAATGATGTTAAGCAATGATGATAAGTAATGATAATATGAATAAATAATAATAAACAATATTCGGATTGAACGTTGTGAGACTTGGCATTTTTGATGATCTGGCAGAGCATCACTCGAGCATGGATGGCTCACTCGAGTGATCTTCCTATTTTCCTCTTTGTGCTTCAGTTATCGAATTGTGCTAGCAAAGAATTTCAGAGAGACAGAATTCACACTCGCGAGTGAAGTGGGGTCTCACTCGAGCACAACTCCCCCTGCTCGAGTGATCTTGCATTTTCTACTGGGAGTGTCTTCTCGGGTCATCACTCGCACACCATTTTGACAAGAGTGAGATTTTGTACTCGTGGGTGATGTGGACCCTCACTCGAGCACACATACTCCTGCTCGAGTGAGACGCATATTATAGAGGAATATGCTCTCAATACTAACACTCACATCAGAAACTCAGAGAGATAAATTTATCACTCGCAGGTGATGTGGGCCCTCACTCTAGCACACAGACTCTTGCTCTAGTGAGAAGAATATTCTCAAGTATTATACCTTTTAGACAAGCACTCGCATCAGATTTGGAGAGGGATAGAATTTTCACTCGCAGGTGCATATGTGTCACTCGAGCATGTAAGGTGGTGCTCGAGCACACTTACACTTCTTTGCACTTCATGACTCTCGGCCAAGCACTCGCAGTACCTTGCTCGAGTACAGAATGCTCATGCTCGAGCATTGATGTCTCTGCTCGAGTGAATCAAGGAAGCATGATAACACTTGCTCTCGGCCAAGCACTCACGGACCTTCACTCGCATGTGCTCGAGTGAGAATGGCTTCTCTGCTCGAGTGCAAACTCCAGTGCTCGAGTGAATCAATGAAAATAACAGTGGCATGCCTCTCGGGTGAACACTTTCTGGCTTTCACTCGCACCTGCTCGAGCACAAAAGGGATCTATGCTCGAGTGCAAAACTTATGCTCGAGCACTCCAGTTCAATTTTGCAGCAGATACCAGAAAAAACACTCCTATATGCATTTGGTAACTTTGTAAACTTTTCTTAATCTTATAAAAACATGATTTGCATACAATTGTCATTTTGTTCACATCAAAACTTGGGATCTAACATTCTCCCCCTTTTTGATGATGACAAAACCTTTGTGATGAAAGTTTAAGAAAGATTGATTAAGATTGAAAATTTTTGAAATTGTTCAATGTTTCCAAATGCATATCAAGTTTTAGTTTCAGTTCAAGTTTTCCTGCAATGCTTCCTCTGGACACTTAACAACCAAGATAAGCATAGTATGAGATAAATAACTTAATAACAACTTTAATAACTTGAAACATCAAAACTCATGAATAACTTGAAATTTGAAAAACTTCATTAACCTTGAATTCAAATAATCTAATAACATCAAATAACATAATAACTCATAATAAAATTTAAATCCTACCCATACAGACAATCTACCCAAACTCCCAAAACATCCCACAGAAACTCAGAAACCATCACACATCCTTCTCCCCCGTTTTGTCACCATCAGAAGGGGGCTGAGGAAAAATGATATTAGAAGGTGGAACATAGGATACCATGGCAGTGAGAGGGTCAATTGGAGATGTTGGCTGTGGTACAGAGGATAAGGGAGGTAGTGAAGGCGACCGATCAAAAGTAACATCAACATTAGAATCTGGATCGGTAAAGAGTACATGAGTCTGTGGTACAGAGGTATGAGTGGTCTCAGGAGGCGCCTCTGAAGATGAAGAGGGGAAATGTGAGTGCAAGAAGGTCTCCATACTTGTTATCCTCTGAGACATCTCATCCTGAGTCTTGAACATCAACTCAAAATTGGTATTGGCTTTGTCTACCAATTTGATGACCTGTGACTCCATCTTTTCAACTAGCTTCTCATACTCAGCCACTAACTCCTTCTTCAGACTTGATATGGCTTGATTGATTGCCTCAGTAAAATGGTTTGAAAGAGAGGCCTTAATGAAAGAAGGTGGAGGAATAGGACTCTGAGCAGATGATTGTGCCTCATCACATGTGGATGGAGTGGCTTCCCTCTTGGATGTGGCTTTGGTTCGACTCACCGAAAGATTGATACCCATGTGAGTTAACTGAGTCTTACCAAACCTTGAGATGAGTACCCTTTCAGTTCCTTCCAAATACCAGATCTTGTTTTTCATCAGTATGAAAGAAACAATCTGAGGGTATAGTATGGTTGTGGATCTTGATGAAGAAAATCGAAACCTTCTCATCTCGTTGAAGATAAGCTCCCCCACATTCCTTTGTTGCCCGGCAATGAAAGAGGTCAACAGATAATAATCCTTTTGAGCAAAATGGGTATAATTTTTGGACTTATTGACTATGCTTCGGGAATATATATAATGAAGAACTCTGTGAATATCAGGCATGTCAATAGGTTTGAAATTGAGGGGGCCTATTGGGTCTTTTGGTCTCAAAATATTGAAAGCTTCATTGGCAGAGAAAGAGGGTGGATCAGGAGGAGGTGCAACATAACCAAGTAAGTCATTTATGATCTTGGCAGATATCATAATAAATCTTCCTCTAACAGTAGTAAATACTGCTTCCTCAATCAATTCACCAGATCTAGACTTAATGTTATGAGACTTCATGTTGCAATAAATAGTTTTCACAACAGTGGGAGAGTATGGCAAATGGATGTTAAGCAAGGGAGCATAGTATTGAAGATAAGGGTATAAATCCAAATGACAATTCTTCTTTAAGTAATCCAAATCCACATATACCACAGGATAGAAGTGTCTATGACTAAATTCATCATCATATACCTTCTGAGGCAAGGCCTTAAGTTCTTCAGTATTGAATCCCTCAGGAGGACTAGTGATGTGATCATCCACTGGTGCTTGTGAGGCAGAAGGTGCTCCTGAAGCAGAGGCACTTGATTGGCCAATATGTTGTGAACTTGAAACACCGGCTTGAGAAGCAATTTTTCCAATTATCTTCTCAAGTTTGGACTTCTCCAATGCTTCCCGAAGTTGTTTGTTGAATAAATCACCAGAGGAGAAAGATGATTGTTGGGGTTGCTCTGACTCCTTTTTCTTCCCTTTTCCTTGAACCTCCTTGGATTGAGACCGGGTAACTATTGGTTCCTTGAACACCACACCCTTTGGTTTCTTCTGAGGAGGTTGGTCTTTCTTTGATATTTGAGGTTTTGGGTGAGGTTTCTTAGCCGGGGTCCTCTTTTTGGTCTTGGGTTTAGGAGGAGGTGATGGTGAGGAAGAGATTTTGGGAGAGGGAGGTGTTGGTTCTAGGGTACCAGATGCACTGGCAGCAGAGTGAGTAGGAGAAGGAGAGTGAGATCTTTGAGGAATAGAGGGTAGTTTAGTTCTTGCCATTGTAGAGAAAGTGGAAGAGAAGCAAAAACTCTCAGTTTTTGAAGGAAAGGCAAACGAAGATTAGGGCACGAATGAGAAATGCAGAGTGTAAGAATCACCTTTTATAGAAGATTGAAGAGTTGTAACGGTGATTTGAGACAAATGGACGCGATTGATTGAAGAGAAAACGGTTGAAGGTAAAGAGTTACGCCCTTCGAGTGAGAAAACACCTCGAGTGAGAGTAGGAAGTGCGACGTTCTGAGCTCCCCCGTAACTGATATAAGTGACAGTGCTCGAGCATGAACCCTAGTGCTCGAGTGATGTTCATACTATGCTCAAGTGTGTTCTATCAGTGCTCGAGTGATGTTCTGGAAAATTAATAAAATGTGTAAAACGTACCTGGATTGTGAATTTCTTGACATATCTTGTGTCTTTGTACTCAAATCCTCCAAAATCATTTGAGTAACCATGATTTGGATAGCTTTTGAAAGGAAATTCTTCTTCTTCACTCGAGCAAGCACTCCTCACTTCAAGCATGTTCATATCATGCTCGAGTGAGAGTTCCTCACTCGCGAGTGAGTTCGATTCTCACTGTTGCCTTTGATACAGTCTCTTGGTATTCTTATTTCCTCTGTTAACCTCTGTTTTACATGTCAAGAAACAGAGCATTTTTAATAGTGATGTGCTCGAGCAGAGCTGCTTGTACTCGAGTGAACCAGCTTATCACTCGAGCAGCACTCCCAGTGCTCGAGTGACAGACCTGCAAAAAGGTTTTTAACACTCCGATGCCAAAGTCAGTATGGTTATCATCAAAATAAACATTTAATTAAAATACTTAACAAGAAAACTCACAACTCATTGGGATTAACCATTCCCAATTCTCTTCGAATATATAAAAACTGATCTTTTGCAATTGGCTTTGTGAAAATATCCGCAAGTTGAAGATGAGTTGGTATGAATTCCACTTTGACGTCCTTCTTTTGAACATGATCTCGAATGAAATGATGACGAATGTCTATGTGCTTGGTCCTTGAGTGTTGTACATGATTCTTGGCCAAGCTTATCGTGCTAGTATTATCACAATAAATTGGAATTTCTTTTAAATAAATTCCTAAATCTTGAAGTTGTTGTTTCAACCATAATACTTGAGAACAGCAACTTGCCACAGCTGTATATTCAGCTTCAGTTGAAGATAATGAAACTGTGTTCTGCTTCTTACTGAACCATGATACTAGAGAGCCTCTGAGAAATTGACATTAACCACTGGTACTCTTTCTGTCAGTTTTATATCCTCCGTGATCTGAATCTGAATATGTCATTAAATACTCACTCCCTCTTTTCGGATACCAAAGACCAAGTTCTGAAGTATCTCCTAGATATTTGAAGATTCTTTTTACTGTCTCTGCATGTGATACCTTAGGAGCGGATTGATACCTTGCACACATTCCTACGCTGAACTGAATATCTGGCCTACTTGCTGTGAGATAGAGTAATGAGCCAATCATTCCTCTATACTTTGTGATGTTGAAGCTAGGTCCCTTTACATCAGCATCCAACAACGTTGTAGAACTCATTGGAGTATCAGCTCCGTTAGCATTATCTAATCCATATTTCTTTAACAATTCTTTCAAATACTTTGTCTGAGATATAAATATACCATTCTTCTTTTGTTTGATTTGAAGTCCAAGAAAGAAGTTCAATTCTCCCATCATGGACATTTCAAATTCTCCCTGCATAATCTTAGAAAATTCTTGACACATAGATTCGTTAGTAGCACCAAAAATAATATCATCAACATAAATTTGAACAATTAGAATATCATTTTTGTTATGTTTGATGAATAGAGTTGTATCAACTTTACCTCTGACAAAACTTTGATCAAGAAGAAATTTGCTTAGTCTTTCGTACCAAGCTCTAGGTTCTTGTTTCAAATCATATAGTGCTTTTTTAAGTTTGAATACATGATCAGGTTTTGTTTCATCTTCAAACCCAGGAGGTTGTTCTACATATACTTCCTCCATAATATAACCATTTAGAAAAGCACTTTTCACATCCATTTGATAAAGTTTAAAACCTTTAATGCAAGCAAAAGCTAGAAGTCCTCGTATTGCTTCCAATCTTGCCACTGGAGCATATGTTTCCTCATAATCAATACCTTCTTCTTGATTATAGCCTTTTGCAACCAATCTTGCTTTGTTTCTCAGAATGATTGCTGACTCATCAAGTTTGTTTTTGAAAACCCATTTAGTCCCTATAACCGTATGATCTTTAGGTCGAGGAACCAAATCCCAAACTTGATTTCTTTGAAATTGATTTAGTTCTTCTTGCATAGCAATCACCCAATCATTGTCAGATAAAGCTTCTTCTATGTTAGAAGGTTCAATTTCAGAAATAAAAGCAGAAAAAGTTACCTCATTGAGGATTCTATTTCTGGTTTTGACACCTTCATGAATATCTCCTATGACTTGATCAATTGGATGATCCTTCATATGTGTCCATGCTTTAGGTTGAGCATGTTCATCGACATCTTCTAAATTTTGAAAATCATTTGTTTCAAAATCATCCTGCTTTGAAATAGATTTGTTTTTCTTGATTGAATCCATTTCTTCTTCATCAATAAGTTTTGTCTGAGATTCAATTTCATCAAACACAACATGAATAGATTCTTCAACAGTACATGTTCTTTTATTGAAAACTCTATAAGCCTTACTTCTATTAGAATATCCTAGAAATATACCTTCATCAGACTTTGAATCAAATTTACCTAAGTTTCTTTACCATTGTTGTGAATGAAACACTTACACCCGAAGATATGAAGATGAGCAATATTTGGCTTTCTTCCTTTGTAAAGTTCATATGGCGTCTTTCCAAGTGATTTGCGGATATATGCTCGGTTTGAGATATAGCATGCAGTACTCATTGCATCTGCCCAGAATACTTGTGACATTTCTTTTTCATTAAGTAATGCTCTCGCCATTTCTGTAAGAACTCTGTTCTTTCTTTCCACTACTCTATTTTGTTGAGGGGTTCTAGGAGCAGAAAAGTTATGATCTATTCCTTCATTGTTGCAGTAGTTTTCAAATAGTTGATTATCAAATTCTCCTCCATGATCTGTCCTAATAGAAACAATAGAAATACCTTTCTCATTTTGAACCTTTTTGGCAAACATAATGAATTCAGCAAAGGTTTCATCTTTTGAAGCAATAAATATAGTCCAAGTAAATCGTGTAAAATCATCGACAATTACTAAAGTATATAAATTTCCTCCAAAACTTTTTACTCTTGCAGGTCCTACCAAGTCCATATGAAGTAATTGTAAAGGTTTTGAAGTAGAAATCTCATACTTTGTTTTAAAAGAAGATTTAGTTTGTTTGCCTTTTTGACATGCTTCACAAATCATATTATCTTTGAATTTGAGTTTGGGAAGGCCAACAACTAAATCTTTTCTAATCAGTTTGTCAAGTTGATTCATATTGACATGAGCCAAATGCTTATGCCATAACCAACTTTCTTCTGATCGACTAAGAAAATAATTTTCAGAAGAATTTGAATTTAAATCAATAGTATAACAATTACCGTCCCTTTGAGCTCGGATCTTTGCCTTGATAGATTCTTTGTTCAGAGGTAGATCTTTCTTGCTTACTATCAAGCATTCTTTTGAGTCAAAAATTACCAAGTTATCTTTGTCAGTGCTTTGACTTACACTCAGGAGGTTGTGACATAATCCCTCAACATAATATACTCCATTGATTTGAACACCATCGGATTTTCCTACTTCACCAATTCCAGCAATACGTCCAGATTGATTACCTCCAAATGTTACTTTTCCTCCTTCTCGAGTTTCTAGCAAGGTGAACTTATTTTTATCACCAGTCATGTGTCTCGAACATCTACTATCAATATACCATTTGTTTGCTCGAGATGCTTTGAGACATACCTAGAATAAGATGATCAAGTTTTAGGTACCCACACTTTCTTGGGTCCTTTGTGGTTAGTATGTGATGTATGTGTCCCTTTCGAAACCCATTTATATGTTCCAACAACTTGTCCCTTTTTGAAATAACACAATGAAGTATAATGTCCTTTCCTATTACAATAATTGCATGATACGAATGGATTCGATGTATGCACAGGATTCCTGAAATATTTAAGATAGGCTCTACTATTCTTCTTATATCCTTTATTCTTATCATGAACAGAATTATATCCAATTCCAGATTTATCAAATGAAACTTTCTGAGAATTTAATATAACCTTGAGAGTTTCACTCCCTTTAGTAAACTTTTCAACAATTTTTGTTAAATCTTCTATTTTCTTATCTTTCTCTTTACACATTTCATATGATGATATGACAGTACTTTCTAATTCTTTTACTTTCTTCTTATAACTAACCATTTCTTTAGCAACTTTGATGAACTCTGTATGCAATGCATTATATTCAGATAACAATTCATCATAGGAGGGTTCAGAATCACTTACCTCAGAGTCTGATTCTTCTTCCTTAACTACCAAGCATAGATTTGCTACTTCGTCGTTGTCACTTTCTTCGTCTGACGAACTATCACCCCATATAGATGATATATATGCTTTCTTTTTCAGCTTCTTTTTGTCTTTGTTTTTGAAACATTCAGATTTGATGTGTCCTGGTTTCCCGCATTCATAGCATACTATCTGTTGTTCTTTATTTTCTTTCTTGCTTGGTCCACCTTGATAGTTCTTGAAATTCCTTTGACCTCTTCTGTAGAATTTCTTGAATTTTCTCACGATCATTCCCATTTCATCATCATTAGGGACATCTTCATTCTCAGAAGATTCTTCTTCTTCTTTGATAGCTTTAAGTGCAACTCCCTTTTTCTTTTTATCATCGAATTCTTCAAGTTCCTTTTTGAATCTCAACTTACCTTCATATTCAGAAAGACTTCCAAAGAGAGCAGCTACGGATCTAATAGATTCTCCTTTAGCTTCTTCGATGGCTGTCACCTTTGCTTCCCACTCTTTCGTAAGAATATTAAGAATCTTTCTTACCTGAGAATTTTGATCAAACGACTTTCCAAGAGCAGATAATTGATTAACAAGATGAGTATACCTGAGTTCAAACTCTGATATACTTTCTCTAGATTTCATACGAAATAAATCATATTCTGTAATTAAAGTATTGATTCTATTTTCTTTGATTCCAGATGTACCTTCATGAGCAATTTCAAGAGCATCCCACATATCTTTGGCAGTTGGTAGAGTACATATACAAAAATATTCTTTTTGACTAAGAGCACTCTGTATCATAAGAATGGCTTTACTATTTAATGTCACTAACCTTTTGTCATTCTCATCAAATTCATCTGGGCTCTTTTTAACTGCTTTATCTTTGATTTTCTTCATTGGAACATAGTCACCATCTTGAATAACATTCCACAATCCGTATTCGTTGGCCATCACAAACACTCTGAATTTAGCTTTCCAGAACAAAAAATGTTCTCCAGCAAAACCAGGAGGTCTAGTGATTGAAGCTCCGTCTGGAAGAATGTTTTCACCCATTGTTGCCATTTGTCGGATCCTTCTCAAGCTGTTAGGCTCTTCAGAGAAGACTGGGCTCTGATACCAAATGTAAGAGGCAAGCTTCACCCAAGAGGGGGGGTGAATTGGGTGATGTTATAAATTTTTCGCTTGATGTGGTGATATAAAAAATATAGTAGATAGAGTAGAGTTGAGAAGATTTGAATACAGAGAGTTATACTGGTTCGGCCTAACAACCAGGCCTACATCCAGTCCTCAGAGATCAAGACCTACTGAGATTTTCACTATACCTCCAAGATTCAATGGGCTCTCAGAATGCCACAAAACAACAATCGTCCTTGAACGGACTACGAGCAGAAATATTCTCTCAATAAGAAATTTCTCTCCCCCTTACGACAAGTCTTATGTGCAGAAAAACAACCTTTGACCCTTCTCACTTGCTTATATATACAAGACTTATGAGCAGCAACGTTCTCTCCTGCTTACACCACTGTAAATCTTACGAGCAGCAACATTCTCTCAACTGCTTGTATCTTATAAGGCTTATGAATGGAAGGTACAACAAGGAATTCTCTCAACTGCTTCTCTCGTAAGGAAAACTACCCTCTCAAGGTCCCAATACCTTGAGATCAAATAAACATAGAATTTGAATTGTATGAAGACTCTCTTACAGAGCAAATGAATAAACACTGAAGATCAATGTGTATACAGAGAAAATGATGAATAGCAAAGACTCGTGTATAAGCTTGTGAGTTTTTGTGCTTCGTTGTTGTACATTACTATCTCTGTATATATATAGTTGCTTCAGTTTTTGCCCATTTGGGAAATCATCATTTGAGGAGCGGGACTTTTGCAACTATTGAAAGACACGCGCATGTTTGAATATTCTGAATGCGGTAGGTGCGAACGTGTTTGTAATCATGTTGTCTGCCTGATTTGACCGTATATTTGTGTCTTGGGGTCAAATACAAAATTTTTAATCCAAGAATTGCAGTATAATACAATACTCGGGTCGTCTCTCTTTTCTCAAGGAGCCTTTAATTGAATCCTAGGTAATACTAAATGTCATGCAAAAGCAAATTCAATAAAACAAGGGAAAATTGATTTTTGGGTTTTTCTTGTTAAAAAAATAAAAATAAATAAATAAATAAATAAAAATACAATTTAATTAAATATATAAATAAACACACCACTCAAATTAATTTAAATTATAGGCAAAGTCTATATATAAATCCCACAACACAAATTTAATCACACATTATTCAAACAAAATATTGGAATAGGAAAAAGTAAAAACAAAACTCCCCTGATTCTCAGATTCCACGTGCATGCATGAACAAAGATATGCCATTGATGATGTCAGCATGCATATTGGTGATGTCAGCATACATATTGATATATGAGGCACCCAGTTTCGCGTTTTTTCCTTCTCACGTTCTCTTCTTCTCGATGCTGAACTGTTTCTTCCTTCTCGTTTTCTAGTCGAGTTGCTTGATGGTGGTGAGACAAGGAAGGCCGACGGTGATGCTTGAAAGTGAGAGAGCAAAGAAACGTCGCCGGAAGTGGGGGCCGGAAATTGCAGAACTTCGCCGGAAAATTGGAAACCACATGGGAGTCACAGAAAAACTGATGGAAAATGATGATGCGGTATTTGTATGATGAAAGGACGATGGTAGGAAGAAAATAAGACACAACAGAGGAGAAAATGGTTCACAAGAAATCAAGCTTCGCCGGAAGTGGGGGCCGGAAAACTAGAATAGTTCGCCGGAAAATGCAAAACTTTCTAAACTATCACAGAGAGGAGATGAGGGTGCTGCACTTGTAGTTTTTGATGGCTTTTAGTGGAGAAGACCGAAGGTGATGGTGGTTGGGATGAAAATGAAGAACTGTGAACAAGATGGTGGTATGGTGATGAAAATAAAGAACGTGGTGGTAAGGAAGGTGCCGAGGCTGGTAAAGGTGAATGGTGGTGAAGAGGTCGGTGGTGTAAGTGGTGACCTCATTCTTACTTCAACTCCCCGTTCTGTAGTACCTCGGCAAAAGAAAATGGAAGAGGAAAATTGAAGGAGGAAGAGCTGCAGTTGCAGTCGGGATGCCTCCTGGTGGTGAAGATGGAGGTATATATAGTGAGATTGCCGCTGTCCATTTCCCTTCACCAACCATATTGGGTGCAGTCTGAAAGCAAGCTGCAACACAAATCTTTCCGTGATATGCGCGTGCATATAATTTCTACGTCTTCCAGAAGTTCAATGAAAAACCCCCCAGATTTTGCTTTTCTGTCGGTTTGAATGTTGAATTTGTGGCTTGGGTATTGTTCTGTAATTTTCTCCAATAAATTTTCCTCATGAAAAAACTGATGGGTACTTTTCTGTAATTTGCTCTGGTCCTTTTCTATAATTTTCCTTGTATTCAAAATATTAATTCAGACTCCAAAAATCACCAATTGTGACCCAAAGCACTTGCAATGCAAAAATTAAGCATAAGGTAGTATTAAAAGTTCAAGAGATCATATGTATAAATATTTAATAATTATGGCCATTTTACCCTTTTATTACAATTAATTCAATACAAATGCCTCTAATTAAAATGAGTGCTTAATCATGCGATAATGCCCTGGAAAATACATTAAGAGTCCCTATTTAATTAATTAAAAATATATAAAATTATGGTTAAATCACTGCCGTTGTTTGACTTTCTCCGTAACAACTAATTTTCAAACGTTCATCTTCCTGCATCATACTTATAATACATTCAAAATGATGTTAAGCAATGATAATAAGTAATGATGATATGAATAAATAATAATAAACCATATTCGGATTGAACGTTGTGAGACTTGGCATTTTTGATGATCTGGCAGAGCATCACTCGAGCATGGATGGCTCACTCGAGTGATCTTCCTATTTTCCTCTTTGTGCTTCAGTTATCGAGTTGTGCTTGCAAAGAATTTCAAAGAGACAGAATTCACACTCGCGAGTGAAGTGGGGTCTCACTCGAGCACAACTCCCCCTGCTCGAGTGATCTTGCATTTTCTACTGGGAGTGTCTTCTCGGGTCATCACTCGCACACCATTTTGACAAGAGTGAGATTTTGTACTCGCGGGTGATGTGGACCCTCACTCGAGCACACACATTCCTGCTCGAGTGAGACTCATATTATAGAGGAATATGCTCTCAATACCAACACTCGCATCAGAAACTCAGAGAGATAAATTTATCACTCGCAGGTGATGTGGGCCCTCACTCGAGCACACAGACTCCTGCTCGAATGAGAAGAATATTCTCAAGTATTATACCTTTTAGATAAGCACTCGCATCAGATTTGGAGAGGGATAGAATTTTCACTCGCAGGTGCAGATGTGTCACTCGAGCATATGAGGTGGTGCTCGAGCACACTTGCACTTCTTTGCACTTCATGACTCTCGGCCAAGCACTCGCAGTACCTTGCTCGAGTAAAGAATGCTCATGCTCGAGCATTGATGTCTCTGCTCGAGTGAATCAAGGAAGCATGATAACACTTGCTCTCGGCCAAGCACTCGCGGACCTTCACTCGCATGTGCTCGAGTGAGAATGGCTTCTCTGATTGAGTGCAAACTCCAGTGCTCGAGTGAATCAATGAAAATAACAGTGGCATGCCTCTCGGGTGAACACTTTCTGGCTTTCACTCGCACCTGCTCGAGCACAAAAGGGATCTATCCTCGAGTGCAAAACTTATGCTCGAGCACTCCAGTTCAATTTTGCAGCAGATACCAGAAAAACACTCCTATATGCATTTGGTAACTTTGTAAACTTTTCTTAATCTTATAAAAACATGATTTGCATACAATTGTCATTTTGTTAACATCAAAACTTGGGATCTAACAATGCTCACACAACTTATTGCACAAACTGTCAAATACATGTTTTTCCATTCTAAACATCTAATGACATTTTGAACCTTCAGTTGCCAACATTTCTTATACCCAATAGTGACATGTTCGCTTACTCATTCTATGCGGTTGTTTGCACACTTATGACATTAAATATTGACAAAGCAACATGCATAATTGTTCATATTTATCCAACCCAACCTCAATAATTGAGGCGTTGTCACTATCTTCATCTTCCTCTATCCCTTGCAACCTATTTTGGTTGGTACGATTTGCTATTGTTCTACATGTGATTATGATGAAATTGTGGTATGAGCAGGATGATTAACAAACATAACATAAAATATAAATATCAACAGGATAAAACCGTTCTAGGCAACATACATCAAAAATCAGACCCACCGAGAAAATGTATGTTAAGATCGTTAAGTAAAAAATTAAAAAAGAAAAGCCGTACTAATAGGCACGAATTTAGGTCAGCAAACCCGTAAATACGATGCCTAATCGCAGAGATGAAAAGCAAAAAAATGAGATAGGAGCAAAAATACCTGGAAGTGTCTAATATGCACGAAGAAGATAGAGGAATTGGATTAAAGAACCTAATATCAGCCTCACTGTGGATTTTCTAGCCCTACACGGCGGAGAATGACGGGGGTTGAAGGGAGGAGCTCAAAGTCGATAGATTGGGCTTACGGGAAGAAAACGCTTTTAACCTGATATAAAAGCAACGGCTAGGATTAGTTTAAATGAGGGGCTATGCTTTGGATGATGTGGCTCACTGTAGTTTCTTAGATCCATGTACGGTTTAAAGATCGGTCCATCAGAGCAACAAATTTTCAATTAACCTTTTTATTTAAAAAAGATAATCCCTCGTGTTGATGATGACATGTTCACTCAATTTAATTATATTAAGGAAATTAATTAGTATGATATGTATTTTTTAAAATACCCTAATCATCTTCTTTAATTTTCTTTTTTCTCCTTTTAATTATTATTGAGAGAGATAAATTAGAAAAAATTGAAAAATAAAAAATATATCTTACATTTATGATTAAGATTAATCAAATATGTATTATATCAAGGAAGGGAGTAAATATGTCTTAAATTTTCTTTTTTTATTTCTTATTTTGGCCTCATTTAATTACTTAGATTAATGCCTTCTTCCACATACTTCCTCCTGTCTACAATGTAGAAGGTTTCTAAAAGAATAACTTGATCCAAAATATAAGTCACTTCTAAAATAATTAAGGTTTGTTTTCTTATTGTGTAACTTTGTTCATATAATTAATGCTTATTTTCAATTTTACCCACTTGTTAAATTTTCAAATACATTTTTCCATAAGGGTAAAAATGAAAGAAAAAAAAATCAATTTATAGCATATTTAATAAGTTAACAACCACTTCTTATTTTCTGTAAATTAGTTAAAATGTCATATATTATAAATAAGAAGGAGTATCTCTTTTTTCTATTTTTCTTATTCTCCCTCTTAATCTCTTATTCCCTCCCTCCTTATAATAAAGGCAATTTTTAGAAAAAATGTTATCATTTTATATATTTATTATCTTTAACCAAATTTTTTTACCTATGTTCATTCACTTAAGTGTTTGTTATAAAAATAAAGGAGGGAGTACAAATGTATAAGATTTAAATAATTAATTCGTAAATATTAAAAAAAGTAGTTAGGTTAGTTATTTATAATAAATATGAGTAAATTTTTCCTAAAATATGTCATTTAATCATTGTTACTTTTTAATATATGTGCAATCAATAAAGATATTTTAAAAAATATTATAAATTTAGAAGATAAAATAAATTAGAAGATAAAAGGGAGAATTGCTGAAAAATACTTTGGAAGCAAATTAATTGCTGATTGCTACCAAGCATGCAAGGGATCTTCCGTGTGTGCAAGCGATCTTCTGTTTTGTGCAAATCATCTTTCGTATGTGCAAAAGTCTTCCGTATAAATATGCAAGCAATCTTCCGTTATGTGCAAAACATCTTCCGTTATATGCAATGGTAGCATTCAGCAATTAATTTGCCAAAAAGGTATTTATCAGCAATTCTCCCAAAATAAAATGAATTAAAAGATTATATTAAAGACCAAAATTTACTTCTAACAGGTTTTTATATTAAGGATAAGAATAATAATTTTTGTGAGATTATAATGAAATTCTCCCTTAAAAAACTTAGAAGGTGAATAAGTCCAAAAGTGTTAGAAAACATCAATGGGAAAAAATTATTAATTCCATTCTTTTTTATAAGAAACAAAAACCAAAACCAAAACCAGTTCTATTTATAAGAAACACCTAGAGATTGTCTGGAATTTTTTATTAGTTTTCTATTTTGCTCTTATTTAATTATTCATTTTAATATCAATCCCCATATTCTCATACCTGGACCAGACCGAAAACTGGCACAATGACCGATAGACTAGTCCGATCTGGTGAACCGGTTCGATCCGGTATTTTTTTAAAATCGATTTTTTATGTAATTTTTCTAGAATTTCATATTAATATTTCTAAAATTTTTAATTTCTCACAGGTTTAACTCCAAGTTAGCTCCGATTTGACTTCATTCTGACTCACTGATCCTTAACTCTAAGGGTGAGCACGGTGTCCAGTAGCCCGGTGCACCCACCCTGGCCCTGCAAAAAATTGCCAAGCCCAGTTCTAAAAAAGTGGCCCGTAAAAATTTTGGGCAACTTTGGGTGGGCTACTAACCAGGCAGGGCTAGGCATCGGGCAAGGGGTGCTGCCCTGCCCATTTAGCCCTGCCTTGAAAATTATTTTCATTTATTTAAAATATAAAATTTCATATCAATTAAATATTATTTCATAGATATATTTTTATTTAAAATATATATTGTCTTTTGCATAATACTCTTCTGGTCCTCTTTTTTTTGCCCTAACCACTAAATACTATTTACAAGTAGATTTCTTCTTTTCTTCTTTACTTTATGATGTATTAAATTATAGTTGCTTTTTATTTTTTTTCTAGATACTTCATTATTTGATCAACTTTTGGGACATTGAATTAATGCAAAGTACTTTGACTTCGCGGCTTTAATTAAATCGTTTTGTTTCTTTATTTATAATAGATTATGGATGTTGTTTAATTTTTAAAGTATGGATATTTATTAAGACATATGGTATTTTTTAAATTTCAAGACTCAACTTGTGGATTTATTTTAAAATATCCTAAGATGTGGAATCATTAAATGTATTTGAAGTTTATATTACTTAGGGCGAAGTTAAGACATATGGTATTGGTAACTACAGAAATGTTTATGAAATTTACACAGAATTATCTTTTTTATATGTGGACAAGATAAGGCATTATCACTTGGGTAGGAAAGCCCACCCTGCCTAGTCCACCCTTACTCAGTCCAAAATAGTTAGGACTTTTAGCGAGTAGGGCCGAGCATCAGGCTGCAAAATGCAGCCCGTTTATCATTCGGGTAAGGGTCTCGTCCTGCCCAACTCTGCCCATGCCCACCCCTACTTAACTCAGTACCCCGACCAATTTATTGGTCAGTCCAGATTTAATTACCTTAATCAATACATTATCACATATCTCAAAGCATCAATCCTCTTCAATAATTGTTTTTATTCTTTTTTTTTAATAATCCTCTTTATTATAATAATTTCCTTATTTTTTTTCTGTTATTTCCTGTATCTCCATACATATTAGTAGAGCTAGTAATATGGGCTCAACCCGTGAGCCCGCGGATTTTGATGGGTTAGGGTTAGGAAAATTCCAACCAGCAAAAATGCGGGTCGCATAGGCCCGCACCGCATAACCCACAGCTTAATGCGGGTCAGCCCGCGGGTTAACGGTTTGGCCCGCAAAATTTTTTTATTTTTTATTTACATATAATAATTTTACAAAATTTATAAGTTTTCCACTCTTATTTTGGTACCTCTCAATCCAAAGTAAAAAAATCTTAGCTTCTTCCCTTCTTCTTTAAACAAAATTATTATATCTTAGTTGTTTGAGGATGAGTTTATGTTTTGTTTATAAACCTTAACAAATTTGATAACTTTATCTCTTAAATTTTAGATTATGTTTTTAAATTTTTATAAAAGAAATGATTGATATTAAGAAGGTAAATTTAATTACTCATATATATATGTCTCATATTTTTAATCCTCTTTAAAAAATATAAATTTTTTTTTCAAAAAAAAATACGGATCCGCGGGCTGACCCGCAACCTGCACACTACAGATTAGGGTTAGCATTTTACCAACCCGCAAAAATATGAGTTATACAAACCTGTACCGCACAGGCCGCAGGTTGGCCCGTATTCCCAGCTATACATATTAGCTATACATGTTAGGCCCGTTTGATACGATAAAAGTGGAAGGTGCGAAAATACAATTGGGTTTCAATTGCATGAAAAGATTTATTTGACAGGAAGGAATTGGATCTCAGATCCAATTCCATCACCAAAATAACTTCCATGAAAAATGCCAAGGTTTGAAATTCTGCCAGTACATTTCCAACCATTACCCTCCTCTCCGCTTCAGCCTCCTCACTCACCGGCGACCTCTGCTGATCTCCCTCACCGGTGACGACGGCGACTTCTTCTCCCTCGCCGGCGGCCTCTGCTCTTTCACCGATGACGGCGATGGCGACCGCGGGCAACACACAACGGCAACCTTTGGCAACCCACGACTGCGACCTCCGGCTTGCAAACCTCATCAGATCTGGCTCTCCTCTCACTATGATAACTCTCTTCATCCTCTTTACTCCACGACTGCGACCTCCGACGACCTCCTCTTAGTTTTCAGCATCGAATCTCTGATTACCACACGCACGAACTTGTTCTTCTAACCCACCTCCTTCGATCTCCCACCATGGCTTGCAGTCGGCAGATCTGAAGACCATCGTGCATGACCTTGTCGCCATCAATGGAGGGATCTAGGTTCGACGGAGATCTGCCTTTGTGAAGACGGCGACGTAATGGTTTAAACGCAACAGAGGCACGCTGAGTGAGGAGACAACCAGAATCTGGGAAAAGAACCAGCAGAAGCACGACGAGTGTCAAAGGCGTAATGGCTTCGTAATCTAGAATCTGAGAAAAGACAATCAGTAATTTAGTGCCTTCCATAAAAATCTCCCACTACTGCTTTTATCATTGAATGTTATAGATGATGATCGGCTAGCAAAATTTGAACGAGTTTTCCGAAGGAGAATGTTGGAGATGATTCTGTGGAGAGATTTTTTTTTTTTTTTTTTCCAATTCAGCAGGATATTTTAATCTTTTTATATTAAAGGGTTAATATAACTTTTGGTCCCTGAAGTTTGATCCAATTTTGGTTTTGGTCCCTCAAGTTTGAAATCGGTAGTTCAGGTCCTTGAAATTTCACCCAATTTTGGTTTTAGTCCTTCAAGTTTGTAATCGGTGGTTTTAATCCCTGAAGTTTCACCCGATTTTGGTTTTAGTCTCTCAAGTTTAAAAAGGACTTGGCGACCCATTTTTGAAACTCGACCCGACCCAGAAAAAAAATCGAGTCCTTTTCAAACTTGAGGGACTAAAACCAAAATCGGGTGAAACTTCAGGGACCAAAACCACCGATTTCAAACTTGAAGGACTAAAACTAAAATTGGGTGAAACTTCAGGGACCAAAACCACCGATTTCAAACTTGAGAGACCAAAATCAAAATTGGATCAAATTTCAAGGACCAAAAATTATATTAATCTTATATTAAAATATGTTTTCTTTTCATGAATACCAAACTTATTTTTAACCCTATTTTTATTTCCATCTTTATATCCATCTTTACAATAAAAGAGTCTAAGCATGCCGACCCGACAGGCTTAACCCATTTTTCCTCTAACTCTATGACAACAGATACACTCTCGTAACATATTCTTAAGAAACGTTAATTACTCAAAACATTTTTGTTCGTTAATTTCAATTATTGAACCAAGTGACTAAATAATCACCATCAAGTTAAGAAAATCTTGGCGTCTTTCCAAGCGGACCATGAATTGATTTGGCAGTGGGCAGATGGCATTCTTTGAGAGAACAAGCCTGGAGAACACAAGCCACGAAATTTTGACTTTCTCGGTACAGTTGGGATATGTTTAGAAATTTGGAATGAAATATTGAAGTTCTTTGGAGAAGAAGAATTGAATAGCATAACATAAAAAGATCGTCACTTACCTAAATATAGTTGACAAGTGAAATTTATAGTTCATGGTTATAGCAAACTCAGATTTCCAAATGAAGCTCAATAGCCACTTCAGATAAAAACTTGAAAACGGATTGCCTACACGAAATAATTAACATACAGAAGACCCATTCATTTCACCTTGCACTCTTTTAACACTTCTCTGTTGATCTATCTCACTAACATAGTCTTTTGATCATTTGTTGAGGAATGGTGATCCATCTTTTTGTGGGAAATACCAAGTTTAACAAACCATTTACAAGCCAATCATCCTCAAACACAGATCCCAAGAAGTTCTAACTGCCTTAGATGCATGGCTAGGTAGCCCCTAACATTACCACACATTAATCATACATAATAGTCCTATTACTGAAAATAAACAGAATAAAAATCATCCCCAAAAAGTACAGAAGCATGCAGACTTCAACAATAACCAACTACATCGGAAGATTTCAGCTAAATGAAAGCCTGCAGTGCTCAGAGCCTCTAGGACACGAGGCTAAATCAATGAGACAGACGTACTTAACACTTGCATCAATATCACCACAGCGAATGGAAATGGTCCTCAAAACTCTTGCATTCTCCATAATGTATCTTGCAATTTCGAACTCGCATTCCCAGCCTTCGTATCCTCCAAGAGTGAATTCCTTTAGATGTGATGAAAGACATTGAGGAACACCCAGTTTTGGTTCCATCAACACTCGTTCCCCATCAGGATCAACATAAATCTGAGCACAAATATGAAAGTTAGAAACTAACTGCAGAAAAGGTAATGTGCACACAATCAAGTTGAAATTAAGAAGTTAACCTCATCAATCACAAGAATTTCAAGCTTGGGGCAGCTTTGTAGACATTCCACTATCCAATTCAAGTGTTCCTCATCAAGACTTGAAATTTCCAAGTGGGTTAATTTGTCAAATTTAGGGGTATCACGTACAGGTGACTCGTCCTATATTAGGAAGACCAAGCTTAATTGGTTATAAAATTATAGAATGAAAAGCAATAATGTAAATGTAAATCAGTATCATTCATACCACATTTAATTGTAGGCGTGTTACATTGGTCAAAGCTTTTGAAGTAATTAGAAAGGAAGGAACATTCGCTGAAACCAAATGTTCAAGCTTTTCAATATTCACAGTGAAACCTTCCTCCTCCTCCTCCTCCTCCTCCCCCCACTCCTCCTCCTCCCCCAACGCCTCCTCCCCCTCCTCCTCCCCCCACGCCTCCTCCCCCTCCTCCCCCAAAGCCTCCTCCTCCCCCTCCTCCCCCCACTCCTCCTCCTCCCCCTCCCCCTCCTCACCACCACCACCATCATCCCCCCACTCCTCCTCCTCCCCCTCCCCCTCCTCACCACCACCACCACCATCCCCCCTCAGATCTAATACCAATTCTTCAAGAAAAGCACATCCCGAGAGAAGATTTGCCAAACATTCATAATCTGGAAGTTTAACTTTCACCAAATGCATGACTTTAAGCGAAGGCAACTTAACAGAAGAAGGAATATTCACTCTAACCCCATCCAACTTCAAAACCCTAATTGTAGTACTATTGAAAATGCTCGACGGCACTACAATGTACTCATTATAGTCAGAGCATAGCTCAAAATGCTCAACTTTGCGATATATAACCGTGCTAATCCAAATATTAATCCTAGTGGGGGGAACCGTTTTATACTCAACGCTTTTACCTTTTTGTTCTACACAAAATCTCGGACACTTGAACCGGAACTTTTCTATAGGTTTTGAATCTGCCATTAACAGGACTGCATCCACAAACTGAATGAAGAAGTCAAGACTATAAATTCCTCCATCTTCAAAGTCAAAAGTGCGCATTGAATGCCAAAGTGGTCTCCACCTCTTGGACAAAAGGCTTGTGGCAACTACTTCTCTTATTGGAAGAAAAGATAGGATATGGTGAAGTAGAGAGTCTGGTAAGCTACTAATCCTATCACTCACAATTACTTCACTTTCACTTTTTTCTTGCTCGGACATTGTTTTTAAATGTCTCCTCCCTATTCTTGCCATGATCTTAGTTATGATGTAGTAACTCGGAGAGAGTAGGGATGGAAAAAACTTTTAGATGAGGGCACTAGGGATAATGACAATTTAATGTAGCCCACTACCACCAAAATACTGATTTATGAATTTGTTTCTTTCAATGAGCATATTTCCAGGTCCACTATGCCCCATGAGACAAATAACTTCTGCTGTCCAAACATGAGCCGAAAAACGCCCCACATCATCAAGCTATTAAAATTGCATCTGTTTGAACTCAATCATAGCCGAATGTTCACCAAAGCATTAAGACACGTTTAGAAACTCCTCTGCTGAAAAGTCTATCAACATTCTGCACGATTATGGAGGTTCCATTGAAAAGTAAAAAACTTCAATACGCAAAGTAAGATAGAAATGACCCATTTTTCAACAAATATGATAACATTGTGATGTAAAACACTCACACTTACACAACAACAACAACTGAAAACAGTGAGGGAAAAGGGGAAGACAGAACAGAGGATTTTTTTTGTTTTGGGGGGCGGGGATGAAGAAAAATTCAGAACTGTAGGGGGGAGTGAGAGACTGATGAGGAGGAACAGATTGGAGGGGGAAGAATCAGAACCTGGGGGAAGAGAAAACTCACATAGCAGCCATAATTTCTTTCATCCAAGTCTGTTTAATACAAGTGAAAGCTTAGCTATATACCGGGGGGGGGGGGTCCCCTTCTCATGAAGAAAGCTTCTTAACTCCCTAAACAGTAACCTAAAATACAACTTGCAATAATAGCTGTAAGAAGCAAAAGATGACTCAAAAAGTTGATAAAAAGCAATGCTTAAGATAGAAGAAACCCTAAAATATGATCAAAACTCAAAAGCTAAGTTCTAATCAAACTGAAAGGGAACAAAAAAGCACATCTGCGACAAAAGCTTATCCAAAGAAATTCGAGGCAGCATACATCAACCAAACAGACCCACCGAGAGAAAATGTGTGTTAAGATCATTAAGCAAAAAATAAAAAGGAAAAGCCGTACTAATAGGTACGAATTTTGGTCAGTAAACCAGGAAATACGGTGTCTAATCACAGAGAGTTTTCACTGTAGAAAACGAAGTTGGCGAAGGTTAGTTAAAACTAATAAATATCTTAAAGGTTTCATATAACTTTTGATGCCTGAAGTTTGATCTAATTTTAGTTTTGGTCTATTAAGTTTGAAATCGATGGTTTTGGTCCCTGAAGTTTCACCCGATTTTGGTTTTGGTCCCTCAAGTTTGAAATCGATGATTTTGGTCCCTGAAGTTTCACCCGATTTTGGTTTTTGGTCCCTCAAATTTGAAAAGGACTTGGTTTTTTCCAGGGTCGGGTCGGGTTTCAAAAATGGGTCGCCAAGTCCTTTTCAAACTTTAGGGACCAAAACCAAAATCGAGTGAAACTTCAGGGACCAAAATCACTTATTTCAAACTTGAGAGACCAAAACCAAAATTGAGTGAAACTTTAGGGACTTAAACTATCGATTTCAAACTTGAGGGACCAAAACCAAAATTGGATCAAACTTCAGGAATCAAAAATTATATTAACCCTATCTTAAAAATGTCATGTTTCTTTTAAATATACTTTTATTTATGAAAAGAGCATAAGACTATAAGAGAGAGAATGCATAATAAATATGGGAAAATATGAGTATAAAATATGAGAGAGAATGTGTAATAAATGAGTAAATGAAAGAGAATTAGTGGTGAGTGGAAGATAATTAATATAAAGATGTGTATTTAATAGGGAAAAAAAAGAATAAGTAGTTTAAATTTTGAAACACAGAGAGAAAGTTGTTTATAAAAAATATCAACCTCAAGAGAGAGAAATTGTTTATAAAAAAGACCGGAGGGAGTATTTAGAGTAAAATACTCAAATTTACATCTTGTCTTATTAATACAGACATCCCCTCTATTTTAAAAACTTATATAAAACTTCCTTAAAATCAAAATATGTGTTACACAAACTCTCCTAGATTTTGAAGGATCAATTTTCATCAATCCAACCATTAGTTGACCGTTAACTTTGACTTATAAATACTTTTTTGACTAAAATACCCCTATTTAACATAAGATTTATTTAAACATTTATATTGACTAAAAACATTATACAACCCAAAAATAATTCTAATATATATTTTTCAAAATCTCTACTAGATTATAGAATTTATTAATTTTTATTATATTATAAAATTTATAATTTTTTGGTTAAATTAGCTATTTATAACGAATATGGATAATTTTCTCTAAAATAACTTCTTTACTCATATAGAGATGGAAAACCCCTTAATATGTATAATCAATATAAATATTTTAAAAAATTATAAATTTGGGAGACAGATTGTTTGAATCCTTAAATTGTTTGAATCCTTACATTTACAATCAAATCTCACCCATAGGCTCTAACTAACTCCTATATTAAGGATTAAAAGTAAAAGTAATTTTTATTGGACTATAATGAAACTATCCATAAAAAGAAAAAATTAGAACGTGATCAAGACCAAAGGGATTAATCAGAAGGCATCATGGGGAAAAAGTATCTGCCTTCCATTCTATAACATCATATATGCTCGTGTAACAAATGCTTATGAAACGTTAATTGCTTCTCATAAAATAACGTCAATTACTCAAAAATATATTGGGAAGATCTTACTGGCAAAAAAAAAAAAAATATTGGGAAGATCTCATTTGAAGAACTTTAAAAATAGGAAAAATAAGAAAAGACTGAGATATAACCCCAATTTCAATAATCCTATGAGATGAAATGTGAGTTCCCAATAAAAGATATTCAAAATTCAAACAAAAAGACACAAATGGCCTCACATTAATGTATATCTTTAAAGAAAAAGTAATAACCCTGCCATCGTTGGAGCATCGGCCCCTGTGTGGATAATTATTTGGCAAAGTGATGGCAGTAAGATTTGATCCCGATCAATTGTTTGCCAAAAACATTTGTGGCTCAATGGTTAGCAATGCTTTTAAATATATATAATTCAAACAAATATTAATAATTTTCAATTATCAAGTAACAAATCCACGTTATCATATCATTCACAACTTTTGTTAAAACATTCCCCATATTTTATTAGGTTTTAACAACTTTAGTTTATTGAGTAACAAGTTTTAACAACTTTAGTTTATTGAGTAACAAATCCATACTTTCAGTTCATTTAAAAGTTTTGTTAAGATATTCCCCATTTTTCATTAAATATTAACAATTTTTATTTATCAAATAACAAATCCACACAATCAAGTTATTTACAAGCTTTGTTACTGCATTCCCAACATTTCATTAGGTTGTATCAACTTTCACTTATCAAGTAACAAATCCGCACTATTAGATCATTCATAAGTTTTATTAAGACATTCCACATATTTTATTAGGTATTACAATTTTCATTTACCAAGTAATAAGTTTTGAAAGTGTGGATTTATAAGTTGGTAAATAAAATGTGTAGCAACTTAGAATGCAATACTGCAGTTCTTTAGAGAAGAAGAATTGAATAGGATAACATGTAAAGATCGTCACTTCACTAAAAGCAGTTGACAAGTAAAAGTCATCGTTAATGGTTATAGCAAATTCAAGTCATGTGCTCATTTCTTCCAACAAACACATTAAAAAAGGTTTAAAAACACATTGTTAACACTAATTAACAGAAACTGCATCTCTAATTCTATGCACCTGTATCTATAAAACGAGTTTTTCTTACATAGCAGAAACAGAATCAAAGTACGCTCCATGAAGAGTCCTGCAGTGAATCATGACACATCCTACAATAACTTCCTCCTCAAAATATTAATGATGATAAACAAAGGAGAAATGAACCTAAAAGGAACACTAACATGACTTCAACGACATGCTATATCTCATAAATTTAGCTAAACAATAGCCTGCAATCGGCAGAGGCTCTCGGGTACGAGGATAATTTTTTAAGCATCTGGTGCTTGGTATCTTTGTGTATGTAATAAGGACTATTAATGTAGATGCTCCTCAAAACTCTTGCATTCTTCATTATAAATGCTGCAACCTCAAGCTCACAGCGCAAGCCTCTACATTTACCCAGACTAAATTTCTTCAGGTGTGATGAAAGACATTGAGGAATATCAAGTATTGGTTCCTTCATGATCACCTCTGTCTCCTCATTAAAAGGAACATCAATCTGACAACAGCCATTAAAGTTAGAAACAAATTAAGGAAAAGGCAATGCACACAAAAATCAAGTTGAAATCAAAGAACCTCATGAACTAAAAGAGTTTCAAGTTTGGGGCACTTTTGCAGACATTTCACTATCCCATTCCAATCACTTTTTGAACATGAAATTTCCATGCGGGTCAAATTGTAAAATGTTGGAATATCATCATGAAGAGGTGACCACCAATCATCATGACCACTTGACCAACTTTTCTGCATTAGGAAGACCAAATGTAAATTATCTCCATTCATATATAGGGTTCAACTATAAATTCAAATTAGCCTTCATTACCTTAATCAACCGAAGCACTGTAACATTAGAAAAATCTGCCGACCTAAGTAGGGAGGGTTCAACATCAACAGAGACCAAATGTTCAAGCCTTGCAATATTGAGTTTGGAACCAATATTAGGTACATCTAAATCATTTAGTAGCAATTCCTCAAGAACAGCTCATCCAGAAAGGAGATTTGCCGTGCCGTCCAAATCATTAAATCGAACACTTGCCAAATGCAAGACTTTAAGTGAAGGCAACTTAACAGGAGAAGGAGTATTAATTGCAACTCCAGTAAACTTCAAAACCTTAACGATATTGCAGCTGAAAAGTCGAGTGGGCAACTCAACATCAAATCTACCATATGGAAAACAGTGCTCAAGATGCTCAACTTCACGATTTAAAGCTGCATTAATCCAAATATTAATCCTAATGGGGGGAACTTCTAAATTCAAATGCTTCTGTTTCCTCCTCTTTTCATAGACATAAAAACTCTCACACTCCAAACGAAACATTTGTTTGGGTTTCAAATCTGCCAAGCACAGTACCACATCCACAAACTGAGTAAAGGAGTCAAGACTACAAAAATCAGTTCCAACAAAGTTAAGACAGATAGCCAGAGTGGTTTCCACCTCTTGGACAAGAGGCTTGTGGCAACAGCTTCTTCTATTGGAAGAAAAGAGAGAATGTGGTGAAGAAGAGAGTCTGGTAGGCTGCTAATCCTATCACTCACTATCAGTTCACTTCGACTTTTTTGTTTTTTGGGCACAGGTATTTTCCCTCTGGATGCTGATCTTGCCATAGTGTAAGTCATGTTGTAGTGATACTCTACATGGAGTAAGTGAGGATCAAAACGGAGGTTTTAGTTGAGAGTATCCAGGAATAATACTTTTATACAACACACCTCAACTGCGACAATGATTTATGTGGTGGTTTCTCTCAACGAGCACATTTTAAGAGCTCATGCCACTGCGCAGCAAATAATTTCTGACATCCACACAACAGGAGAATCCAAAATGCACCAAGTTATCAACCTACTAAAATTGCATTTGCGCCATTTGTATGAACAAAATCACAGCTGATCAGCTTGACAAAGCATTAACATAGTTGAAGAAAACATCTGGTACAGAGACCATCGACCTCTTCTGTGAATCTTGGAGGTTCTGTTGGCAAGCAAAAGCTTTGATAGGCAAAGTATAAGATAGAAATGAGTCATTTTCAACAAATATGATCACCATTTGCTATTTCCATATCGAAATCCAGACAAATCTCTATACTAGGGATTTTTTAAACCCAAAATTGTCCATTGCAATGTAGAGTGGAGGCGGTTTTTACCATCATAAAGCTTAGTAAAGATAGCTTTGTTTGTTGACTATAAGGCATTCATTATATTGGGCAGTCTACATGAAACGTAAACAGAACAATGATACAAATGCAAAACGTAAAACCCTAGAGAAGGGGCAAAGGTAGGATATCTTGAAAAGAAGGCCTGCCTACGCCAAATTTCTTATAATCAAAACTAAGGAGAAAACGTGAATCTAGGACAAAAGCCTACACAAAGAAATTCACGGCAGCATACATAAAACAGACCCGGTGAGAGAAAGATATGTATCAAGATCATTTAAAAGAAAATAAAAGAAAAGCTCTACTTAAGCTAGAAAAGAATTAGAAAGTAGGATTCTGGGTTTAGCTAAAACTAATTCCAACCAGTGGGAAAAAAAAAACACAAAACAAAAGACGATGCCTGATTACAAAGATGAACAGCGAAAGAGAGAGAGCAGAGAGAAAATACCTGGAAGCGTCTAATTGGCACGAAGAAGGTGGAGGAATAGGAACAAGGAACCTGACTTGGAACTCGCTTTGGACCCTTTAACCCTTACAACGACGAGGAACAGGAGTGGATGATGAAGTGCGTGGGTGAAGAATGTTAAATTCTGCGTCCTCGGAGTGATTTTCAGGAGGAAAAAGCTACTGAACGGCGTTGAATGTGCTCTGCGTCCAACGGCCAGGATTGCTTAGATGACATTTTGGGATTCCATGATTTTCAAATACTCCGTATTAATTAATAATTAAGGGTGTTACCGTCGTTTCCTATTCAAATATTTTTTGAATTTTTAAATTAAATTACGAACATTCATACATTAAATTAAATTATATAATTAACCTTAAAACTCGAGAATGTAAACAAATAAAAAATGAAAAATTAAGTATACTTGGAACCAAAATATTTAAATTATGTATAGAATAATAATTTTTTTGGAAAAAAGACAGAAAAATACTGTGAAAATTGATAAATGATAAATAAATATAGTGAATTTTAATAATTTTTAAAGGGACTGATTTGAAACTTTGAAATGTTGCAAAATTTAAGAAATTACCTAACTATCTTTATTTTTTTAATAAAAAAAATACTCAACCTCCTTTGCCAACAGCTATCACCAGAGCTCTAGTGTCCTTGCCGGCAAACAGCCGCGATACTTGAGTTGTCAATATAAGTAATTGAGTTGTTAATAGTATTATTAAAGTTGTAAACGGTGGCTTAATATATATATTTTTAATTTATTAGGAAAAAACTATAAATATGAATATTTGAGTTGTTAATATTAATACTAAAATTGTAAACGAGGTATTTGTTGAATATTTTTTTAATAAAATACTAGGGCCAAATTCTAACATCGTGTTGAAGAAATGCCCGTTTAGAAAAAGAAAGCCGCTACTTTAGAGTATCAGAAACCGCCCACGAAAACGTGCAGAATATCCCACAACGATTCGGAGTAGGGGTGAGATGGGAGTTGGAACTAGAGAACAAAAAATCAAACCGGATTGGACAGGCCGGTTCAACCGGTTGAACCGGGAATTGGTCAGTGGTCTGATCTGGTTTGCTCATTGAACCGTGAAACAGGTTAGATGATCTAAAACCAGTGGTTCAACTGGTTGGATCGGTTTTTTTTTAATTGTTATTTTGTGGTATTTTTTAGGGGGAAATAGAAGGTTGAAGACTAAAATGAAAAGAAAAGTAGATAAAGAGAGAACAAATCTAAAAAAAAAAATGAAGAAGATAATGAAAAAAATTATTTAAAAAGATATAATAATTATAGGAAAGGAGATATCATTGCATAAGTATAGACATTATTAGGGGTGAGCATGGTGCTCAGTGGCCCGGTGCGCCCACTCTGACCCTGCAAAAAATTGCCCAGCCCAGCCCAGCCCTAAAAAAGTGGCTCGAAAAAATTTTGGGTAGCTTTGGGAGGGTTAATAACCGAGTAGGGCCGGGCATCGAGCAAGGGGTATTGCCCTACCCATTTGGCCCTGCTCGAAAAATTATTTTCATTTATTTAAAATATAAAATTTCATATCAATTAAATATTATTTCATATATATTTTTTTATTTAAAATATATATTGTCTATTGTATAATACTCTTCTTGTTCTCTTTTTTTTGCCTTAGCCACTAAGCACTATTTACAAGTAGATTTCTTCATTTCTTCTTTACTTTGAGATATATTAAATTATAGTTGCTTTTTATTTTTTTTCCAAATACTTCATCATTTGATCAACTTTTGGGACATTGAATTGATGCAAACTACTTTGACTTCACGGCTTTAATTACAATCATTTTGTTTCCTCATTTATAATGGATCATGGATGTTGTTTAATTTTTAAAGTATGGATATTTGTTAAAACATATGGTAGCTTTTAAATTTCAAGACTCAAGTTGTAGACTTATTTTGAAATATCCCAAGATGTGGAATCATCGAATATATTTAAAGTTTATATTACTTAGGGCGAAATTAAGATATATGGTATTGGTAACTATAAGAATATTCAAGAAATTTATATGAAATTATTTTTTTCATATATGGATAAGACAAGGCGTTATCACATGGTCATGGAATCTCACCTTGCCAAGCCCAAAATGGTTAGGGCTTTTAGCCAGCAGGGCAGGGCATCTTTTGCAGCTCGTTCATCCTTCGGGCTGGGCATTGGGCATTGGGAATGGAAAACAGTACACTTTCAAGTGAGATGGGTATTGGGACGTGTGTAGAAAAAAGTGGGCGACAAAAAGGCGGCCACTGTAGCAATAAAGAGGCTGTCACTACTGGGTAGCGGCGAGGGTGCGACACTTTCACCTAAAATATTTAATAAATATTCCATTTATAATTTTAATATTATTATTACCTACTTAGGTATTTATATTGACACTTTTTTCCTGACAAATTCAAAATAAAAAAAAATCGCTGTTTACAATTTTAATATTTTATTAATAACTCAAGTATTTATATTAACAACTTTTACTTGAGAAATTAAAAAATATATATATATTAGATTGCCAGAGCTCTAATCACCTGTCGTCGACGGCCGATCACCAGAAAGGACATCGGAACTCTAGTGCGGCCCCCTCCACTGTTCACCAAAGCCGGAACTTTGATGGTTGGTGTGGGGGTGGGAATTTCCTTATTAAAAATAAAATAATGGTATTTAAATAATTTCTCAAATTTTATAATATTTTAAAATTCTAAATCAGTCATTTTAGAATTATTTAAATTCAACATACTTTTTTATTATTTACTAATTTTGATAGTATTTTTTTTACCTTTTTTCCTAACTATTTTGAGAAATTAAAAAACTTTCAGACGAAGTGGAACAACACTAGTTTAGCCCAAATATTGAAGGCAAAAAAAAACAAAAAAGTTTAGCCCAAATATTATCACCTCTGCTACCACGGCGCGTTGACAAACTTTGCTTCTACTTGATTTCCAGCACCTATGTGTGTCTGTACATATACTCCTCCCGTATTAAATATAGAACTTAATTTGTAGTATAATTTATACTATAAACTAAGACTATATTTATGACTGGCAACATGGTTGAAATAATTCATTAGGAACATTTATCCTTATATGCCGATGTGAAACAATTGTGTTCTTACCCTTAGCATCTGAGCCACGCGAGTGATGTTGTATTTTCAAAAAGAAAAGGGAAGATCATGCTTCTTAATTTTACTAATATATCCTTGTTTATGAAGGAACAGAACACTAATAATTAGACCATACTGATGACTAAGAAAATAAAAAATATAAACAACAAAAACCATACTGATTCTAATTTTTTGGGGACCTCTCTAATCAGTATTGATACCAAGAAAAAGCTTATTCAAACCAAACAGAAACATTCTGGTAAAACTTAAAAACAAAAAGCAGAAATATATTTGAAATAATCATTCCATGAGGAGTAATTAAGGACAATAATGTTGTTACGAATGTAGTAGAGTCATTTTGCTGAACATAATAAGCAGATGGGAAATCAGCCCAACACAATCAGAATTAACATGACTATAGAATTAACGAATAATGACCCAGATGAATATAATGCTATAAATAACTCTTAAGGACAATGTTATGGGTCGCGACTCAGATCGTCTGACTCTTCTGTGTTACCAACGCTTACATGTAAGACACTGATAAGTTTCTTGAAACAAAAGAGGGCAATTCACTGAGGCTTTAGGGCAAAATGATAACCTTTTGCATACTTCATCCTTCCGAATTGCTAGGGAAATAAAATCCAAGCCAATGGAAAAGGTCTTCAAGGAATTTGCATTCTTCATAATAAGTTTTGCAAATTGAAACTCACTCTCAGAGCCAAAAAAGTTACGAACATAAACTTCTTTCAGGTATGATATTGGCAAAACACATTCAGGAACCTCAAGTAGTGTTGAACTTTCATCCTTAACTGTATCAATCACGAGAATTTGAAGCTTGGAACAGTTTTGGAGCCATTTTAGTATCGTCCCCAAAGGATGAACCGCTGAAATTTCCAAACGGCTCAAATTGTTAAATGTCGGAACCTCATATGTAGTTAACCGCGATGGAACCACATGATCATCATCTAATGATGTCAAATTTTGAAGCATCTCAATGTTTTGATCATAATCACTGCTAGAAATTCTGTTTAATACCAAACTTTCAATATGCACACATCCGGATAAGATCATGGACACACATTTAGAACATGGAAAGCGAACATCTTCCAAATGCAAGACTTTAAGAGAAGGCAGATTAACAGAAGAAACATTACCCACTCTTATTGCACCATGCAACTTTAAAACCCTAATGGTACTGCAAACAAAAATGCTAGAAGGCACGTTCACAACATACCAATTTGGAAAACATAACTCCAGATGTTGAACTCCGAGATTTAACAATGCTTTAACCCAAACTTCAAACTTATTGGTAGGTCTTAGAAGTGAGTTTCCAGAATATTTGATGCGAATCTTTGTGATGGGGTCTGATGAATCTTTTAAAATGTTAAGTACTGAGTCGACAAAGTGGATGAATGAGCGAAGACTAGAGAAGTCTTCATCGTTGAAGTCAAGAGTGGGTTGTGAGAGCCAAAGTGAGTTCCATCTCTTGGACAAGAGGATTATGGAAGAAGCTTCTTTGGTTGAAAGAAAAGAGAGAATATAATGAATCAATGAATCTGGTAAGTCGCTAATCCCATCTCTCAATATACCTTCTTCGTCTTCGTTGTTTTGAGTTTTGGACACTGATTTTGCCATAACCAACGAAAGCACGTTTATATTGTTTGTTGCTGCAACTTTTAGATAAAAAATATGGACATGAGAAGAATAAAGTGTGAAGAAAACATAGAAACAGGAATTTAGGAGAGAGAAGAGGAAATGGACAGTTAGCTTACATGACGGAGGCGAAGGAAATTGCAGATAGAGTCGTCTAGGGTTTTCAAAATTCGCAGGACAAAAGGGATGTTAATGTTCGCGCAATTTAAGGTATCATTGAAGGATCTTTTATCGTGCTGGTATGGGATTTTTTTTTTCTAAAAGGAATTTTTATTTATTAGATATGATATTTTTTTGAGACAAATTTTATTTATTTTATAATGATATTGGTTTATCATTTTTTTTAAAATAATATGTTTATTTTCCTTGAAAACAATATAAAATGTTTCATATGAATTATCATCCAACTAAAATTATAATGATTAGAGTTGTGTTTTCATTTGAAAGATACACATACATATACAAATACATATACATACATATAAAAGTAATTGGAAAAGAAATCGAAATTTATTAAGTTGTGGGTACTTTTGTTTTTGACTTTTTTTTTTTTTTTTTGCGCTAATCATAGGTATAAGAAATGGAAATATTTTGTTACCAAAAATAAAAAAGAAATGGAAATATTTTCAGTTGTTGGTACTTGTAGAGTTTAATGGTGAAAATAATTGAGTTGTAATTTGTATAATAGGAGTGTTATTTGTATATCAGGTGTATATTGTGGCTAGGCCCATCAGCTCATTGGGCTAAGCCCAAGTAGTAAACTTTGTATATATATTAGGTGTTGTACCAAACATTTTCAGTGTGATCAATAATAATGCTATTTGCGGTATCTGTTAACATGGCATCAGAGCCTCTTTTCTTCAACATCTTGGGCCTTTCTTGAATCACCACCGCCCGACTCCAGAAACCGTCCAGACCCAAGACGCCACAGCCGTTAGATCCTGCACGTGAAGGATCAGCAGAGTCCACGGTATTACGTTTTCTCCTTGTGCGCATTTTATTCTCTCTTTCAGAGGCGCTAGGGCACACTTATCACACTTACCCGATGGAAAATTCGCTGAGCAATTCTCTCCTTCTCGTCGATCTAATGGCTGCTGCAACGGTTCTCTTTTCCCTCCGACTATCGGTGCTTTCTCATTGGGATCTACTCCTTTCTCACTGAAGTTCAGCGTATCTGAATCTTCGCTTCCGTCATCGACAATCGATAAGAAGATCCTCGGCGTTAATCTGGTTTCTCTCGTGGTTAATCTTGCGTCTCTCAGCTATCAATCGGGTGGCGTGGTCCCGTCACCAGCTCCTCAGCGTCGATCTTGGTCCTCGGCGTGGTTCTGTCCCGATCTCGTGGTTCCGTCACCAGCTCCTCGGCGTCGATCTTGGTCCTCGGCGTGGTTCTGTCACTATATTGCCTTTTTCGATTTCATTTCGGTGAGTTCTTCGATTCTTGGCTTCTGTCTATTCGGTTGATCTATTCTGTCTTCTCTGGGATATTGCGGATATAATCTGAGAAGAGCAACAAAATTCCCTACACTATGGCCGAATCCACAGACCCCAAGAACCAACCCAGTCAATCACTCGATTTCCAACATCCTCTTTTTCTTCATCCCGCCGATACCCAAGCCATCACTTTGGTTTCACAAGTTCTGCTGGGTACTCAGAATTATGCCGTTTGGAGTAGGGCCATGAGACTCGCCCTTCTTGGTAAAAATAAGTTTGGATTTGTTGAAGGGACCTGTCTCAGAGAGAATCAAGAGGATAAACACAAAGAGCAATGGGATCGCTGTAATGCGGTAGTGCTCTCATGGCTCATAAATTCTGTTGACAAGGATATTGCAAGTGGAATGGTGTTTACCTTCAATTCCCATACTGTCTGGCAAGACCTGAAAGAACGTTTTGATGTGGTTGATGGTGCTCGAATTTTCAGCCTCTACAGATCCATTAGCTCCCTTTCTCAAGGCCCTCTGTCAGTCTCTTCCTATTACACAAGACTTAAAGAACTATGGGACGAACATGCAGCTTTAGTTCCCATTCCTAGCTGTCAGTGCGTTTCCTCTAGAGATTATAGCAAAGCAGTTCAGGAGCAACGTCTTTTTCAATTTCTCATGGGCTTAAATGAAGTTTTTCATCAAGTTCGAAGCCAGATACTCCTGATGAATCCTCTCCCTTCTCCCAACCAAGCTTACTCAATGATCACCCAAGAAGAGACTCAGAGACAACTGTCATATGGCACTCAGTCTGCGCCTAATGATAGCACAGTAATGGTGTCTCATGATTCCACTCCAATCAGAGGTGGACGTGGACGTGGACGTGGAAGAGGAAGAGGAAGAGGACGTGGGTCCTCTCAGGACATTTGTAGTTACTGTAATAAACGGGGCCATCAAAGGGAATCATGCTACCAGCTTTTTGGATTCCTTCCTGGTTTTCCTCAATCCAGAAATAGGAGGCCAGGCGAGGAACAAGCTAATCCAGCCATCAATGATGCGAATAAACCATTGGGAAAGGATCAGGATGCTGACCAAGTGCATCAACCACCCTTCTTTACTCAGGAGCAGTATAAGAAGATCCTTGATATGCTGAAACGTGATTCTGACTCCCATGAAGCTGCTGTTAGTGTGCAAGCAACCACACCAGGTATGGATTCTAACCTTGAAACTGACTGGATATTAGACTCAGGAGCTAGTTGTCATATAGTCAATAACTTGAAACGTTTAGATAGCTGGAGACCCTATTTAGGCTCTACTAAATATGTTAGAGTCCCAAGTGGGGCAAGAATTAGGATAACACACATTGGGAATGTCAAACTCACTAAGCATATCACATTAACTGATGTTTTGTATGCTAGGGAATTTTGCTATAACCTGATTTCTGTGGCTAGGCTTACACTAGACAATGCTTGTATTGCCTCTTTCCTCCCTGAATTTTGTGTCTTGCAGGACACGTCCAATGGGACGATCAGAGGGATTGGTAATCACTCTAAAGGACTATACTTGCTCAAGAGATGCTCTCATTCTGATTTGATGAATTTTAGAAACAAACATGAACATGCAAATAATATCAATGATTTGGTTTGGCATTCTAGGTTAGGACATGCTCCTATGGATGTATTGAGACATTTAAATGATGTAAAAGTTTCTGGATCTAGTGATAGTAATGATCAATGTGAAGTGTGTATTCAGAGCAAACTTTCTCGTGTACCGTTTCCTTCTAGCATAACTGAATCCAAATGTTGTTTTGATTTGTTGCATGCTGATGTGTGGGGTCCTTATAGGGTACCTACACATCAGGGATATAGATATTTTTTGACTATTGTGGATGATTATTCTAAGGGCACTTGGGTTTTCCTTATGCATTTTAAATCCGAGGCTCCCAAATTTTTGAAAATCTTTATTCATTATGCTATGAATCAATTCTCTGCCAAGATTAAAACAGTTAGGACAGATAATGGCGCTGAATTTGTTAATCATGACTTGGGAAATTTTCTTTCTGATTTAGGGGTTGTTCATCAAAGGTCTTGTCCTTTCACTCCCCAACAAAATGGAGTAGTTGAGAGGAAACATAGGCATTTGATGAACATCACCAGAAGTATTATGAATAAAGCAAATTTACCTATTAAATTTTGGGGGGAAGCTGTCCGAACAGCAGCTTACTTAATCAACAGGACCCCGTCTCGTAATCTGTCCTACTCTACACCATATCAAATGCTCTATGGTAAACCACCCTTAGTAGGTCACCTTAGAGTGTTTGGATGTCTAGCTTTTGCAATGACTTTAAATTCTACAGATAAATTGCAAAACAAGGCAGAAGCATGTGTTTTTCTAGGATATCCTAACACTCAAAAGGGATACCTGCTATATAACATTAAGACTAAGTCTCTTATCATTTCTAGACATGTTACATTCATGGAAAATAAATTTCCTTTCAATGATTGTGAAAGTTCTGATCAAGGGGGAGTAGGGAAAGATAATAATAATCTTGATTTCTTTGATATCTTGCATGATTTACCATCTTCCTCTATGTCCAGAACTGTTCATAATCAGGGCACTGACCCTAATTCGCAGCATAATCATCCATCCAATGAACATGTTAGGATTAGGACTGATTCTAATTTTCAGCAGCATAATCATCATCTATCACATGAACATGTTAGAACTGATTCTAATTTGCAGCAGCAGCTATCTTCTATTAGACCAGCTAGAAATAGGCAAGTTCCAACTTGGACCAAAGATTATGAGTGCCAATATTTGCCTAAAAATAGTGAGCAGAACAGTGAGCCTGTCAGTGACATAATAGGTGATCATGATATAAATTTGTTGCATCATATTTCCATTGATGATTTGTCTCCTTCGTACAAATGCTTTCTTTCTTCCATTGATAAAGAAATTGAGCCTGAGAATTATTTTCAAGCTTGCAAAGACCCAAGATGGGTCAATGCAATGCAGAATGAAATAAAAGCTCTAGAATCCAATAAGACTTGGAAAATAGTGAATCTACCCAAGGGTAAGAGACCCATTGGATGTAAGTGGGTTTTCAAAATTAAATATAAATCTGATGGTAAGATAGACAAGTTTAAGGCACGGTTAGTTGCTAAGGGTTACAATCAAAGGGAAGGAATAGACTTCTATGAGACCTTTTCTCCCGTGGTAAAAATTGTGACCATTAGAACCATCCTTAAACTTGCAGCTGTGAATGATTGGGAAATCCATCAAATGGATGTAGATAATGCATTCCTTCAAGGAGATCTACATGAGGAAGTCTATATGACCATTCCTCAAGGTTTTGATAGAAAAATAGATCACTTGAAAGTATGCAAGCTAGAAAAGTCACTCTATGGGCTAAAGCAAGCCTCTAGGCAATGGAATGAGAAATTAACCCAATCTTTAATAAAAGGGGGTTTTCAACAAAGTAAATATGATTATGCTTTATTTTACAAGCGAAGTGAATCTGGTATGGTTTTTGTTCTTTCTTATGTTGATGACCTTATGATCACTGGTAGTTGTAACAAAGGAATCAATGATGTTAAGAAGTTTTTACATGGGGAATTCAAAATCAAGGACCTTGGGATACTGAAATATTTTCTTGGCTTGGAAATTGTAAGATCTAAACATGGAATTCTTGTTAATCAGCGAAAATATGCCACTGAGCTCATAGATCAAGTGGGACTGGATGAATCTGAAACAGTACTGACTCCTATGGAACAGCATCTGAAACTCACAGCTAGAGCAACTAAAACAGATCACTATCTTGATGATGGAGGGCCTTATAGAAGGCTCATTGGTAAGTTGCTATATCTTACTTTGACCAGGCCTGACATTTCCTTTACTGTACAGGTGTTAAGTCAATTTATGCAAGAGCCGAAACAATCTCATATGAAGGCAGCTCTAAGATTGGTAAAATATTTAAAGGATAGTCCTGGTAGAGGGATTTTCCTTTCAGCTGAAAAGTCATCTGTTTTGGAATGTTATTGTGATTCTGACCATGCAGGTTGTGCAGATACTAGACGTTCTGTAACAGGGTTCCTTGTGAGATTTGGGAACTCTCTTATATGCTGGAAGTCAAAGAAGCAAAGCGTAGTGTCGATTTCATCTGCAGAGGCAGAATACAGAGCACTCAGAATGGCAGTTGCTGAATTAACCTGGATAGTTGGTCTAATGAAAGAGTTATACATTAATAAAGTTGAACCAGTCAGAGTGTACTGTGACAGCCGATCTGCGATACACATAGCAACGAATCCCGTCTTTCACGAGCGAACAAAGCACATCGAAGTAGACTGCCATTTCGTGAGAGAGAAACTCTTGGCAGGAATGATCCAATTTCAGCATGTGCGTTCAGAAGAACAGTATGCAGATGTTTTAACTAAAGCTCTAGGCGGAGGACAGCATGAGTACATTCTCAGCAAGCTGGGCACTTATGAATATAGGGTGCCCAACTTGAGGGGGAGTGTAGAGTTTAATGGTGAAAATAATTGAGTTGTAATTTGTATAATAGGAGTGTTATTTGTATATCAGGTGTATATTGTGGCTAGGCCCATCAGCTCATTGGGCTAAGCCCAAGTAGTAAACTTTGTATATATATTAGGTGTTGTACCAAACATTTTCAGTGTGATCAATAATAATGCTATTTGCGGTATCTGTTAACAGTACTTGGTACTTTCTTATTATTATTGTTTTTTTGGCGCTAAAACATAGGCATCTTTCTATATGAGATAATCTTATTAGAGGCACGGTGAGACACTAAAATAAAGAGCGAAGGAGAGAAACCTATCCGTTGGGTTACCTATAAGCTACCTGGAGGGAGAGATGGGATGGGAGAGTGATGGAGCTAGGGAGCCCCTATATAAGGCTGGAGGGGATATCTATCGATTAATAACTAAATCGATTAATCTATTGCCATCCCTAACATTAAAACAATGTATAATATTATATGATATGGATTTAATCTCATTTAAATGTTTATCAAAGATATCCCGATATTCGGTAATTGGATAAATTGATGATTTAGGATATGTTTGTTTTAGTGATCAGATTACTTATAAGCTGTTTTTTTTACATAAATCGAGACATAACTCCTTTCACATACTTACTTCGTATATTATAAATCACGATTAAAAAGCTGCTTTTAAACATTCCAATCACTAATCCAAACGAATACTTAATCTATAAATATGTTCGTTATTTTTTTGCCAGTAAATATATTCAAAATTTAATTTATATTATATTTAATCCAAAAAGTCTCTTTATTAAATATTCTGTCTCATAGACGGATCTAAAATCAAACAGTGACATTACAGTAAGAAGTTCAAGAACATGTGATCATATAAATTACATTACTATTAATTTTATATCCCAAGAATCCTAAATAAAAACACTCAAGTACTATTAATTTTATTTTTTTTAATCAAAGTTCATTATTGTAAACATTTAAATAATCAATATTTTTTATTGAGGTTTATTCATGTATTTTGTCTAAATTTTATAAAAACCCCTGAATTTTAGGTCATTTGCATATAACACCTTTGATATTTTTTAAAGTTTGCATTTAACCCCTAATCTTTTGTATTTTATTATGAACCCTTAACTGTTAAGATGAAATTCCTTTAAATTTGATGAAATACATTGAGGAACTTCATCCTCATCCGTAGATTTGAACAATTCTGTACCTTGAAACTATCCAAAAAGCATGAAACAGAGTTAGGAAACTAATTAAAGAAATGATATCACAATATTTTTAAAGGGACTATACTTACATCAAGTTCCTTACATCCATTATATCAAGTTCTCCAATCACATACAACCATGTGTTCTATTTTTTGCATTTTGTTTTATAGTTAATTGATAATAATGCAAAAATATGACACATGGTCATATGTGATTGGAGAACTTGACGAAATGGATATAAGGAACTTGACCTAAGTATTTTCCTTTTTAAAGAAATCAAATATTTTTTTAAAAAATAATTTAAATTAAATATTAGATTAGAATAATTAGAAACAGTTTCCTTGAACCATGAAACAAAATAGATACGACAAAATACTAAAAAATGTAACAAAATAAACATGATTTGTTTCTCATTCTATTTCTCCTATCAGTGTTGGATCCTCTTTTTCAAAAGAGAATGACATGAATTTAACACCTGATCCTATTTTTTATTTTTTTTGGCCAATATACCTGACCCTATTTTTTTTTTTTGGCATCAACCCTATTTATTATATAAGGAACCAAAAAGTCAAATAAACATCTCTAATTCTCAAAAGGCATTGCAACTGTCACAAATAATGGAGATGGTCTTTAAAGATTTTTCATTCTTCATATGATTGAACCATATTTTGATATGCTTTTTCATGACTAATTTGGGGAATTTACTGTATTTCATAGGCCATTATTGCATGATTAAGAACTAATTTAAGTTAGGGACATTTATATTGAATTAAGTCTAATTAAGGGTAAAATGGTAATAATTTGTTAATTATTCATGCAAATGATTTTTTAGACTTTTGATGCTACCTTGTGCTTAATCTTGCAATATTGTAGGTACTTTAAAAGAAAATTGGAGAATGTAGAAAATGTCAATTGGGGTCAATATTTTTGGGGACTAGGAAAAATTATAGAAAATGCCCCAAAATTTCTGGAACCTACAAATCAATGAAGAAAAGGACTATAGAAAATTACAAAAAGGCCCAAAGGTTTTGAAAATTATAGTTGACTCCCTAAATGTTTTAAAATATTTAGCCTAGTCCCTCCACAAACTTTTCAAAAATTTCATTTTAGTCTAGGCTGGTTCAATTCGAAGGGGGGCCGAGACATTGAGAATCGGAGAGAGCGGTGGCTACGGAGCTTCTGAATGAGAGAGAGCTGGAGAGGAGAGGGAAGAGGACGATTGCACGCCGTTGTTCCTCCACACCACCACCTCGGTCGACCTTGTGTCGTCACTACCGTTGTTTGACTGGAGATTTTTTTTGCGTTGCGGGAGCAAGATGGAAAGGCGAACGAGATCGAACCTTGGCCTTCCTTCACCTCCACTCTCTCATCACAACCACCACCACCGTCCCCACCGCGCTATCCAGCTTTCTTCTTTCCTCAACCACCATCACCGGAGAGAACGATTTTGGGAGTGCCGATTACCACCTCCGCAATCAGCCAATATCGCCGTCAACCACTGTTTGTTATCTCTCTTCTTCACGTCTAAGGTTACAAATTCTCTTCAATTTCTCACTAAACCCGATGGCCTCCTATCACTTCCACTGCAAATAAATAAATAAATAAATAAAGAATTAGTGACAGAATGTTATTCCATCATTAATCCTTAATAAATTCTGTCACTAAAATTAGCGACGAAATTTTTTCGTTATTAAATTAGTTATACCGTTGCTAAATTCTGTCACTAATCCGTCTTTAATTCCGTCATAAAAAATTAGTGATGGAAATTAGGGACGGAAAAATTCTGTCACTAATTTCCGTCCCTAATCCATCACTAATTTTAGTCAAAAATAATTTTTGACGGAATTAGCGACAGAAATTTTCTGTCAATAGTTTCAGTCACTAATCCGTCCCTAATTTCCGTCACTAATAGTTAACTTTTGCAATAATTATATTTTTTTCCATAATTATAAATTTGTTAACTAATTTAAATTTAAAATATTAAATTATTATAAAATTATAATAAAAATAAAAATAATAAATTATTAATTCATATTTATTATTGAAATTGAAATTATAATATAATATATTTGAATTTCTAATAATATATTATATATAAATAAAAATGCAAATTTTATAAATACAAACAAAAAACAAAAAATATAATAAAATGAATAAAAAAAGATATTAATAATAAAAATTTAGGTAGAATATTTACATAAAATAAATAAGAAAACTAAATTGAAATATTTCATAATATATTCAATTTTGCATTTCTATTTTTGTTTGTAAAGTGAAATATATATATATATATATATATATGATTTTACATTTAAATTACACAGGTTCTTCTTAGCTCAACGGGCAAAGGCACTCATTGCTTCGAATCCCAACTTGATAATAAAATGTAACCAATTTGTGACTTGGACATGTGGCAGGTGACGGGGGGTAACACGTGGAGGCAGGAGGGGAGGTGGCGGTGGTGGTGGTGGTGGCTGACGAGGACAAGTGGCGACCGCTGGCGAGGGACATGTGGAGGCTTGTGGTGAGGACATGTGTCAATTTAAATTATATAGAAAAAAAATATTTTACGACGGATTAGGAACGGAAATTCCATCGCTAATTTGTGAATTCTGTCGCTAATTAGTGACGAAATTAGAGATGGAAAATTTCGTCACTAATTTGTGAATTATGTCGATAATTAGTGACGGAATTTTCCGTCACTAATTAGATATGGAAAATTTCTATCGCAAATACTTCGCAAATTAGCGACGAAACTTAAAATTCAGTAACTAATCAATTAGTAATGGTATATTTATTGACGGGACAAATTTTGTCTCTAATTCCGTCACTAAACCGATTAGTGACTGAATTTCCGTCACTAATTTGATGTTTTTTTGTAGTGTCTCTTATCTCCATATTTGCCACTTCATTCAATTCTCATGGATTCATTGACCTTTCAACAATCTATGGTTACAATTAGAGCTATGAGTGGCTGATTTTGCTGTTGCTTGGTGGTGGAGATTTGTGGCTTGAGCATTTGTGCTTCAATAGGGGAGTTCTTTAGTTCAATCTTATGCTTAGACTATGTATTTGATTTCCTTATTTAGGTTTATCATTATATATGTAGTTGTGAGACTTGGATTGCAGTTATGTATTTCATGTAGATTGATCATTGTAGTTTTGATTGGATGATGTATCTTAATATTCACATTTTTAACTTAATGTTCACATTTATATATGTCTTTTGATGTGCTTGATGAAATTATGCTTGCTATAATGTTTATGATTAGTAATCATAGTTGATTTTAGCTCTTGAATAGTTCGTTAGAACATTCTAATTGAGAAAAATAACTTGCATAATTTCAGTTTTAATTACACATTAAGTGGTTTTAAACTAGATTTCAAGATATGATAGTTAACTATGTTAGTAGGAGCTACTATTAATTGGGAATATTAGACTCTAGTGTTATCTTGAGGTTTTTCTTAAGATTTAATGAAGTTTTGACTCCTCTAACCTTTTTTAGCAACGATAATCACTTTCTTTATTACCAAGAGCATCCGTCATATAACCCCTTTCAATCCAAAACATTCTTTCATTGTTTTTCAAAAATACCAAAAAGAGTAGAAATAATTTTGTTTACATGCATTTTAATTTTAGAAAAAAAAAAACATTTTCAAAACCCCTTTCTAACAATGTTTATAGCACTTAGTCTAACATAGGGAATTCAAAATAAAAGGCTTATTGATAAGAAAACAATCTCAAGTTGTTTGCACTATATTGTATTCTAACTTATGATAATATTTAGTGATTTGACTCTGAGGCTGCTGCTAATATTGTATCGAATCAATATATATAACAAATATTGCAACTGATCGATACTCACATTTCAATCCTTTAAATTGATCAATACAGAATTCCTTTAATGTAAGGGGAAAAACGGTGGATTTGATATAACCCTTTCAACGTAACTTCAAGCCCTTTGTCGGAAATATAAGAATTAACATATTAAGATTGTTAAACTCATAAGTTTAAGCAAACTCGTGATAGTCATATAAACTCGAATCGTGGATTTGAATAATAAATTGGTATGAGTTTACTTTTAGGTTTAATACTATTTTTGGTTCTTGAAGTTTTTCCAATTTTGGTTTTAGTTCTTCAAGTTTAAAACAAGCGGTTTTAGTCCTTCAAATTTGTTTTATTTATAATTGTTGGTCCCTAAAGTTTAAAAAGGACTTCAAAGTGTGTTACAATTTGAAACCATAACTTGTGAAGAGGCGAACCCAAACTCTGAAGCCACACTGATCCTTGACACGTCTTGTTTTTGGGCAACATATATTAAATTCTGCACCCATTCACTCGGCGCACCTTAACCCGTTAACCCAATTTCAAATACTCAAAGCCAATGATTTTGAGGAAAATCATCAAGAAAATATATTTTCAATTTTCATTATAATTTTTTGACTAAGAAGATATTTTTGTAACCATTCAAGGAAACAAATCTTGACCAAAATATTTTTTTGCCTGCCACAAATATAATTGGGGTTACTTTGGAAATATACGGATAGGACACCATCATGATTAAACGCAATTATCTTAAATTAGAATAACTTGATACTACCAGTATCTTTTAAAATACTCCGTGATATTTAGAAACGACAAGCATTTACTCTCCGCGTTGCGCGGATGAATATAATTTAATGATGTTTGTAAAATTGAAAAAATATTTTGTAGCCCTCCCCTTACCTAAAGAAAAATCACATAAAGAAAGTAATGAAGTTAAAGATATAAATAAATTACATCGCCCAAATTGAGTCTTATACTACATGAAGAAAATATAATTACTTAATCAATGAATTATAATAAATTTTTTTATTGATTAATTGATCCAAACCGACCCCTTTTTTTATAAATCAGATATTACAAGTTTTTAAGAATAAAGTTGATGGTTGATTGACTTATGATTTATTGAACTTCGACCTATTTAGAAAATCATCAAGTGATAAGTTTTATCTTTATAAAAAAAAAAAGCCGCAAAACTTTTTTTTTTTTAACTGGAATCACCGATTTAGTTTTTTTTTTTTTTGGTATATCTAAATAAGCATTATGAACCCGTAGGCATAAATATAGAAGCGCAGTAGGTTACTCATATTGTAATAAATTAAGACTTGAATTTGCTCAAAATAAACAGAAATAAAATCCATACACATGGATATATTAAAAAAGGAATAGGGATGTGAATTTAACAGTAATAAATCCTAGGAATTTCACTCAAATAAAAGCTTGCCATTCGCAGAGCGTATGAAACAAGAATATAATCTTTGGAGCATTATTTCTTTTTCTTCAGAATTTGCTGCTGACTTGCGAATTGACATGATCTCCAAGAACCTTGCATGCTTCATAATAAATCTTGCCAGTTCAAATTCAAATTCGAGGCCTCAGTAGTTTCTAAGATGGAATTCCTTCAAGTGTGATGAAACACATTGAGGAACGTTGCGTTCCAACGGATCTATACAATTAAACTGTGCCAAAGGTATATAACAGTTAGAAAACTAACTAATCAATATGGCAATGCAAACATGAAGTTAAAAAATAATAAATTAATCAAACCTCATCAATTGATTTAGACTTTCAAGGTTGGGGCACTTTTGCAAGCATTGCAATATTGTTGTGCCCCACTTACTTGAAAAGCATCTTAGTTCCAAGCGTATTAAATTATAAAATATTGGAATATCATAGCCAATAGCCAGTAGGATAACCAATCTGCAAGAGAGAGACAACAACAAGATTAAATAAAATTAATTGCCAAAACTAAGAAAGAAGCGCCAAAATAGGAATTTAACTAAATATCCACATACCGTATCAATCCGCAGTGTTGTAGCGTTAGACAGAAGTTAGGACATATTTTCCCAACTGTTGCTGAAATCCAGGCAATCCGATGAGGCCTTCTACTATATAAACAGCTGGGGCTTAAGAAAATCAAGTTGTTCACTGACTCACTACAGGCAGTCCACCTATGATCCACTCACTGTGATTCCGATCATCCTTTGTATGACGTTATCTTGGATACCATATCTCTTGTTTACAGTGACTGAGAGGTAGAAATTTCCCACACTCATAGGGAAAGTATTCGTTGTGCAGACTATCTGGCAGGAACGACGCATAGGATTCAGCAAGATTACGAGGAATTAGGGATTTCCCCAATTGAATGTATTCATCTTTTTGCTTTGGATTGTGGTTTGCTATCACAAGAACAATCTGTAGGTCCTAGCCTATAGATTCTGTCACCTACAAGCTTTGCTTGCCTTTGTAACAAAAAAAAAAAGATTGCAAAGTAAATGGATAGTTATAAACATCAGCTGACACGAAATTTTTAAGCCTTCCTTCCAAAGTAAATGGATACTGAGAAGCATAAGCAGGCGCCAATTCGCTAAGACTTTCATAGTTGATTGGTACAGTCCAACGCCCATTAGCAATAGGTGCATAGCAATATTTTAGAGACAAGTCTTGAAGCGAAGGGCAAGAGTAAAGAAAATCGTAAACGAATTTGAGATTCGGGAACATAACGCTGCTCAAATGCAAGACTTTAAGTGAAGGAAGATCAAAAAAAGAAGGATTCGTCGCTGTGGCCGCTTTAACACCCTCAGCTTTAAAATGGTGATGGTGTTGCACTTGAAAATGCAAGAGGGAATTTTTGTGTTGCAGGCTTTGTGATCGTGTATCTCAACATGTTCAGGTTTCGAATCTAAAGCTGTGTTAATCTGTGTATTAATCTTTTTAATTTGCTCGCTGCTACATTTAGACCTGAGAATGAGATGAAACTTTTTTAGGGTTTCTGAGTCGTCTCTTATTCTCGTGACTGTATCTACGTACTGAAGAAAACAGTGAACGCTACTAAAGTTGGATTCATCAAAGTCAAGACTCGGCAGTGACATCCGAATATGGCTCCATCCCTTGGATAAGAGGCATTTGGTAACGGCTTGTTTGACTGGAAGAAGAGAGAGATTATCTTCAAACACCGAGTCAGGTAAGTCACTTGTTCTATGACTTGCCATTACTTCCAATCTACTTTGGTGACGTTTAGGCAAAATCTTAGCTTCCTCTAAGGAAAAAGAAACAGAAATAATGAATATTAGATTAGCGTTACGAGGTACAATAACAAATACTCCTTCCGATCCTAATTATAAGATAAAGTTGATTTTTTTGGAAAAATTAAAGAAGACAATTAAATTACTTTAGAGTATTTATATTTTTAGTATCCTTAGATTATATATAATTTTATTAGTCAAATTAATTAGTTTGAAGAAAAAAATAAAAATAAAAATACTCTAAAGTAATTTAATTGACTTATTTAATTTCTCCAAGAAAGTCAACTTTGTCTTATAAATAAGACCGGAGAGAGTATATACAGAATTTCATATACTTAATCATAAAATAAAGTCAAATGATCAGAGTAAATGTACAAAGCTATAATGGTGAAAGAAAATCAAAGCAGTGGAGGCTTATTTTGAGTTTGAGCTCCACAGGATACGAAAAATATAGTACAAGGAATATATATATATATATATATATATATGGAAAAATCCCTTAAAAAGATGCCTGAATTATTAAAATTTTAAATTGAGTCATTAAATTTAACAAATTCTAATTTAGGTTAGATATCTTAAAATAGGATTTCAGAATTTAATAATTTTACTTTATTAGCCTCATTTGATTATTACCCTCATTTGATAGTCTCTCTTGATCACTACCCTCATTTTCTACCATCTCATTGGGCACGTAATATCCCCCCTTATTACTTCCATCTCACTTACCTTCAATATTCAACTCTGCTCAGAACCCTCTTGCGTTGTTTCCTCAAATGAAAGTCTCCCTTCCATAGCTCTGGGAAGCTCGGAACTATCATCTTTTGGAGATTATCGCTGCCACGGAGGCGTTAGTCTGTCACACTCCATAGCTCTAGGAGTAGTTTATACATTAGTTTCTCTTTTGTAAATTTATAATCTTATGACTTGACTTGATTTTATTTTTGAATATTACCCCCTTTTCCCTTGGAAACAAACCCCTGCCTCCCCAAAAAAAAAAAAAAACCAAAAAGAAACTAGTTTAAGAAACCTCAACATAATTGAGCTAGCTTCGATGACAACTATGTTCCTAAAAAGTACCAAGGCCATGCTTCTTTAGAAGACTGTCAGTTATGCATTGTAGAGACGGAAAATGCTGTGGCGGAGGCCGGGGATGACATTGCCTTCTTTTATGACTTGGGCCTGGGGCATAAGAACAAGATGACAATTATTCTTTTTTTTTTTTTATTTGGTTTCAAATAGCTTAGGAGATAGAGACAATTATAATGATAGAAGATCAAATTAAATGCAGTAAAGTAAAAGTATTAAATTATAAATTTCTGTTTTAGGACATTTGTCTTGATTTAGAATTTAATAAATTTAATGACTCAATTTTAAATTTTAGTAATTCAGCCGTCTTTTAAAGGAATTTTTCATATATATATATATATATATATATAAGTAACTGGAAAAGAAATAAAAATTTATTAAGTTGTTGTTACTTGTTACTTGGTTGTACTTAAATAAAGAGCGAAAGAGAGAAACTCATCGGTTGGGTTACCTGCAGGGAGAGATGGGATGGGGGAGTGACGGAGCTAGATAGCCCCTATTCCGATATATAAGGTTGGAGGGAGGAGATATCTATCCATTAATCAATTAATCTATTTTCACCAAAAAAAAAAAATCAATTAATCTATTGCCATCTCTACATAAAATCAATGTATAATATTATATGATATGGATTTAATCTCTTTTAAATCTTTATCAAAGATATCCCGATATCCGGTGATTGGATTAATTGCTGATTTAATCCATAAATATATTCGTAATTTTTTTTGCGGTAAATATAATCGTAATTTAATTTATATTATATTTAATCAAAAAAGTCTCTTTATTAAATATTCTGTCTCATCGATCGATCTAAAATCAAACAGAGACATTACACTAAGAAATTCAAGAACATCTGACCGTATAAATTACATTGCTATTAATTTTATATCCCAAGAATCCTAAATAAAAACATTCACGTACTATTAATTTTATCATTATTGTAAACATCTAAATCCGGACAAAAAAGGTAAACGTCTAAATCAATATTTTTTATTGAGGTTTATTAATGTATTTTTTGCTAAATTATACAAATTACCGCTGAATTTTAAGTCAGTGGCATATAACATCCTTAACATTTCAAAGTTTATATTTAACCCCCCAATCTTGTATATTTTATTATGAACCCTTTATTATTAATTTATGATTATCTTTTTTTAACATAATTTGCCACGTCTAATTGACATAAGACATAAGACATATGATCCTATGTAATCTAATAATCTTATAACAATTATATATATTTATATAAGGGTTAATTTGTCATTTTAACTTTAAAAAGCCCATCATCCTCCGTCAAATTTAACACCATTTGAAGGACTCCACAAGTGGCTGGACTACAAAGGAGGTCAAATCCTCAAAGTGCTTAGAAACACATAGTGGCAGTTTGGTTTAGCGATGGGAACTTAGGTAAGCCCATTTGAGCCTATAAAAGTCATTATAAAACACATTTTTATCCCATGGGTCAGTTCAGTTTTGTAATATCCTGAACAACCATGACTTTACTCTCCCACAGCATAAGTGACAAGGGAATTGCTTTTGACTTTGAAAAATCCTCTATTCACTCCTCCAAAATCCTCTCTCTAAATGTTCTCTACACTTATTTTTCCTATTATTTCTGAACAAATGTGGTTCAAACAATATTATTTTAAATATTATATTGCCCATTACTTAACATGAAATTTTAAACTGTTTTAAATAATAATAATTATAAAACAAAAATAATATTTAAATATTCATATATTTACTTAAACAAAAATAATAATAATATATGACGGTTCAAAATAATCTAATTTTCTGAACTTAACGAAAGAAGCTAGTCTCGTACCAAACGAGGGGAGAAGGAGGGGAGAGAAAGGAAGCCTAAATAATTTACTAAACCCTAAAAATATTTAATATTTAAAATTATAAAATATTGAAAGATAGTTGGCCGACACGTGAGATTAACACCATATGAGATGGAGCATTGATCTAATTGGGCAGAGCATGGATGCACCGGTATTTTGGGAGTCCCATATAAGTGTAGCTACTCATATTGTACCAAATCAAGACTAGAATTTGCTCAAAATAAACGGAAACAAAATCCATACATATGGATACCATTAAAAAAGGAATAGGGATGTGAATTTAACAATTCACACTAATCAATCTCAATTAGGAATTTCACTCGAATAAAAGCCTGCAAATTGCAGAGCGTATGAAACAAGAAGATAATCTTTGGAGCATTATTTCTTTTTCTAAATTTTCTGCTAACCAAATATGTGTGCGAACTGAGATGATCTCCAAGAACCTTGCATGGTTCATAATAAATCTTGCCAGTTCAAACTCATGTTTGAGACCTCTATAGCTTCTAAGATGGAATTCCTTCAAGTGTGATGAAATACATTGAGGAACGTTGCGTTCCAAGGTATCTGTATAATTAAACTGTGCCAAAGGTATATAACAGTTAGAAAACTAACTAATCAATATGGCAATGTAAAAAACATAGAGTTTGAAAATAATAAATTAATCAAACCTCATCAATTTTAAGAGTTTCAAGGTTGGGGCACTTTTGCAAGCATTGCAATAATGTTATATCCCACTTATTTGAAAAACATCTTAGTTCCAAGCGGATTAAATTATAAAATATTGGAATATCATAGCCAGTAGGATAACCAATCTGCAAGAGGGAGACAACAACAAGATTGAAAAAAAGTAATTGCCAAAACTAAGAATGAAACAAAAAAAATAAATTTACTTAAATATCCACATACCGTATCAATCCGCAGTGTTGTAGCGTTAGACAAAGATTGCAAAGTAAATGGATAGTTATAAACATCAGCTGACACCAAATTTTTAAGCCTTTCTTCCAAAGTAAATGGATACTGAGAAGCATAAGCAGGCACCAATTCTCTAAGACTTTCAAAATTTATTGGTACAGTCCAACCCCCTTCAGCAAAAGATGTGTAGCAATATTTTAGCAACAAGTCTTGAAGCGAAGGGCAAGAGTAAAGAAGATCGTAAACGAATTTGAGATTCGTGAACATAACGCTGCTCAAATGCAAGACTTTAAGTGAAGGAAGATCAACAAAAGAAGGATTCGTCGCCGTGGCCACTTTAACACTTCTCAGCTTTAAAATGGTGATGGTGTTGCAGTTGAAAATGCAGGAGGGAATTTTTGTGCTGCAGGCTTTGTGATCGTATATCTCAACATGTTCAGGTTTCGAATCTAAAGCTGTGTTAATCTGTGTATTAATCTTTTTAAGTTGCTTGCTGCTACATTTAGACCTGAGAATGAGATGAAACCTTTTCAGGGTTTCTGAGTCGTCTCTTATTCTCATGACTGTATCTACGTACTGAAGAAAACAGTGGACGCTACTAAAGTTGGATTCATCAAAGTCAAGACTGGGCAGTGAAAGTCGAATATGGCTCCACCGTTTGGACGAGAGGCATGTGGTAACAGCTTGTTTCATTGGAAGAAGGGAGAGAATATCTTCAAACACCGAGTCAGGTAAGTCACTAATTTTATGACTTGCCATTACTTCCAATCGATTTTTTTTTCTGGGCATGTCTTCCAATCTACTTTGATGACATTTAGGCATCACCTTGGCTTCCTCTAAGGAAAAGGGAAAAAAATTAATGAAGATTAGATTGGAGTTATTATAAGGTATCATAACAAATATATACAGAATTTCATATACTCAATCATAAAGATTTGCAAGAACGAAAAAAGAACAATTAACGAGACCAAATAAAGTCAAATGATTTGATCAAAAACTGAAGTCAAATGATCAGAGTAAATCTACAAAGATATAATTGGTCAAAGAAAATCACAGCAGTAGAGGCTTATTTTGCGTTTGAGCTCCACAAGATACGATAGGAATATGATGATAAAAATAGAAATAATGCATCTCTTAAAAATATAGTCCGAGGAATGCATATATAATTGGAAAAAATATAAATTTATTAAGTAGTTGTTAGTACTTAAATAAAGAGCGAAGGAGATGAGCTTACCGGTTGGGTTACTTGTAACTTGTAAGCTAACAAGGAGAAAACTCAACGGACTATGGGATGGGTGAGTTATGGAGGGAGCCCCTATTCGGTTATTCCTATACATAAGGTTGGATGGAGGAGATATCTAACCATTAATCAATAAATCAATTAATCTCTCGCCATCTTCACATTAAATCAATGATAATATTATATGATATGGATTTAATCTCATTTAATTCTTTGTCAAAGATATCCCGATATCCGGTAATTGGATTAATTGCTGATATAATCTAGAAATACAACCATGATTTAATCATATTAAATTTTGTTTCATAATAATATATACATGCTGACATACATATATGCATATGTGTGTGTGTGTATGATATTTAAATTGTTTATAGACCGTGGACATCAATCAGTCAAATCATCAACTTATATGCTAGAAAATTCGTGTATAGAACCCGATTAGCTAACAACCGGGTTGAATAATCATGCCATTAACTAATCCAATCCTAATTACATTAATACACATCATTTAATACATGTCAATCCTTCAATTACGCTAAATTGGCAAATAATTGTAAGCTTCCATATTACAATTACGCATTCCGTTTTCAATGTAATCGAGTTTATTGGGACTTAATTCCCTTTTTATTCCCAATTTCTATTATTAGGATTAGAAGATTAGGAATGAATAAAATTGAATTTGAAAAAAGATATTAAGTTAGATAATAAATCCGGTAACCTCATCTTCCACTATTGTAGGGATCTCTAACCATATTATTAATTTACACGTTCTACCATTAGATATATTAATTCCAATCCTAATCAAATTAAACCCATGCATTTAATACATGTCAATGTAATTTCCTACAATTACGCTAAATTGGCAAATAATTGTAAGCTTCCATATTACAATTACACATTCCGTTTCCAGCGTAATCGAATTAAATAGCATTTAATTCTCCTTTTAGTCCCAGTTTCTATTAGTATTATGGTTAGATGATTATGAAGGAAGTAAATTGAATTTGAAAAAAGACATTAAGTGGGATAAAAAAACCCGATAACTTCATCTTTCATGGTAATTTTACGATCTCGTATTTGAACCCAAAAAAAAATTCATACTCTAACCATTTTCTATTGCCTAAGAATTTTATAATCTCCATTTGTTAGGTGATTAGTGCAATAAATATATTAATATTTGCATTCATTTGAGCAAATTCCGACATAAGAGTTGATAACATTAAGTATATTTCATTACTTATATTAATGACTTCATGATCAACGATTAACAATAACATTTGAATGGGTTATTTATAAAAGGTTCAAAGTTCATTACAGAGTGTTTGATTCAAATGCAAAGTGTTCCATACTATTGTGCGAGGGCTATGTATAATGTATCTGAGATTTTAGGTTTTACAGCAGTTGAGCTTAAGGCAAAGGTAGTGAAGGTTTTCATGCTCATTAACACTGAGGTAAACTCGACATTTTTGATTTTTATCACTAAGTTCATTCAATTTCAGGTGGGGGCGCCTCCATCTTTCCCAAAATATATAATATTGTTGTTGATGTGTGTTGTTGTTGAATTAAGTTCATTCAATTATAATGACGGTACATTGTTGTTGATGTGTGTTGTATTGTTTGTACGCATCGTTGGCAACTTCCCATTAAAGCACGCATTCGACTTGGTTGCCCCTTTGGAGTCATGCATTAAATTACACAGCGAGTCATTACTCGTTTGGAATGGTGATGGTATGACAAGCGCAACATATTTCCGTAGATATAAAGTGACCCCATACTCTTGGAAGCTCAGATTCCATGGCACAACATATTTCCAAGATCTTGATTTCCCAATTCCCAAGGAAGCATTTAACTTCGTTCTCATGAAGCACATTGCATATTACACAACAAGAATGGAGAACTGACTTGTTTGCATTATTCAATATTTTAATTTTCTGTACCAATAAATTATTGGGAAAAGTACATTAGGGTCCCAACCAAGAAAAACAATATTAAAAAAGTCTCATAGTTTGTCAATGATAAGTAAAAGAGCCACCATTAACAAGTTGTGAGGCTTTTCTGATGTTATTTCTTTTAGCTGGGATGGACCTTGGTGTGACTTTCCTTAGATTATTTAATGTTGTGATTCCAATTAACACTAATCATATTCAATGATAATTAATATTTAAAAATTTTAACCAGCCGTGAGGACAAAGTGAAAATGGAAAAAATTCATTAAATAATATCCAATTTGGTATTAAAAAAAAACCAATGGTGTAAATAAACTCAATTCGTCATTGTAAGTTTGATGATGTTCCGTGAAACACTTGAAGCCATCTACATCCAATTTGAAATGCCTCTTTGCCGCAATGAAATTTCTCTTTTAAACAAAAAAAAAAAAAAAAAAATCACCATAAGCCCAGATCATCGGAAAAATGTAAATTCAACGAGGTTTAGTGAAAGAAGCCGTATAGATCTAATTGTTGTCAAACAAATGTCGACTTGTGAGATGAAGTATGCAGGAAATCTCTCATGTAAAGAAAAAAAATCATAATAAGCCCATATCATCAGAAAAATCAGACATGAGTTTCTCGTTTTGTTTCCGACCCTTGATGACTGATCAAGTCAAAAGAACATTTTCATACCTTCAAATCCAGATCATCGATCCACCAAAATCAGAGATATCTATCATCAAACAACCCATGAAAGAAGAGTTAACAGATAAGAAAGTACTCACAAAAATAAATTCTAAGTGATTTGCTTTTCTCCCTTTACCTACTAGGAAGTTACCTGAGTTGATGTCTTTGTCCAAAATAATCCTTCCAAGTTGCAAGCTATAGGCAAGAAAAAATGGCTAAATTTTGTAAAAAAACACCTAGTTCCATCATTGTAAATTTGACGAGATTCAGTGAAACATATAAAGCCATACATATACAATTGTTGTCTAATAAATGTCTCTTTGTTGTAATGGAGCATGTAAGAAACTTCTCATGTAGAGGAAAAATCACAATAAGCCCAGATCATTGGAAAAATTAGACAGGATATATCTTGTTTTGTTTCCGACCCTTGACGATGAATGATATTAGAAGAAGATTTTCGTACCTTTAAACCAAGACCATTTATCCAGCTAAATCAAAGATTTACATAGGAGCTGTGATTTGCCTTTCTCTCTTTACCCACTAGAAGTTATTTGATTTGATGTCTTTCTGCAAAAATCCATTTGAATGCAAATATTCGATCATTTGCAATCTATGTTAAGAAAACAAATATAGATGGACGTTATATATAGCTCTCTAGATATTCCATAAAGTGATTTAGGTCTCATCATTTTCCAAGATAGGTTTTTTTTAAGATGGGTTTTGGACTTCAAGGATATAGTTTTTTTTTCAAGATTGCTTTTGGGCTTCAACAATAAATGTTAAATGATAATGATTAATGAAGGCTGTTAAAAAATTGAATGTTAAATAAAACCAGACCTAATTCAAAATTTTTGTAATAGAATATGTTAAATAAACTGAACCGGTAAAGGAATCCGTTAAAAAAAACCTCCATTACTGCATGATAATAATAATAAATTTCAGATCATGAATGGAAACTTCACGTGAGGTTTTTTTTTTTTTTGGCAAAGATGAATGGAGGGCTGTAAGCAAATCGGCGTTGGTGACTCAGGCAAAATAAATTTATGGGACCAAAGCCTCTAATTTGACTAAAATAAAAATTAAGGGAAATTTGAGGTTCAAAACGCTGTATGTATCATCTAAAGGTTTATTTATGAAAAGAGTTTATGATTTTTAAACTCAGACTAAGTCTTTGTGAAACCATGCATAGGGACTAGCGTTTTGGATAGAATAAATTCTAGGGACAAAAAAAGGCCACGATTTGAAACTTATAGACTAAACCCAAAATTTGATCCAATTATAATGACTAAATAATATTAAAATTTAATTATCAAAAGTAAGAACGAAAAGTTAATAATGAATTTAACTTTTAACATAAATCATAGTATCATGATTTGGAATTAAGCCTCAGAACTACCAAAATTTTATTTTAGTAGGGTTATGCTTTCAATTTTACTTTTTTTAATAACTAAGGGGTATGGAAGTAATTTAACCCAAAATTTAAATCTTTAATTATGACTCATGACATGATATATAATTTGTTAAGGTCAATTTGGATAATTCAACCATCTTTATATGAGATTTTCCCTCTAAAATATTATCTTCTATCTTTTTCCTTGTTTTTTTATCATTTTCAACAAAAAAAAAATTATCTTTCTATTTTAATTAAATACTTTATATAGTACATAAGTTGACGATATCTCCAATAAAATTTGATTTCAATTTCAAATCACACGATACTAAAAATTCTACATGTACCACCCAATAATCTTTAAAACCGTGTTCAAGATACTGATACACAAGTATTGGTTCCAAATTAAAAGAACGTATATCTTCTATATAGTGATAGAAGCACGAAATTCAGGTCCGAGAAAAAAAGACTCTAGCAATACGCACTAAAATAGATATACTTATTGCTTTAATGTTGCTCTTCTATTTATTTCTTGTAGTTTAATCTTCAATTAGATTATATTCAATATCTTTCCGCTATCATTTTTAAAGCCTAAGAAATCAAATAAAATTTAAAAGCAATTGTAGATTTAAAATCCATTCCCGTTCGTAGAGTTTTCATAAAGACAAAGCTGCACACATATATAAACCCAGGTTTCCTAGCTGTAAGGTCATTCAAAAATAAGGTCCAGAGTCACTAAGGTAGAACAATAATTAGTACCCAATAACGTGTTAGAAATTTAGTTAAAGAAAATTAAGCTCGCAATTTCCAGAGCTTCTGGGGCAATTGGATAATCTTTTTAGCATTTGGTGCTTCCTTTCCAAAGTTAGGGAAGAAATGCTGCGAATTGAGATGGTACTCAAAACTTTTGCTTCCTTCATAATGAATCTTGCCATTTGAAACTGTGGGTCCCAGCCCTGGTAGTTTGCAAGGCAGAATGTCTTCAAGTGTGATGAAATACATTTGGGAACATCAAGTATTGGTTCCGTCCAATTATTCTCTCCCTTAGAGAAAACTTGAAGAATACTAAGAATTTGGAGCTTGGGGCAGTTATGGAAACATCTCACTATCCTACCCCAATCTTCGGCATAACATGAAAATTCCATTTGAGTTAAGTTGTCATATGTTGGCATATCCAGGCTAGGTGACCATATGTTCTACAAGACAAACATCAAAGCAATATAAAGCTTCAGTTATCACATCTTAGGAAAGAGATGTAATATCCTCCCTCCGTTGCTTTTTATAAGATACAAAGAAACAAATTGCATACATATAAAGTTGGTTAAAAATAATAAATATGTAACAAAATGCAATTCATTTTTTAAAAATACCCTTATTTATAAAGAAGGTGGGTGGGAGAAAGAATGAGTGAAAAAAGTGATGAGACATAATGAATTGGAAAAAGTGAGGAGAGAGATATATAACTAGATGAGGGTAAAAATGAAAAAACAAAGCATTAATTGTTTAGATATCTCCAGCGACCAGCATGTATCTTATAAAAACGAACATACCCACCCACCCAGACAATTTCATCTCATAAAAAAGCAACGGAGGGAGTAAAGTTTACATAAGTATATTCTTACCTGACTTAATCTAAGAAATTTAACAGTAGAGAAAGCTTTCATGGTCATCATCAAGGCTGGAAAATATGCTGACGCCAAATTTTGAAGACTTGTAACATTGAGTGCAGTTGAAATGTTGTTATTTCGTATATCCAAATCTGATAGTACCAATTTTTCAAGAAGAGGACAACCAGAAAGAAGCGTTGCCACACATTTAAAATCAGGAAATCGAACCTTAGATAAAGACATCAGTTTCAAAGAAGGCAGATTAACATGAGAAAGATTAGCTACAGCCACCTGAGACAACCTTAATTCCTGAATGGTACTGCACACAAAAATGTTAGTTGGTAAATTAAATTCTTGGTTCTTGGAAGGTGTTTGGGAAAAATAGCTCCAGCTGCTCAACTTTGATATTCTTTAGCTTATAAAACCAAATTGTAATCTGGTTAGCGACAATGCGTTGCGGCAAAAGAAAGCTGTAATTTTGTTTACAATAGATACGGAACTTTTTAAGTGGGGTTGAATCTCTCAAGACAAGGAGAGCATCTAAAAACTGAGCCAAGGAGTGAAAACTTTTAAAGCCAACATCATCAACATCAAAGGTGGATAGCCCACGCCACAGTGGCCTCCATCTCTTTGACAAGAGGCTTGTGGCAATGGCTTGTTTTGTTGGAAGAAAAGACAGAATATGTTGAAGCACCGAGTCTGGTAGCTTGCTAATTTGATCGCTCATGGCTGCGTGAAAATCCACTGGTTTTGCCCTAACCTTAGGCAATATTCCAATGAAGTGAAGTTGAACACAGAGGTTTTAGTTGAACTTCAACCTATTCAGAAAATCATAAAGCATATCGAAGCTATTAGCAGAGGGAGGCAGAATAGTTTTCCAGTGCTCGATCTTGGAAAAACCATTGAACAAGATAATGAAGATTCGTGAAACACTAATTAATCCAAAATTGACTTTATTGATACATATAGGGTGGGCTTAATTTCTTGTTTTAGAAAGAATTCTGTAAAACAAGAAAAAATAGAAATATATTTTTAAAAACAAAATACTGAAAACATTGTTTATATATATATATATATATATATATATTTTTATTATTTTTGCTATATCTCCTTCTCAATAGCACCCAATGACTTGCAGCCGCATTCTCCAAGTTGATTTGAAGAACAATGATTTCATTCCAAAATATTTTGTTTTTAAAATTTGATTAAGCATTTTTCCTTTTAAAGCTTAGAGAATAAATAGTTTTCACCCCCAATAAGAAAGATTTCTGGGATTCCAACTGATGTTTTTCTCCTTATGAGAGGTAAGGTTGCTTACCACCGCAACCAACAGCTTGTTGGTCCAAATCTTATTTTAAAAGCCAATTTTATAAAATTATTCTATAAACATAAAACAGAAGACAAAGCAAAACCAAACAAGGGCATATAATTTTCATCATTCAAGAAATACAACATAGGAAATTTGATACTATTATCAAGGTATATAACTTTTTACGGCTATTCGCATGACAAGGTAAAAGAACGCATACTAAAAACATTACCTTTAAAGGTCTCTTTTGTCTCTTTGATTAATTGGCTTCTTCAGCTCAATATCTTTCAATCTCTCTTGAAGCTCTCTCTGTCTATGTCTATGAATCTCTCCCTCTCTGCCTCACTAACTTGCGCCCACTCCGTGTAGGGATTTTAAAGAGTGAGCCTACATATTGGTTTTTCAAATATTTTCCGACTATCTATTTATTATTTTTCATACTTCAAAAATTTGAATGAAAAAGATTAACTCGATCATGTCTTACTTTTATCTCAAATTAGATATTTATTTTCCATACCCCCTAGATTATAATGATAGATAAGATGTGATCATGATATCTCCGATTAAAAATTAATTTATCATAAATATATAAATATTATTTCAATTTTTTTAATTTATTATTTGTTTTAATAATATTTTGCTTTAACGTGGTGGCCTCCCGTTATTGGTTTGAGCGAGTCTTTGTGAACACTTGTCAAAATATAAAAATATGTGTCATACTCTCATCCTAATATATTTGGAAGTCGTGATTTTATTTACGTATCGTGTTGTGCATATATACGAAAGGAAAAAACAAATCTGCGTATCCCCACATTAACATCCCCGAATATATCTCTCTTTCCTATAATATCGCATCTTCAAATATTGGTTAATGGTTAATATCTCAATGCCATATATTTTGCTAGCATCCGATATTCTCACTATAATATAGCATATTCAAATATTGGTCCACATTTTTTATTTCACTTATCTGATTTACAATCTCTCTATTTCCCCCTTTTGTACTCTTTTTGGGCATAACCAGAGCGTGTAATTTGTGCTTTTGTCCTGTTTGTATAACTCAGGTCTGAAATATAGGAATTTTTTAAAAGGAAAATACCTTATCACGTTGTTATAGGTTAAAAAATTATTCCTTTATATTAAAAATAATATTTATAATATTATTATATTATTTATTAATTTTAATTCAAAATAAATTAAAAGTTATTAATATTATATTTATAATTTTATATTAAAACAAAATATATGATATTAAATTATTTATTAAAGATTTAATTTTTTTAATTTTAATAATATTATATATATATATATATATAACAAATATATTTTTAGATATAATTAATTATATAGGATAATATATATATACACATCTGTGTGTGTAACATTATGTAAAATTATAACACAAGTTCATGTCGGCACAACTGGCAAAGGCAAGTGCATGAGGGCATCAGGAGAATGAGGCCCCTAGAGGAGGGGACACAGGCGGCCATCGGCGATGGATTGACATGTGGCTTCTCCTGAGAATGTCCGTGTGGCATTTTTAAATAAAAGAAAAATTTCCACCTTCAGCTTGTTGATGAGTGTGTTCCCACTTTTTGTTAATGCTTTAACTATTGAAAATGCTTCTCTTTATAGTGACAAGGATGATTGTGATAAATTGAATGCCATATTTTCATGTTCTTGTGTGTTATATCAAATATATGTAGATTGTTATCATGAAAAATGCTACTTGCTTGTTAAGGTTCGAAAGAAAACATTTAGTGAAGTGGTTGAATCTATCATTAATATTGACGCATCTTGTACTATTGATGATTGGAAGCATGACAATTGAGCAAATGTTCAATCTTGTATGGATGATATTGTAGTTGACATGAGAGCAAAAGACCATAGCCTAGATAGCGATATTTCTTTTGAATCCAATGAATTGCATGATCGTTTCATATGGAAAGATTCGAATGCTTTCATCAATAATTTTACAAATGAAAATGATTCTTTCTTGTGATTTGCCACCCGATATGGAAAAAGAAAATGATTCTTTTGAAAATTCAAAAGTTTTGGGAGGCAATGATTTGAATGATCATCTTCTTTCTTCCACTCTTTTTCCTTCCACCTCTTGTGATTGCAATAATGATGTGGTGTACCCCAACACTAAGCTGGATTTCACACCTTCGACGACTTTGCAATCGACGACTTTGCAAAAACATGAGGATTTTCAAAAATTGATTGATTGTTTCACTCTGACTAATGGGAGTGTCATTGATTTCCTTGTATGTGATAGTTATTTGGAGAGTTTGGAATTTCACATGTCTTTATTTCACTTGAAATCTCTCCTCGTTTCTATTTTAGATGGAATACTGTTGTTTGCTTGTCTTCTTTACAGACACATTCTTGGAACGGTCGTTAGAGGTACCAACATCTACTGTACATTCTTGGACCTCTTCCGATTGATCATGAGCCACCTCCACCAAGGAAATTCAACTCAGGAGGAGATGTTTTCAACAACAAATGCATGATTCTCATCAAGGATGAGAACTTCTCCTTCAAGTGACTTAAGATACTCTAATACAGGTTGTCTCTTTTCTCACTTATTTTCTTCCTAATTCAAATGATTCTTTGAGCTTAATTGTTGTATGAGCTGAGGAAGATAAGTGTGGGGGAGGGACACAATTCAGCAGAAAATTAGAAGTCATGTTATTTGCAAGTATAATAAGAACTTTCGTTGTTTGCTTTGCATCTTTTTCGCCACTACCACACTAAATTACCATTGTACCTTGAATTTCATCTTGCTTAGCATTCTATTTAGAATGACTTTACACATTGAGGACAATGTGTTGATTAAATGTGGGGGAGGGAAATACATTTTGAATCCCAATGGTTGTTTTTAAATGAAAAAATGCTTTAAACTAGAAAATTTTTCAATTTTCTTTTTCAAGAATGACTTGTTTTGATGCATGATCGAAGTGGCAAATGCAACCTCTACCACTTTGAAAATGTGATTTGCAGGAAATTTTTTTTCAGCTTTCATATGATCTGGTGTTTTGGCAACTCTTAAAACCATGTTTTGCTTTTCAAAAGAATGGGAAAAGAAATGAACCAACAATTGGATTTTTGCTTACTCCCTATTTAAAAAAAAAACAAAAAACAAAAACAAAAAAAAATTATGTAGTTAGAAAAAAAGAATTTCTGTGTCATTAGTGCATTTAAGATTTGAGCATTATTATAATCGATTGCAATGTTTTGATTAATTATATTTGTAAGGTTAGCACTTGGAATAGTTAAGTAAATATTTTGTAGTTAGTTTCCTATACAATTGATTGTGTTGGAATGAGCATTAGAGAAAAAACCTTGTTGGAAGATTATTTGGGCCTTAAATTCTTTCAATTTGCGTATGTTCACTTAATTTTTCACCTTCTAAAACTTGTTTCAGCTCTTTTTTGAAACGGTATTTGCATTAGTGTAATGAAAATGAAAGAGGAATTCAATTTTAAATCCTTTTACCCAAACACAAACCCTCATTCATCACCATTAACTTACCCCTTTGAACCATTCCTATGTTGTATGCATGTCATTTATTCATAGTGTTCATGGTATTCTAAAATCAGAGTGATTTGCCAATAATTAAAAAAAGTAAGTAAAAAAAAAAGTATAAAGTTTGAAAAAAAAGATAGTATGTTAAAAAAAATTATGTAGTTTAAAAAAAAAGAGTAAAAAAAGTTTCATATAAAAAAAAATTTGGCTAAAGTTTGTCAAGTATTTAGTTGCTATTAACTTATTTAATTATTTTGACTTGCATATCAACTACTTCTTTTCTCCAATTAATTCATTCCATCATCTATTTACAAGCCTTTTAAGTCCTCTTAATTCATTGCATTAATTGATATTACTAGTGGAGATATTAGAGTCGTTACAAGCCTATGGTAAGGTGTTGATTAAGTGAACTAGAGTGAAATTAACCCAATAAGGTGAGATGAGTGAAACAATAATACCTTGAGAGTCTCTTTTGCTTTATTCTAATATTTTGGATTATGTAGTTAGCTAATTTTTTTGCATCACTTGATTATGAGTAGTGTTGACTTGATTAATTTGATTAATTGATCTATTGCTTCCTAATTATGAAATTGCTCATCCTTTGAATGCATTGATGATTTGAATTTAGAAAATTGTACTTAATTGCCTTTGTTCAGGAATACAAAGATCTAAGTGTGAGGGAATTAATTGAACCATATTTTCACATAATTGTTTATAACTAAATTAGGATTTTTAATGTATTTTCCAAGGCATTATCACATGACTAAGCACTCATTTTAATTAGATACATTTGTATTGAATTAATTATAATTAAAATATAAAATGGTCATAAATTATTAAATATTTATACAAATGATCTCTTAAACTTTTAATGCTACTTTATGTTTAATCTTGTATTGCAAGTGTTTTGAAAAGAAATTGGTGATTTTTGGAGGATAAATTAATAATTTGGATGATCGGGCAAATTACAGAAAAGGTCCCTAACATCTCTACAGAATTCGATCAATGAAGAGAGGGTAAAATTACAAAAAAAAGGACCCAAAACACAAATTCAGCATGCATCACGTGAATTGGGGGAAGCTTTGAATTACAGAGAAGCAAGAAATATTGCTTTCGGTGAGCAGTGATGAAAAAGAAACCAGGAACAATTCTTTCGGCTGGCAATGAGTGAAGAAGGACCCAACTGAGCTACACCTAATGACAACTGACAGTGGGTGTTGTTGGTGGAAGCTTAAAGAAATGAGCAGAGTTGAGCCTCACTATAAATACCTTTCACTCTCACCACCAGGATGAACAGCCAGACCACGACCTTTTGCTTCTTCTTTCCTTCATCCTTCCTTCTTTTTTCCTTGTCGCCGGCGGCACTCTTTTCCTCACCATTGCCGCCGACGTCACTCATCCATCATCCGGCAACCTTCTTCCATTTTCCTTGCCAAGGTACTACAGAATGGGAAGTTGAAGTAAGAAAGAGGTCATCACTATCACCACCGACCTCTTATCTTCATCACCACCATTCACCCTGATCACCCTAGGCATTTTCCTCTCCTTCACTTGCACCACCACCGTCAACACCACCAACACCATCACCTTCGGTCTTCTCTTTTTCTCTACCATCCGAAAATCATCACCTTCATCCTTTCTCTATGATAGCCCAGCATTTCTCAGCAGATTCCGGCCACATTATCAGTTTTCTGGCCCCCATTTCCGGCGAGTCCTTGAGTTTGGAGACTTCAGAGTTGCAGCACCGTGAATCCGTACGTTCTCATTGTCAAAATATCGAGCTTGTAGCTGCGATCTCAACTGAGCAACGAGAGGAGAGGGAAGATGTATCATCATCATCACCTTCTCTCACACTTCCTGCCCCCATTTTCAGCGACATTTCCAACTCCGGCGACCTCTTTTCTTCACACAAGAGTAGAGCTGAGAGTGGTGGAGCAGCAGAGTTGCCAATCTTCCAACCACGCTGAAACAACAGCACCATTCACCACCTCCTTATTTCTCATCCAGCTGTGAAATCGTGCGTGTGTCTCCTACTATGACTTCATGGCTCATGAACGTAGATCATTGTTAATACACTACAGGGGAGTTTATTTATTTATTTATTATTCTTCTTGTTTGATTTAGTTTTGTTTCCTATTTATATATTTTCTTTTGTGTGAAACTGGATAATTGTTTGTACAAATTTTGGATTGAGTTTGTGTGATTAAATTTTACTTGTGAGATTTATGTACTTATGATTTTAATTAATTTAAGTGGCGTGTTTGTTTATCCATTTAATTAAATTGCATTTTCATTTTAGCTATTAATTAAAAAAAACCATTCCCCTTTGTTTTATTTGCTTTTGCATGACATTTAGTTTTCCTTAGGAAGTCAAAATAAAATGGCTCTTTGAATGAGATGACCCGAGTATTGCATTGTACTGCAATTTTTGGAATAAATATTTTGTTTTTAACACCGAGACGTAAAGACACAGTCAAATCAACGGTTATTCGCCAATAACCATCAAATATTATACATATATAATGGTTTTTCCAAATAACCATCAAATAAACCCCTTCCTCTAGTGCCAAATACTTTACTGTTCATCATTTTAACTGTTAAGTATTGTACGTAATATATCACGGTTGTTATTAAACAACCGTTAAATATAGATTGCTATATTTAACAGTCATTGTCTTCCAACCATCAAATATAGTTTCCTATACATAACCGTTGTCTTTAGACAATAGTGAAATATAGGGCCCTATATTTAACTGTTGACAACCGTTGAATATAAATATTTGACACTCGGATATTTAATGATTGAAGACCATTAAATATAGGTGAAAAAACCATCAAGTATAGACAAATCTGTAGGAGTGGGTTAGGGTTTCAAGAAGGGAAAGCTTAATGAATCAAACTAGCCAAGGTAAGTGTTGACTCTTGTTATGTTATTGATGTTGTTGATAATGATGGTGATGATGATGAAATGCTTTGTTCTTGAGTTTTCATGATTTTTGGAGGCATGAAAGTTAAGGAGACTCTGTCAAAATTTTCAAGAAATATAGAAAGCTTGATCTTATAACAAATTATGGTTAAGGAAGTGATTAGGGATTGAATTGTGAAAGTGTATGGGTTGGAATGTTGAAAATTCAACTTTTCTTCTCCTATAGTGACCCACGGCCTGAACAGGACAAGGTGGAGAGGTAGTATTTTGCTAAATTTAGTGCTTTCATTGAGTTTAAAATTTAAAAAAAAAATTGTAAGGGTATAAGTGAGATAACAAGTTTGGAAGCATTAAAAAGCAAAATGACAATTTTGTTCAACAATACCCTAAGTTTCAGTTTTCATATAGATGAAAGGGATGAAGGGATTTTATTTTTATTTAGCTTAAAAATGGAATCTGCATGAAAGCTTGAGTGGGGAATGGCCAAGAGAATGCTTTTAAAAGCCAAGAACAAAATAGTGAAAATTTAAGTTCAAGAGTAAGCTTGAAAAGTCAAGAGGCTTAGCGTGGTCAATGGCTCTAATTAATGAAATAAATTATGTATGTTATGTCTTGAGGGCCATGAGATATCAATGAAGATGAAATGGAGGTTTAGTGAGGGTGGTTCAAGATAGGGAAGAAAGAAACGAAAAAAAGAAATATTAAAGTTTCAAGATAGCAAACTTTACCCTACTCATTATATGCTTGGTTGTTGCTTGCATGAATTGATATGTTTGCATGCTTATGTGATTATGTGAAATCATGCACATAATAGTGCTTATGTGATTATGTTTGAGACATGTCATTGGCTTATTTGTTTTACAATTAATACATGATAGTTTTAAACATGTCATTACATGATGAAGTTCTTAAGTTGTAAGCATGTTATTATGCCAAGCATGTTAGGATCGGCAGGCACAACGGAAAATTTTTTTAAATTTTTTACTGATCCTAATCGAGGATATATCAACGGCGTTTAAATCAAGTTAGAAAGATTCGTACCTTTTTCAACTTAGGGTTTTCACGATCTCTAGGAGCCAACACCTCAGGTCCGCTCCCTCTACCAGTATCCACACGAATGCTCCCCAACAGAGACTGCGTGCTAGTGCCTCCAAATGTCTCCTAGGGTTTCTCTTCCGGCTCTGAATTCTCATGCATGTATGTGTATATATGCTCTATCAAGTTTATAACCTATGAGGGCTATATTCGAATTTCAAAATTAATCTTAATTAATTTCAAAATTAATTAACAATTAATTATCCTAATGAGCTAATTAAATAAATTCAGTTTAAATTAAATCTGTCCAACAGTTTTAATTTAACCTATTTATTTAATCCAAATAAAGAGCCATTAGATTTAAGTTATCTTCATAAATTAAATCTGAGATACTATATCTCTATCATGTTAGTTATTAAATTTAATATATCTTAATAGATTAAATTTAAAACTAACACAATATAATAATATCATATAAGACACACACACACACACACACAAACACACATATATAGAAGATATGTATTTTGAAAATATATATCTATATAATATTATTCACAAATATTATATTATATATATATATATATAAAATTTGTCCACCCTAAATTAAACAATATCTCATGTTGGGCCATTCTTGTGTGCGACACTGTAAGCCCATATGAAGTTGGCAATGGGCCAATAACTGTACTAACCCAAAAGTTGCAAGCGGCCTCTAGCAAGACATTATGACTACCCAGTTCATATGAGGATCGTTATTACGGTGCAACCTATCATACAACCATGTCACGCCCCTTTTGTCACATGATATATCGATCAAGGATAAGGCATGGATAATGTCATCCTCTTGTTCCTAACCATTACTTTCTTGATTCCTGAGTAGCTTGACAATAGAAATAGAAACTCCTTTCCATCGTAGTATGGCCATACATTTCTCAGACTCACTTATCGAGGTACCCAGTAATATCTCTCTACTAATGTGAGGGACAAATTCCATCTTGATCATTCATATTTCTTTGCATGAAAAACCACCAAGCCTGATCGCAGCCTTTATCATCATCCTGTCAAAAGTGACTTTTGACTAGTTCAAAGCTTAGCAACTCTCATGTAGGAATCCATGATTACCTCAGGTCTAAGGGCATTGTGACATGGTTATACATGAGAAAAGCTTATGACTTGATCCATGTAGCTTTCTCATAGTGGGTCGGTCCACCACCTTGTACTCTTACAAGTGCCTAAGACTTTGATTCGTATCTCCATATCTTATCAAAGTCATATATTGGTCTTATTTCATCTTTGCTCCTGCATAGATGATCAACCAGGGACATTTTAGGATAATCTTTATGATTTATCCAAGGATACAATTATCATATTTAACATGCAAATAATATGATAACAGAATGGAGAAATTTCATTAAATTAATAATATTCAAAGTATAATGATTGGCCCTTTGGGCATAATTTCCAACATCCTCCCACTTGCCCTAGGTACAATCATTAATTTACCTAATTCCCATTGTCCTAACATGAAGCTCATGCTTTGCCTGTGCAATCGGCTTAGTAAGAGGATAAGCAACATTGTCTTCTCCTGCTACTTTGCATTTCTTTATATCACCTCTATCATTGATTTCTCTAATAAGATGAAATCGCCTGAGTATATGCTTGGTCCTTTGATGTGACCTAGGCTCCTTGGCCTGTGTAATAGCACCGCTATTGTCACAAAACAAATCTATTGGATTTGAGATGGTAGGCACCACCCCTAGTTCAGTAATGAACTTTTTGATCCAAACGGCCTCTTTAGTTGCATCCGATGCTGCTATATACTCAGCTTCTGTTGTAGAATCTGCTATAGTGCTTTGCTTGGAGTTCTTCCAGCTTACTACTCCACCATTCAGGAGGAATATGTATCCAGATTGCGATTTAAGGTCATCTTGGTCAGTTTGGAAACTTGCATCTGTGTAACCAGTTATACAGAGCTCATCATCCAATCCACCATAGACCAAAAATAGGTCCTTAGTTCTTCTTAAGTACTTTAGGATATTCTTGACTGCAGTCCAATGACCTTTACGAGGATCTTGTTGATATCTGCAAGTCATGCTTAAGGAAAATGAGACATTTGGTCGAGTACATAGCATGGCATACATGATGGATCCAATGGCCGAGGCATATGGAACCTTACTCATATGATCTCGCTGATTAGGTGTAGTAGGACATAGATCCTTACTAAGATGGATGCCATGAGACATGGGCATTAGCCCCTTTTTGAATCCTGCATATTGAACCTATGCAGTATCTTGTCTATGTATGTGCTCTTACTTAGGCCTATTAGTCTTTTGGATCTATCCTTATAGATCCTAATCCCTAGGATATAGGTGGCTTCACCTAAGTCTTTCATTGAAAAGGACTTTCCTAACCAAGACTTAACACTATGCAAGGTAGGAATGTCGTTCTTAATGAGTAGGATGTCATCTACATAAAGCACTAGAAATACAACTGTGCTCCCATTAACCTTCTTATAAACACAAGTTTCATTGATATTTTGAATGAATCCAAACTCTTTGACTACTTCATCAAAATGATGATTCCAGCTCCGAGATGCTTGCTTCAATCCATAAATGGATCTTTGAATCTTGCAAACTTTACTAGAGTCCTTTGGAAGCACAAAACCTTCAGGTTGTGTCATGTACACATCCTCACGGAGCTTTCCATTAAGGAAGGTTGTTTTGACGTCCATATGCCATATTTCATAGTCATAATATGCTGCAATTGCAAGAAACATTTTGATTGATTTCGCCATTGCAATTGGAGAAAAGGTTTCATCATAGTCTATACCATGTGTTTGAGTGAATCTTTTTGCAACCAGTCGTGCCTTGAAGACATTTATATTGCCATCCATATCAGTTTTCTCCTTGAAAACCCATTTGCACCCGATGATTTTTACACCTTCAGGTGGATCGACTAAGGTCCATACCTGATTGTCGTACATGGATTGCATTTCAGACTTCATGGCATTTAGCCATTTCTCGGAGTTTGGTCCCATTATGGCTTCTCGATAGGTGGTTGGCTCATTTTGCTCAATGAGCAACATATCATGGCCATTAGTAATTAGAAATCCATATCTCTGAGGCTGATGCAGTGTCTTATCAGATCTTCATTGACCTTGTGTTACTTAAGGAGGCTCAGCAACTTGTTGCGAGTCTTCTCTAATTTCCATTTGTGGCTTTCTACTATCTTGTGACTCTTGATCTTTTTTGAGATGTACCTTGCTCCCATTGGTTGTTTTAGAGACAAACTCTCTTTCTAGAAACTTACTGTTTCAAATTACAAATACTTTGTTATCGGTGGGATTGTAGACATAGTATCCTTTTGTTTCTTTAGGATACCCCATGAAAAGGTACTTTGAGGATCTGGGCGCTAGCGCTAATTTATCAGAGGCTTATTGCTTAACATATACCTCACATCCCCAGATCTTGAGAAAAGATAAACTTGATTTCTTTCCGGTTATATCTCATATGGTGTCTTTTCAATTTCCTTATATGGAACATGATTTAGTGTGAATGCAGCTGTCTCTAGAGCATGTCTCCAAAAAGACGCTGGAAGATTTGTTTGACTCATCATAGATCAAACCATATTTAATAGTGTTCGATTCCTCCGTTCAGAAACGCCATTCCATTGTAGTTTTCCTGGAGGAGTTAGTTGTGAGATTATCTCACAACTCCTAAGATAGTCAATAAAGTCTTGGCTCAAATATTCATCACCTCGATTAGATCGAAGCGCTTTAATTTTTTTGGCCAAGTTGGTTTTGTACTTCATTTTGGAATATTTTAAACATTTCAAAAGATTCAGGATTTATGTTTCATTAGATAGATATAGCCATATCTACTAAAGTTGTCTATACATGTAATGAAGTAGGCATAACATCCTCTGGTAACTGTATTTAATGGTCCACATACATATCTGTATGTATGAGGCCCAATAATTCAGTGGCCCTCTCACTATGCCCAGTAAAAGGTGCCTTTGTCATCTTTCCTAATAAGCAAGATTCATATGTATCATATGATTCAAAATCAAATGAGTTTAGAAATCCATCTTGATGGAGTTTAGAAATGCGCTTCTCATTTATATGGCCGAGACGACAATGCCATAGGTAGGTTGGATTCAAATAATTTGATTTTATCCTTTTAGTAGTTACGTTATAGATATTCCCATTATTAGGATGTTCCAAATTTAATATATAATGACCAACATGCAAAACACCATCAGCATAGAAAATGTCATTATGATAAATAGAACATTTACCATTCCTAGTAACAGAAGTATAACCTTCCTTATCTAAATAAGAAAGAAAAACAATGTTACTACTCAAAGCAGGAACATAATAGCAATTGTTCAAAACTAATAAAAGCCCACTGGGTAGAACTAATTCATAAGTGCCTACGGCTAAAAAAGCAACTCTTGCTCTGTTTCCAACTCATAGGTCCACCTTGCCCTTCTTCAGCTTTCTACTGTCCTTTAAACCCTGTACATTTGTACAAATGTGAGAACCACATGCAGTATCTAATACCCATGTAGAGGAAGTAGAAAAATGAGTATCTATAACATAAATACCTGAAGCGATAGCCCCGCTATCCTTCTTGTTCTTTTTCAGATCTTCCAGGTAGAGTGCAATTCCTCTTCCAATGACCGGGTTCATTGCAAAAGTAGCAGACTTCTTCCTTTGGAGGCTTTGCCTTCTTGGGTGCAGGCTTGGTTTCGGGCTTGTTTGACTCTTTGGTCTTACCACTCGAGCCATTACCCTTCCATTTGCCCTTCCTTTTCTTTTTCATACCCTTTCCTTTCTGAACCATTAAAACAGTACTGGGCTTTTTCTTAATGCTCTGTTCAGCAGTTTTGAGCATCCCATGCAGTTCAGAAATTGATTTCTCTATGTTGTTCATGTTGTAGTTCATAACAAACTGGTCATAACTCTCTGGTAGTGAGTTCAAGATCAAATCCGTAGCTAACTCCTGGCTCATGGGAAATCCAAGCCTCTCAAGGTAATCAATATAGCCTTTCATTTTTAACACATGAGCACTCATTGATGCACCTTCAGCCATCTTACAGGAATGTAAGGCCTTTGTGGTCTCATACCTTTCTTGCCTTGCCTGTTGTTGGAACATTTCCTTGAGATGGATAATCATCTCATGAGCCTCCATTAGTTCCAGATCTCTCTAGAGCTCTGGAACCATAGTAGCAAGCATCAGGCAACCTACATCCATAGAGACATCCTTATGCTTCGTGTAAGCATCTCTCTGGGCTTTAGAGCATTGGCTGCTGGCTCCTCAGGAATGGGTTGATCTCGGACATAAGCCTTTCTTTCCTTCTTGAGAACAATTCTCAAGTTCCTGAACCAGTCAAGAAAGTTTGTCCATTGAGTTTGTCCTTCTCAAGGACCGATCGCTACAATAGTGTAGCAGTATTACTAGTCGACATGATCTACAATTAAAATATGCAAAGTTACTTAGTAATCTCCCACTAAATTAATAGCCCTCAAAATAATTAGTGGGCTAAGATCCATATTTGGCTTAAACTTAAGTCTGCTTTGGCAAGACGCTTAAATTCAAGTTATTTAGGTAGGTAACCTATTTACCAATTACATCACATATAACTCTTAGATGTTTATGGTATTCGAACATCATATGATCCGGCATGTTTAATCCCATCTAACACCTTGAGATTCAAAACCGTTTTGTTAATCTCAATTAAGTCAAAACAATAATGAATATTATGAGCAGCACCATTACCCATGCTTGTCTCATCAAGATAACTCAAGTACATCCACTTTGGTGGTTTCCACAATAGAGCGATCTAGGTTTTGACAAGTATTCATTAATTGGCGGCATTATGACTTAAGATTTGATTCAGAGGGCTCAATTAATTAGTCTTGTTTATATGAATGCAATCGTGGTCGTATCTCATACATATAAACGCAAAAGTATTCATACAATGATCTAATCAAAAGCATAATTTAAACGTGACACAACATGGCTTACCTAACCTAAAATCCTCCCAAGCCAATGAGAGGACTTCTCTAAATAAGAAAAGAAATACATTGAGAGAAACCTCGTTTAAACATTCGAGGGGAGTGAGATGAGAAGAGAATGTACATTGAGAGTATTTAGAGGAAGGCACAGCACGTAGGCCGTATTTAAATATTACAACCCTTTGTAAAATTCTAAAGCCATGTTGTTCACCATACCCAAACAAGTATGAAAAATAAACCACAGCAAGAATTCATATAATATGAAAAGCAATAAATGTCGTGATTAGATTATATTGCGCTACGAACGGGTAGTTATTGCGGGGTTGCAAGGGGCAGCACCCCTGGAGCTTTTGAAAAAGGCACATTCCTTTTAAAAGAAATATTTGAAAATTTTTAAATTTTAAAAATTTCTGACCTAATTTTTAAAATATTTGTTTCAGTCCAGTTCTAAAGGGATTTCGGCCCAGGTTTAAAAACTCAACAACAGCCTAGAACGGTTTTGATCTGGATAGTCTTCCCCATATTTCAGATCCCTAATACCCGAATAGAGACCTTAATGTGTCAGTACGCCGTGATCTTCAACCTATTCGAAACCTAAATGATGAGTTCTACTTCAGATCAAATCTAGAACAGAATTCGTGATGCCAGTGGCAGAATTGAAACGTAAACATGTCGCATATAATCAAAATAATTTCACTAGATCGCATAAACATACAACACCAAATCACATAGGTTTTACTTTCTCAAAACCAAAACATAAATAAGATACATATTCGATCATCTTCTTATAAGCATACATATATATATATATATATATATCCCTTATATATCACATGTATAAGAACATAAACTCAATTTAAACGCACAATTGATGGCTTTGATACCACTATTAGGATCGACAGGCACAGCGGAAGAATTTTTAAAATTTTTTACCGATCCTAATTGAGGATCTATCAACAGCGTTTAAATCAAGTTAGAAAGATTCGTACATTTTTCAACTTAGGGTTTTCATGATCTCTAGGAGCCAACACCTCAGGTCCGCTCCTTCTACCGGTATCCACACGAATGCTCTCCAACAGAGACTGTGTGCTAGCGCCTCCAAATATCTCCTAGGGTTTCTCTTGCGGCTCTGAATTCTCATGCATGTATGAGTATATCTACTCTATCAAGTTTATAACCTATAAGGGCTATATTCGAATTTCAAAATTAATCTTAATTAATTTCAAAATTAATTAACAATTAATTATCTTGATGAGCTAATTAAATAAATTCAGTTTAAATTAAATCTGTCCAACAGTTTTAATTTAACCTATTTATTTAATCCAAATAAAGAGCCATTAGATTTAAGTTATCTTCATAAATTAAATCTGAGATACTATATCTCTATCATGTTAGTTATTAAATTTAATATATCTTAATAGATTAAATTTAAAACTAACACAATATAATAATATCATATAATACACACACACACACACAAGATATGTATTTCGAAAATATATATCTATATAATATTATTAACGAATTTTATATTATATATATATATATATAAATATAAAATTCGTCCACCTTAAATTAAACATTATCTCCTGTTGGGCCATTATTGTGTGCGACCCTGTAGGCCCATATGAAGTTGGCAATGGGCCAATAACTGTACTAACCCAAAAGTCGCAAGCGGCCTCTAGCAAGATATTACGACTACCTAATTCATATGAGGATCGTTATCACGATGCAACCTATCATACAACCATGTCACATCCCTTTTGTCACACGATATATCGATCAAGGATAAGGCATGGATAATGTCATCTTCTTGTTCCTAACCATTACTTTCTCGATTCCTGAGTAGCCTAACAATAGAAATGGAAACTCCTTTCCATCGTAGTATGCCATAAATTTCTCATACTCATTTATCGAGGGGCCCAGTAATATCTCTCTACTAATGTGAGGGACAAATTCCATCTTGATCATTCATATTCCTCTGCATGAAAAACCACTAAGCCCTATCGTAGCCTTTATCATCATCAGGTCAAAAGAGACTTTTGACTAGTTCAAAGCTTAGCAACTCTCATGTAGGAATCTATGATGACCTCAGGTCTAAGGGCATTGTAACATGGTTATACATGAAAAAAGCTTATGACTTGATCCATTGAGCTTTCTCACAGTGGGTCGGTCCAGCATCTTGTACTCTTACAAGTGCCTAAGCCTTTGATTCCTATCTCTATATCTTATCAAAGTCATACTGGTCTTATTTCATCTTTGCTCCCTCATAGATGATCGACCAGGGACATTTTAGGATAATATTTATGATTTATCCAAGGATAAAATTATCATAGTTAACATGCAAATAATATGATAACAGAATAGAGAAATTTCATTAAATTAATAATGTTCAAAGTACAATGATTGGCCCTTTGGGCACAATTTCCAACAAAGCAGTGCCATGTATGTTTGAGTTGTTATTGTTTGCTATTGGGATTTTTTGTATTTCACCCTCCCAATAACTAAACATGCTAGGTCCTAAGCCTCAAAGGGAAAAGCTTGCCAGTATCAGTGGTAATTTTAAAAATAAGTTGCTTTATTTATAACTTCATCTTGAGATTGCCAATATCGAATTAATTTCCTCGTGAAGAAATAAATTCTGAATATCAAATCAAATATTTGAAATTGAAATTTGTTGAAAATCAAATATATAATATTAATATTGTTAGATACGGATAGATACTAACAGTATTCATATCTTCAAATATTATGAATAGAGCGAAAATAATTGAGTCAAAGATATTAAGCGTTATTTAGTTCAAAGAGCTACGATGCTCTTGTATATATGTATTCAAACATATTGAAATATATACGCAATCTTTCGTTACAGTTGGTAGCTAGTCTTTCCTATAATGGAATCATGATGTGATGTCTCCTAACTACAAACAAGTAACAAAGGCTGCGGCTTTGTCCTGAATTGTCACTTTATTCAATTTAGCAAAGCCACAAGTATAAGGAGTGTGATCCCAAGTGTAGTTTATTTTTTGTTGGCATATTTACAAGAGATTTCAATTTTGTTATAATTTTTCTTACTAACTTCTATGTAATTCAGGACTTGAGTTTGATAAGCTGATGGGTTGTATTTCTTGACACCCCTACGGCAAGGGGCACATGATTTATGGCATTCCATATTGGGTTATGTGTCCTTTGACAAATTGAAGCAAATTCAATTCCTGCTCATTTATTTCAGAGTAAAGTTTATTAACAATATTGTGATCATGTATTCAAGCTAAATAAACACATTTGCCATTTGGAACAACATTTGGGGAGGCTATTAAATTGCTTCACTGATGGTGCACACTATTTTTTGACAATTTTTTATGACTATAGCAAAGGTGTGCGGGTCTACTTAATAACAATGGGCCAGAATTACAAACTAGTACAATGAAGGCTTGTTATGAAGAATGAAGAATTGTACTCCAAACCATGTGTGTCTACACACCACAATAGAACATTGTGGTAGAGCAGAAACATAGACATACTGCATTTTCAAGCTTGTTTACCAGTCAAGTTTTGGGGATAATGCATTCTAACATCAACACATATCATTAAACACTTAAGGTCTAGTGTGCTTAATGGGAAAACTCCATATGATGTATTGTTCGACGTACAACCGACTTACACACATACAAGGGTGTTTAAGCCTGGCATATGCACAACACACAGTTTGTAACGAGAAGATGGAGGAATGAGGTTGGGCTTAGATATTTCTCGGCTACGTACATGGAAAGAAAGGCTGCATTCTTTATGACCTCACCAAATTTTAACTCTTTATTTCCCGTGATGTGAGATCTTTGTTGAAACAAAATTTCCTCTCTTAACGGCCTTGCTACAAAAATCTACCTATATGGGCACCCAACAAGCCCCACCCATTTTTGGTGAGCTAAGATAAATGCTTGTCCTCACCCAAGCATTCGCATATGGTGGCAGTGAAGAGAGTTTTATGTTATATAAAATGCACCTCAAGACAAGGTATCCTCTTAAAGCAGAGGGAACCTTGGAGTTTGAAGCATATTGTGATGTGGATTGGGTAAGATGCCCCCAACTTGTTGGTCATGTAGTGGGGTGCTTCATGTCACCGGGAGATTCACCCATGTCACAGAGAACAAAGAAGCAAAATTTTGTGGCTCAGCCATCTGCTGAGGCAAAATACAGATTGATGGCTTGTGCAATTAGTGAAGTTGTATGGTTGTAATGGTTGCTTAAGGAACTACAGGGATCAAAGAACAAAGACACACCATTATATTGTGATAATCAGGCGGCACATAGCCATGAAATCTAGTATGTCATGAGCAAAGCAAACACATAGATATGGATTGTTACTTTCTGAGAGAAATGTATCAATCAGGAGAATCAATGCCATAAAAGATTTGAACAAAAGTCCAATTGGCAAACATGTTTACAAAAGCACTTAGGAAAGATTGGCTTAAAACACTTGTGCACAAGTTGGGCATTGCGAACTTACATGCACCAACTTAGGGAGTGTTGTAAATCAAATATATAATATTAATATTGTTAGATATTGATATATACTAACGACATTGCGTGAGTTAAAAATATTGAACATAGTCTGTTATTTAGATCCGAAATAGCTATTCATGCATATTGAAATACATACACAAACTTTTACTACCATTTTTCACAAATTTAAGTTAATAATTTAAATTGATTCTTATTAAAATTATCTCATATTGAAGTCGATTTTGATTTCAGATAGGAGATTGGCAATTCCTATCTTTATTTAAGACATATAACTATCACTTCCACCTTACAAAATCCAATTTTTAATTGCCTTTAAATAAAAAATGTGCATAGAAGCAGAAAGGATCTTTCACCATGGAAGAGTGTGAGAGAAACTAAAGTATTCCGTTGTGGAAATAAATATAAACCCGATCCCATTCATAAACCTGGTCTTTGCACAAAGACAAACCTACACAAATATAAACTGGGTTTCCTGACAACCTAGCTGTAACATCATTGAAAAATAAAGGTTGATAGAGAGTCACTAAGGTTGAACAATAAATATTACCGCCTCTAAGAAATTTAGTCAAACAAAAGCTTGCAATTCTCAGGGCTTCTGGGGCATTTGAATAATCTTTTGAGTATTTGGAGATTCCTTTCTATATTTACGGAAGAAAGGAAGCGAATGGAGATGGTGCTCAAAAATTTTGCTTCCTTCATAATAAATCTTGTCATTAGTGCATCCGAGTCCTGGTAGTCTGCAAGGTAGAATGTCTTCAAGCGTATTGGTTCTATCCATTTTTTTCTCCACCGATAACAAGAACATAAAGAATAAGAAGAATTTTGAGTTTGGGTCAGTTATGGAGACATTTCACTATCCTACCCAAGTCTCTGACAATAGATGAGAGCTTCATATGAGTTAAATTGTGATACGTCCACTACTACAAAAAAGTAAAGTTGTGGCGCTTATAATTGCATTAGCTGTGGCGTTAGAGAAGTGCCACATATCTGGACGCCACTAAAAGAAGCTATGGCGCTTGAAAGTGCCACAGCATTTAAATTTTTTTTTTATAAAAAAATACCCTCCTGTAACGCTTGTTGGAGGAAGTGCCATAGGAGGGGGGTCTCCTGTGGCGCTTGCTGACCCTCCTGTGGCACTTCCTCCAACAAGTGTCACAGGAGGGTAATTTTTTTTTAAAAAATTTTTTAAAAATTTAGCTAAAGAAATTGTTTTATTTTAATTTACAAAATAATATTAATTGTCCAGATTTATTTTCAAAATTGAAGATATTGAGGCCAGTGTTAAACTAGAAACTGTTGGCAAAAAAGTTAAGCTAAAAACACTTATATTATGATACAAATATTATATTTTTCTTAATCATGCGTAGGGACTAGACTATTTTCTTTTAAATTACTAAAATAAGGTTTTTTGAAATTAAAAATTTTTTCAGGCAAAAAATGTTAAAATTGCTTAAGCCTAATCTGAAATCAAGTACTCCGGATATGTAAAGATATCTTTTATCAACATGCTAAAGGCATCACGAGACATGGTCCACTTTTGGTTTTTCTTTTCTTTTGAAATATTATTTTTTTGGATAACTTCTTTTGAAATATTATATATATTCTCCACTTTTTAAACACAGATTAGAACATAGATATCAATTTGAAATAAAAAATTGCAGAAATTATATGTCAATTAAAAAAAAAAGGAAGAAGCACATTGAACTTACAAGCTTAATTGATTAGTGCAGTGGAGTGGGGGACCACATTGCCCGTTGGTGTCACAATCTTGAGTAAGGAGGAGGAGGAGTGGGGATGGCAGTTGAAACAAAACAAAGAAGTAGATTCGATGATGAAGACGTGTGCGCGTGTGGGTATGTTTTTAAGTGTGAAGATGATAGAAAATGGAGGGAGGGGGGCGACGGTCGTCCATTGCAAGAAGCTATAGTGTAGATGAAAAGGGAAAGTGAGAGAGGAGGGAATAATTAAAGTGGGATGAGTCAAAATAAATTAAAAGAGAAGGAAGGGGGCCACTGCGCGGGAAGGGGAAAAAAGATAAGGGTGGGAGCGAGGGGAATTGTGATTGGTGGGAAGTGGATAGTGTAATCCATTAAAAAGGTCAAAAAAATTTTTTTATATAAGCTGAACATTTGTCAATTTTTTTTTATTTAATAGAACCAGCTGTGGCGCCTGGATTTCTAGGAGCCACAGCTGGTCCATTTTTTTTTGTCTTTTGGGGAATACCTAGTTTTTAACGCATGGCTTTAGAACCATAAAGGCACGAGGCAGCTAGCCTTCCTTTTTTTTAAATATAGAAGAAGCTGTAGCCCCTGGTTTTCCAGGCGCTGCAGCTGGTAGTATGCGCCCAGCTGTGGCATCTGCCTTGGCAGGCGCCACAGTTGGGCCTACCAGCTGTGGCATCTGGTCCGCCAGGTGCCACAGTTGGCACCCTAAATTTAAAAAAAAATAAAATAGAAAAAGAAAAAGAAAAAAAAAGCAGCTGTGGCACTTCTTTAAAGAAGTGCTACAAAATGTGCACCACCTTTTAACCTTTTTGTAGTAGTGATCGGCATATCCTGGCTAGTAGACCATAAGCGATACAAGATGAAGATCAAAGCAATACATATATTCAGTTATCACATCTTAGGAAAGAAAGCCAGTAATATAAAGATTGCATAACATCATTCTTACCTGAGAACATCTAAGAATTTTAAAATTAGAGAAGGCTTTCATGGGCATCGTAAAGGCAGGAAATTCTGCTGAGGCCAAATGTTGAAGACTTGCAACATCGAGTGCTGTTGAAATGTTATTATTTTGCATAATCACATATGACAATTTCAATTTTTCAAGAAGAGGACGCCCCAAAAGAAGTATTGCTACATATTTAAAATCTCGAAACTGAACATTACACAAAGACATCAATGTCAACTATGGCAGATTAACATGAGAAAGAGTTTGACATTCACCCAAGACAACCTTAGTTCCTGAAGGGTACTGCACACAAAAATGCTAGGCGGCAAACTGAATTTTTGAAAGTTGGGTTGGAAAAATAGGTCCAGTTGCTCAACTTTTCTTTTTATTAAGGCATAAACCCAAATTGAAATCGGGTTGATGGATGTTAGAATAAATTATGCTTATTCTCAATTACATCACGATAATCATAGCACAAGATATTCTACAAGTTACAATGGAAGACTTTAATAAATACCTCTCACCATAGCTTATCTCTTATCAGAAAAGAGTTTACAAACACTAGGAATTGAGACTGCAAAACAGAATGAGTCAGAAGAAAGATTGACAGGTTACTCTTCTGACTGACCGTAGGGCACAGTGATGGCACCTGGTATGAGAGCCATCGCCAGTCAGGGAACCTCAAAGAGTAGCTAGGGTTTTCACTCTATGCTCAATTCAGACGGTTGTAAACCTAATTTTTTATTTCACCATTAGAAATAAACATAAATAGCCTGTCCACTTGTTACCCTAATCTTATAGTTGAGCCTAGATCTGACTGACGGGTCACACTTAGGATATTTTAATTAACCTAATTAATAACTAATAATTATATTATAATAATTAAAATATCTCACATTCTCCTATTTGGCTCATATCTAAATGTCAATTGCCTTTTCCAGATTAAATTAAGGCTATGTTGCAAGAATCATGGCGATAAGTCCTCTTAGGCTGAGTATTATCTTCCATGTATTACATGCAACACCCTTACTTAATGGGTATAACCTTATGAATAAATGCCAATGTTTATTTGGTTCCAAACTTAGTGTTTATTATTCTCATCAACAGAATGTATACAGGTAATGATAGAGATAACAAACCATAAAATTAATTTTATTGCATACCTCTTCTATATGAGTGAAGGTTTAACCCCCATCTGAGGGATGTGTAACACAAACGCATTCGGTTTCATTCCCTTAGTCAAAGGATCAGCTAGCATGTCCTTTGTATTGATACGATCAACCAAAATTTCACCATATGCAATTCTTTCTGTTAAACTTAGGAATTTCAGTTCGACCCACTGGCTTCGACTTCCACTCCTTTTGTCATTTGCAATAGCTACTGCGGCTGTGTTATCACAGTACATCCTGATTGGCCTAGATATTGAGTCCACAATCTTAAGGCCAGTAATGAAATTCCTTATCCAGATTGCTTGTGAACTTGCCTCAAAACACACTATGTACTCAGCATCACAAGTAGAGGGAGCTGTAAGTGTTTGTTTTGTACTTTTCCATGATATAGCTCCATCTGCTAGTAGGAAGATGTAACCAGTAGTAGACTTGTTTGTGTCTAAATATCCTCCTAGATCAAAGTCTGAGTAACCAACCACTTCCAGGTCATCTGTTCTTCTGTATGTGAGCATGTAGTGCTTAGTACCTTATAGATACCCAAACACTTTCTTTGCAACTGTCCAATGTGCTTCCCCTGGATTGCTTTGGTACCTTCCTAACATGCCAATAGCAAAAGCTATATCAGGTCTTGTGCAAACCTGTGCATACATAAGCTTCCCACTGCTGATGCATATAGGACCCTTTCCATTTGCTTTCTTTCAAGCTCATTTTGAGGACATTGACCTAGACTAAATTTGTCCCCTTTCTCAAGAGAAGCTACATTAGCTGAATAGTTTTGCATCCTGAATTGTTCAAGAACTTTATTGATATAGGTTTGTTGAGATAAGCCTAAAATGCCTTGAGCTCTATCCCTATGGATCTTGATGCCAATGACATAAGATGCCTCACCCATATCCTTCATATCAAAGTTCTTGCACAAAAACTGTTTTACCTCACGTAATAGTCATAGGTTACTGGTTGTAAGTAGTATGTCATCGACATACAAAACCAGAAATATAATCATTCTCCCATTAACCTTGTGGTATATGAATTCATCCATGATGTTCTCATCGAAACCAAATGATGTGATTACCTCATGGAACTTCAAGTACCACTATTATGAGGCTTGCTTCAAGCCATATATCGATTTCTTCAACTTGTATACCAGATGTTCCTTATCCTTTGCAACAAATCCCTCAGGTTGTTTCATGTAGACTTCTTCCTCAAGAACCCCATTGAGGAATGCAGTCTTAACATCCATTTGGTGCAACTCTAGATCAAAATGTGCAACCAATGCCATGATTATGCAGAAAGAGTCTTTCGTTGATACAGGAGAAAAGGTTTCCCTGTAGTCGACCCCTTCTACTTGTGTAAAGCCCTTGTCAACCAACCTAGCCTTGTATTGATCAATGTTATCTTGTGAGTACCTTTTGGTTTTGTAAACCCATTTACATCCAATGGCTTTAGACTCACTTGGTAACTCCACAAGATCCCATACATTATTGTTTTCCATGGAATTCATTTCTTTAGTCATAGCATCATGCCACAACTTAGAGTTCTCACTTTTAGCAGCCTGAGTAAACGTTAATGGATCATTTTTAATGCTAATATCGCAATCAGTCTGAACAGAGTACACCACGTAGTCACTAGGCAATGCTAGCCTTCTTTCTCTAGTTGATCTTCTTAATTCAACCTCTTGAGTTGGTTCAGATTGTTCATTCAGGACATCCTCCACCATAATTTGTCTTGGTTCTCCATGTGTGGTAGGTGGATAAATCTGAACAAAACCTTCACAACGTAAATCAGGGATTACTTCCATATGATCGTTATTTGTTTGATCACTCCCACTAATCACGTCATTCTCAAGAAAAACAACATTCCTAGATTCTATAAAACATGTAGAAGGTGAAGGATAATAGAACCTATAACCTTTAGTCATACATGGATAGCCTACAAATTAAGCTCTAATGATTTTAGGATCTAGTTTCTTTTCTTGTGGATTGCACACTCTTAATTCCGCAGGACAGCCCCATACCCTAAGGTGTCTTAAACTGGGTTTCCATCCTTTCTAAATTTCAAAGGGTGTTTTTGGCACTGCCTTTGTTGGAACCCTGTTTAATAAGTACACAGCTGTCTTAAGTGCCTCCTTCCACAAGGATGTTGGAAGTTTGGAGCCACTCATCATACTCCTAACCATGTTTAGCAAAGTCCTATTTATTCTTTTTGTTACACCATTCATATCCGATGAGCCAGGCATGGTATATTGTACAACTATACCATGCTGCCGAAGAAAATCAGCAAAATGACCTAACGCTTGTCCTTCACTAGTGTACCTACCGTAATACTCACCACCTCTATCGGATCTCACGATCTTTATTGGTTTCCCAACTTTTTTTTCTACTTCAGCTTTATATTCCTTAAAGGCATCTAGTGCCTCGCTTTTATTATCAAGCAAGTAGATATAAGTATGTTGCGAGTAATCGTCAATGAAAGTGATAAAGTATTTTTGACTGTTTGAGGATAAGTCAGGACAACAAATATCGGTATGTATAATTTCAAGTAAATCGAAACTTCTTTTAGCTCCCTTTTGTGGCTTATTGGTCTGCTTTCCCCTTATGCAGTCCACACAGGTATCAATTTGGTAAGAAGCCCATTATTTGTACAAATGTTAAAATATGTTGGTGAATATGGTAGGGTTTTGAAACCTCCTACTTTTCATGAGGTGAGAGTTTCATACTTAAAAAAAGGCAGTTGATCAAATTCAAGAAAGTTTAGAGAAGTATAAGAGTGACTGGGAAAAATAAGGTTGTACCTTGATGTGTGATGGTTGGACTGATGGTAAAGGGAGGTCTTTTAGTAATTTTTTGGTAAACAATCCTAGTGGAACATTTTTCCTAAAATATGTGGACACAAGTAGTGTGATTAAAGATGCCAAACAAATGTTTGAATTACTAGACAAAATGATTGAGCAAATTGGAGAGGATAATGTTGTACAAGTTGTGATAGATGGTGCTGCAAATCTTGTGTCAGCAAGGAAGATGTTAGAAGAGAAGAGAAAAAATTATTTTTGTCCCCTTGTGCAGTACACTGCCTTGATTTAATCCTTGAGGACATTGGGAAGCTACCTGTTTTTTATAGTACCATCACAAGTGCAAAGAAAATAACAACCTTCATCTATAGGCATAAATGGGTCCTTAACTTGTATAGAAAGTATTCCAAGGGAAGAGAATTAGCTAGACCGGCAGTGACAAGATTTGCAACATCGTATCTTACATTAAGTTGCATTTTGAAGCAAAAGAATGCTCTTCATACTATGTTTGCTTCAGAAGATTGGACTTCTAGTTCTTATGCTAGTAAAAGTGAGGGTAAGCAAGTGGAGGATGTGGTTTTTAGTGATTCTAAATTTTGAAAGTCCATCATATATTATTTGAAGTGTGTGGTTCCACTTGTAAAAGTTTTGAGGCTTGTAGATGGTGATTAAATAGACCTGCCATGCCTTATATTTATGAAGCAATAGATAGAGCAAAAGAAGAAATTGCTAAAAATTTTCAAGATAATCAATCAAGGTATAAGAAGGTGTGGGAGATTATTGATATTTGTTGGGAATAACAACTACATTGGCCCCTCCATGCAGCCGCATACTATCTCAATCCTAAGTAAGTTTTATCATGTACTTTACAACAAATTTATTAAGTGTATGTTTGAAAAATAAAATTTATCTTATTTATTGTTTTATAATTTTTTTTAGGTTTCATTTTAGCAAAGATTTTAATGCAGACAAGGAAGTAATGTATGGTTTATATGAAACCATTGAGAGAATGGTTCCAGATAGGAGGATAAGATTTGAAATTGATCAACAACTTGAAGCATTCAAGGCTGCCAATGGACTTTTTGGAAGGAGCATGGCAATAGATACAAGAGACAAAAAGAAGCCTAGTAGATTTTTGCCTTTCTCTAGTGTTTTTCAAAATTTAACTTTTAATCCTATATAAATCTAAGTTTTCAAAAGCACTTTTAAATTATTATTGCATTTGTTTTGGTAGCTCTTTGGTGGGAAAGTTATGGAGGAGAAGGTAAGGAGTTACAAAAGGTAGCCATGAGAGTTTTGAGTCTCACATGTAGTGCTACTGGATGTGAAAGAAATTGGAGCACATTTGATCAAGTGCATACTAAACGAAGAAATCGCTTAAAGCAACAAAGGTTATATGCACTTGTGTTTGTCAAGTACAACCTTCAACTTGAGATGAGATAGAAGAAAAGAGCAGAGAAGAGTGAGACTTATGATCCAATATGTTTATTAGACATTGAGTCTGATGATGAGTGGATTAATGAAAAAGAAGATCCTTGTTTACCAATTGATGCGTCATGGATGGACATCCATAAAAGTTTCACTCTTGATGAGGGAGCTCCAAGCAAGAAAAGGAGAGAGGTATAACATTTTATTTAAAACTAAACTTAGGTTTATTCTTATTTGAACTTTAAATATATACCATCATGCTTATTAAATGTTCTTTTTTCTAGGTCCAAGGAACTTGAATGCCAAAACCAATATCCAAGGGAAATCTATAATAGGGCAAGAGAATGTGAATGAAGAGAATGTTGAAGATGATGGGGATGAGGATGAGGATGAAGAAGCGATATTGTTAATGGAGGATGATGATGACTTGAGTGACATTGATCTCGGAGATAAATGATCATAAGTGATGAATGATATGTTTAGTTTTTTTTTAAGTTACGGTTTTGAAGTATGACAGGGACTTAACTGATTTCAATTGATCTTTGGGACAGTTTGTCATTTTGATGTTTGCTCTTTAAATGTTAGTTTTATGAAATTTGAAGTGTTTTTTGAATTTAAAATATGTTAAATTACTAATATTTACAAACTTTTGCTTTTCTCTTATATAAACATTACATTTATATCATTCTAAATAAGTGATCATGAATCTTACGATTCACGATACGGTTCGACTCACGATTTCAAAAATAAGCTTTTCGATTCATGATTTGTATCCTGATTTGATAACTATGCTATATGTTACATGCATGACAAATTAAAAGGACGTATATAGACAACATTACCCTTAAAAGTCGGTTTTGTATTTGCCTCTATGGCTCACAGTCTTTCAATCTCTCTGAATCGTGTCGAAGACTCGAAGTTCCCTCTGTATCTGAATCTCTCAAGTTCTCTCTTCCCTGCCTCCCCGACTCACGCCCAGTCCGTCCAGTATTTTAAAGGTTGAGACTCCTCCTACCTAAGAAATTTTTTTGTGCTATTTATATGACACATCATTAAATTTTTTATATAAATGTACATTTTTGCCCTCTAGTTATTATTATAATAGGGTTATAGTTGAAAAGTTGATGGATTTTATGGAAGAGTTAATGAAGTTAAAAAAATTTTGTTGGTGTGAAATATATTAAAAATGTCTTATAAATAGTAACAGAGAGAAGTATCAGTTTTTCAAATATTTTCCCGCTATATATTTATCTTTCATAAGTCAAAACAATTTTAATAAAAAGGTCAACTCGATCACGTTTTATTTTTATCTCAAATTAGTTGTTTATGTTCCATGCTCCCTAAATTATTATAATAGATAATATGAGATGGTGGAAAAAAGACACTTAAATATTACTTGAACTTCAAAATCTCAAATTGATTTTGTTGACAGTAAGGGAAATGAAATTGACAAAAAGAGTATAAAAATTGATAACTCAGATTTTTTGAAAATCACTGATTTAGAATTTTGCAATTCAAGTGATGTTTAAGTGTCTTTTTTCCTAAGATGGTCATGATAATTGAAATCACGATATCAGAATATTTTCCCGCAATCTATTTATGTGATTCTTTTGTAAATATAAATTAACCGTATTTTGTTAACAAATTATTCAAATAAGGAAATTTTCAGCATGTTCCCCAAAATTCAATCATATAACAATAAGTTAAATAAATTTCTTAACAAAATTTTTAAGATAATAATTTACTTTCAAAAAATAATAAATAATAATCGTATTTAAAATATTACTATCTTCTATCTGTATCGGGGAAAAAAATTATATTTTCTTCTATCTTTATTTATTATTTTATCAATTTCAGGGACAAATTTATTTTTATATGTAAAAAATAAAAAATTAATAAAATATGTATAAATATTGAAACAATTAAAATGTGATTTTCACAGCAAAACTATATTTTGTTCTGACATTTTAATATATTACTGTATTCTTTTAGTAATATACAAATATTATTATATTAAATTATTAATATAAATTTACATTTCTTCAAATATTTTAAAATAATTAATATATTATGAATATTTGATGCTATTATTTGTTTAATTCTTTATATGCCATTATTTTAATGCAATCAAGTAATAATATGATTTATATGTTGTTATCTATTTTGCAAAATATTTTTTGTATCAGTTAATGTTATTTTTAATAATTAACAGCTAAAATTAATTATTCTTAGTCACTTTTTTTGATCCGTATCATTCAACTGAATTTATTTAATATGTTTTGATTATAATATTATATAATTGACAATGTAATGGAACCCGGACTGGACCGGCCGGTCCGGCCCGGGAACCGGCAAACCGGCCGGGAAACCGGTCCGGTTCCTGGTCCAGTCCGGGTTCACTTATAAAAAAAAAATTTTACTTTTTTCTTTAGAATTTCATACTATAAGTCTAAAATTTTCAATTTCTCACCGATTTGGTCCCGGTTTAGCTCCGGTTTGGTCCTGGTTTGACCCACTGACCCTTAACCTAGTACCCCGACCGGTTCAATGCCCGGTCCGGGTTTTAATACCTTGATAATTGAAAATTATTATTTTTTATTGTTTGAAATAAAATTATAATTTATAAAATCTACAAGTTAATCCCATGACTTAAATTTATATTATAAATTGTCTTAAATTTATAAATTATAAAATCAACCAATAATAAATTGTAAATAATGTTTTCAATTTATTATATGCAAAACAAGTCTCCTACTTGTCTATATTGGAAGATGTTACCCCCATTTTTAAAGCCCCGCCATTATTATATCTACAAAATGTTAAACAATGATCAAATCTAAACCTCCAATATTTAAAACCATAACCTTTTTCTTGTTGGGGAGGTAACACACTCAGATCCATATCCATGCACATAGCAGTGACAAAATTTGCAATCTGTACTAACAAAACTTGGTCCAGTTCATATGCACTAGTCTATAACCCCAAAAAAACTTGAACTTACAATCCACGATGTAAAGACTTTGTTGAAAGGAAACTTATAAGTACTTCTATAAATGCTGAGTCCGAAAGCATATTCTAATTCACAAGTATAAGAGGTCCAACCTACCCAAGTGTTTTACCACTATGAATAAAAAATGTACCCTCCCTCTTTTATGGGAGAGGCATGTTCCATTGTGATGGACTTGGGGTGTCTATTGCCCCTCAAATTTTTTCATCCTCCCTTATATTTTTAATGGTTTCCTTTCATTATTAGATTCTACATAAAATAAATGACACTTTGCTATCTTATAAAAATTTTTTTTACCATTTTCAATTCTTATTCACTATTCAGGTGTGTGTAAAATACATATTATATGTCTTCTATTTATAAGCACAACTCTCTAATCTACAGTACATATAATTCCATAATAAAAGGAAATAATGAGGGTTTTATTTAAGAACCTCATATAAGATATAATCTATTTATGCGATTGTTTAGTAAATATGAATGAAAGGTGTTTTTTTAACAAATTCTTCAAATAAGGACATTTTCAGCATTTTCCCCAAAATTCAATCATATAACAATAAGTTAAATAAATTTCTTAATTAAAAATTTTTTTAAGATAATAATTTACTTTTAAAAAATAATAAATAATAACCGTATCTTTTTTTTGGCCTGAATAATAATCGTATCTAAAACATTACTATCTTCCATCTGTATCGGGAAAAAATATATTTTCTTCTATAGTTTTTTTTTGTCAAATTCAGGGAAAATTTTATTTATCTATGTAAAAAATTTAAATAATTAATAAAATATGTATAAATATTGAAAAAATTAAAATGTGATTTTTCACTGCAAAATTTTATTTCTCTTTTATTTTTTTTAAATATGACTGTATTCTTTTAATAATATACAAATATTATTATATTAGATTATTAATATAAATTTAAATTATTGAAATATTTAAAAATAATTAATATAGTATGAATATTTCATGTTATTATTTTTTTAATTCTTTATATGCCATTATTATAATGCAATCAAGTAATATAATGTGATTTATATGTTATTATCTATTTACAAAATATTTTTGTATTAGTTTTAAATAGTGTTAATTTTAATAATTAACATCTAAAATTAATTATTTTTAGTCACTCTTTTAATCCTATGTAACGAATAATATCATTCAACTTAATTTATTTAATATGTTTTTTTATAATAATTTATAATTGAACATTATTATTTTTGATTGTTTGAAATAAAATTATAATTTATAAAAGCTACAAGTTAATCCCATGATTTAAATTTATATTATAAATTTCTTAAATTTATAAATTATAAAATCAACCATTAATAAATTGTAAATTACGTTTTCAATTTATATACAAAAACAGGTCTCCTACTTGTCTATATAGGTAGATGTTACCAGCAGTTCTAAACCTGCCACTATTATATCTACAAAATGTTAGGCACTGACCAAGTCTAAACTTCCAATAATTAAAACCATAAACTTTTCTTGTTGGGGAGGTAACACACTCAGATCCATATCAATACACTTAGCAGTGACAAAAATTCCATTCTCTACTAATAAAAATTGGTCCAATTCTTTTACCGAAAAAAAAAAAATGGTCCAATTCATATGAACTAGTCTATAAGCCAAAAAAATTGAATTTAAAATCCACATGGATGATGTAAAGACTTTGTAGATAGGAAATTTATAAGTACTTCTATAAATGCTGAGTCTGAAAGCATATTCTAAACCATAAGTCTCAGAGGTCCAACCTACTAAATATTTTACTACTACGTATAAAAAATGTACTCTCCCTCTTTTACGGGAGAGGCATGTCCCATTGTAATAGACTTGGGGTGTCTACTGCCCCTCAAATTTTTCTAACTTCCCATATGTTTTTTTTTTCTTGTTTCTTTTTATTATTATATTCTACTTAAAATGAGTGACATTTTGATATCTTATGAAAAAAAATAGTACAATTTTCAATTCTTATTCACTATTCAGATATGTGTAAAATACATAAATATGCCTTCCATTTATAGGCAAAACTCTCTAATTTGCAATAAATATGATTCCATAATCATAGAAAATAATGAGGGAAAATAGGAAATAATGGGGATATGGACATTCATACAAATATATTATTTATAACAATAGCAAAAATTGAAAGAATTTTTTTTTGGGCTTTATTTATAAGGAAACATAACATATCTTCCTATAAAATAGGAAACAGGGAGTTGTTTTGAAGTGTCTTAACCTTGGAGTAGTTTCTTTTCAATTTTTTTGATATCATCATCCGGTATCCGGTGGCTATCCCTCCCAATACAAGTGACTCCTCTGATACTCGAATTTGAGACCCAGAGGGATTTAGCAAGGTCTTACATCGCTAGACCAACTCTATATTGATAATTTTTTTTTTCAATTGATTTATGAATTGTGCGAATTAACCACAGTTTTTTTTTTCTTTTAATTTATATTTTTGTAAAAATTGTGCAAAAATATGCTGAACTACATGTACTTATAGTAAGCATCATTTAGAACATCTTCTTTGATATATTGTTAGAGATTGACTGCGCTGAGCAGTAAATTTTGAATTTTACTGCATATTATGTTTGCTCTCGAAATTCTATCTTAATCGCATACTGTTAAAATATTTACGTCTTTGTGAAATTTTTTAATAGATATAATGAGTTTCGTATCCTATTGAGTATTGTCTTAAATTCCAGTATAGGCTATCTAATATGAATTTCATATATTATACTTTAAGATATGAAAGAAATTATATTACATAATTCGATCAGTTGCGAGCTTTAATTTTTTAACTATCAAAGAAAATATGAAGAAAATATTTACAAGAAACAAACATCAAAGATAAGGGAGACCTGCAATTCTTGATCACAACTTAAGACATCTTCTTGATCACTCCATTCCTCAATTTACAAAAAGATGATATCTTCACCACACCCCTTTTCCAAATTTTGCAGCAGACTCTTCAATAATCTCTAAGCACCACCATTAACACTATTTGCCTTTCTCATGATGTTTCACCATGCATGTGATTATTTGAATCTGACAATCAATATAAATCATAAAGCACAGGCCTTCAGTTTCTCCCATTAACAACGAAGATCTTTTTTGTTATACTGCTGCAGAATAAAGTTCTATAGCCTTATACTTAGAAAAACGCATGACACATCTCAGCATCGGTCCACCGTGACAGCGAAGGGTCATTCAAGCTTGAATTCCTATATAAATTGTTGCCCACTAACAGAATTTCCCTTTTAAGATGTCTCAATGCCTCTTCAGTCCACACTTTAAATCCAAATGCTACTGATTAATCATCATAATAGCCACTTCTAATTATTACAAAGAAAAGATTATGAACAGAGCCCCCATGCACAGAAAATTCCAAAACCCAGCCAATGTATAGAGGTTTTATCGATTAGTAATCTAGAAAGCATGGCCAGCACAAGACAAAATAAAAAATTGAAATCATGTTAATTATTCAGACTGTAAACTGGACCTACACTTCACTTACTTCGGTAACCCAGTTTGATTCTTCATGGAATGACAATAATCCTGCGGACACCGTTCCATGCCATAAACGGTGTTGGGTCGGTGAGATTGAAACGAAAGTATCAAACAACAGAACTTTAAGATTTGGGAACCACCGAACTCGAATGTGCAGAAGCATAAAGTAGGAGATTCATCACTGACTTTGAACGCAGATTCCGACAACGAAGAATATGGTGTTCTGTCGACGGGCGGCGAACACACAAGATTGGATCTTGATTATTGAAACGGCGAGAACGTGAGATGAAGCTAGGGATCCAGGGGAGGCAACGACGTTGTTGCGGCTTGTCAAGAGGCTACCCACGGAAGCTACGCTGTAACTGCATAGTGGAATCAGGAAACATCGAAGAATTTGGACGGTGGAAAAACAATAACAATTTAGCTCCAGCATTTGTGTTAGGCCCAAAGATGACCTGCCCATAATACTATATTGAGCTGTTTAGTCAGAAAGAGAGATAACCCAATCTCGTTGGCAAAAAGAAATAGAGATAGCCCAATCTCATTAAGAAATCCTTTTTGAAAAGTAATGACTAAACCCTAAGGGAATATTAACCGTCCTACTTTAGGTGAGGATTTAACTTTCCTTCACACTCTAAATTACACAGTAAAACCTCTATTTATAGAGTCTAATGATTTAACCAACTAATACATTTTAACTCTTCAACTCTTTATTTTAGAACTCTACTCCTGATTTATGTAAAACGGGGAGATATTATGTTGTATCTTTTTATTTTTAATATATATATATATATATTGTTTTTTGTCGGAATAAAAAAAGATAAAACTATCGAATTTATAACTTTCTTCTAGTATAGAAAGTTCCCCTAGCATCATCCTCCAATTGCTTCAAAAGTGTATATCGAGGGAACCTCCATATACAGTAATATGGGTGCCTAGATCCAAATTTTGCGAGATAGTCTGCACATTGGTTTCCCTCTCAGAGTACATGAACTAATTGTACTCCTTCCCATTTTCTTTCACATATCTTTCTGATTTCTCCTATAACTTCTCTAAATTGGACATTAGTGTTAGCACTTTTTATTAGTCCAAGAGAGCTTGTCGAGTCCGTCTCACATATAACGTTGCGGTATCCTATAGTCCATGCAAGCTCAAGTCCCTTCTTGATAGCTAATAGTTCCGCATGTAAAATCGTTTCAACCTTAACTGGCTCTGAGAAACCCATTGCCCATTTGAGTTTCGAATGAGCCCTCCTATTCCAGCCTCCCTTGATTTGATGATGAAGCTTCCATCCACGTTAATCTTAAATGTGCCACATGCTGGCGCTCTCCAACTCACCACTTGAACCAGTTTGGATTGTTCAATAGCACATGATAGCCCTCTACTTGCTTCCATGTTAATCTTAAATGTGCCACATGGTGGCTCTTCTAACCTCATCCCTTGAACAGGTTTGGATTGTTCAACAGCACATGAAAGCCCTCTACTTGCTTCCATGTTAATCTTAAATGTGCCACATGTCGACGCTTCCCACCTTACCTCTTGAACTGGTCTGAATTGTTCAATAGCATATGTATATGGCACTTCCCACCTTGCCACTTGAACCAGTCTGGATTGTTCAGTAGCACAAGATAGCCCTCTACTTGCTTCCATGTTCATCTTAATTGCGCCACATGTCAGCGCTTCCCACCCCAGCCCTTGAACTAGTCTGAATTGTTCAATAGCACATGTATGTGGCGCTTCCCAAAGTGCCACTTGATCCAGTTTGGATTGCTCCATCGCAAAAGAAAGCTCTCTATTTGCTTCCATGTTAATATTAAATGCACCATATGTTGGCGCTTCCCAAGTACCGTACCACTTGAACTGGTCTAAATTGTTTAATAGCACAAGAAAACCCTCTACTTGTTGTGTTATTATTTGAGCCTAAAGCCATCTATACAACACAAATATTTCTGAATAAGAAAATATCATAGGGATCAAACAAATATATATTTAATAAAATTGAAACAAAAAAGAAGTTTATAAACGAAATAACAAGTAACAAATATTTTTTGTTTATTAAAATCAAAGTAGACTTTTTATTATTTTGAGAAGCTTCATTGGGGAGCTTTTAAAAATAATTAGTAAACCAGATAAAATATTTAGAAATATGGAGATGCATTAATATATCATAAAATATAAAAATTCTGGATACAACTACGAATATATTAATATGAAAGTATTAAATAATAAATATTTTTTAGAAAATAAATATTTTTTCCAACCCACAATATAAAAAGCAGTAATATTTTTTAAATTTAAATAACAATTTCTTAGAGTCACAAAAGTAATTATATTTTATGCATTTAAATAAATATACAAAATAAGAATTAATTATATAAGGCATCTTTTGTTTCCCTCTCCACACATATCACACTCCATACTGGCTAATTGTAACATCTCATTATATGCTTTGGGGCCCATTACTCCTTACGATTTTAAAATGCCTCAAGAGGGTATCCAAACACTTTTATAACACATCTTTCATTTCCCTAGCCTTTGTGGAACTCCACACTCCTTGCCTATAGGTTTAGCATCTTAGCTGGCACATCGACTCAAGCCTAAATCTAATACCAATTAAAACATCTCGTAATATATTGTCTACTTTGGGGGTCCATTCCCCCTCATGGTTTAAAAACGTGATGAGAGGAGTATCCAAACTCTTATATGACCTTAAACGGTTTAAAAGGGGATCCATTACCCCTCATGGTTTAAAAACACATTGAGATAGATATCCAAACTCTTATATGATCCCAAACGGTTTAAAACATATTGAGAGGTATCCGATCTCTTATAAAGCTTCTTTTATTCTCCTTTCCGTAATATTCCAACGCCTTACCCTCAATATTGTTTGCTTTGAGCTTTTTACCCTTCACGGTTTTAAAACGTGTTAAGAGAGGAGGTATCTAGATCCTTGCGTTCCCCTCCCAAACCGATATGAGGAACTTCACAAGATGTACCCTAACCTCTCATCAATACAATTTTTAATAGAAAATTTTCCTAAATTCTCCCAAAAAAGTATCAATCGCAAAAGTAAGTTGGTGAGCTCATAAAATATTAATAATAAACTGAAGTGATAATTCTTCACCACACATAGCATTTATGTGTCGCTCTTTAAGAGTTTGACTTTTGAAAAATTTTAATAAATATGGTTATAAATTTTTTCCTCCCTTCTATTTTCCTCAAGCCAAATAAGTAACAGTTAAAAAAGTAAGAATTTTGATGATGTTATTACTTACTTGTTGTGGCGATTGGAGAATTTTCTGTATCTTTTTTGTTCTTCTTCTCTTTCCCTTCCTCTCTATCTTTGGTCCGACTTTGAGGTCTTGATGAAAATCTTTTCTTCCCACCATGTTAAATTGATCCTCTACCCCAAGGTTTCTTCTTAGGAAAAGTAGTTTGTTGCTTTTACAAAATCTTCTAAATGAACTGAGGTGGTATGAAATTTGAGCAACCTTGCAATTTTATACTTAAAAAACAGAGGAAGAAGAAAAGAATATTGGTGAGGAAATAGAAGGGTGAAGAATGAAGAATAAATAGAGAGAAAAGATAGAATGGCGAAAATAAATTATTAATATGATTTAAATTTAAAATATTAATTGATATTATATCGTGTATAAGATGATGATGATGATAGTATATCTCAGAAAACATGGGTTGGCCTATAAAAAAAATTCTCCAATTAAAATTTGATTTAAATACTTAAAAAAATCTACAATATAAGGAAAGTTAAATAAAGCTTTCAACAAACTTTTAAGGTGATATTATTTTCTTCCAAAAGTAAAAAAAAAAAAAAATACTAATCGTATCCAAAACATTATCTTCTATCCTGATTTATGTTTTATATCTATTTTATTTTAATTAATACATCTAATTAATCACTTTTATTTTAATATTTAACTGCAAGAAAAATTTTATATTACCCTTTGTACAATTATTTCGATAAGACATTTCTCACCTCGTCTTGGTGTATTGTAAGACTTTCATTAAGCTCTTGTTCCGAAGAACCATTAAATATATGGTTAAAATTGGCTTAGTTATACCCATCATCTCTGTTTTATGCAAAATTAATTATTTTAAATTTTTATTTGTATGGTATTTATATTCAATCATGTATTCCTGGTGATTTTTTTCCCATAAACTTTGTGTGGAGATTCAGTATAAAACTAAGTGGTATGGACTAATCAGTATTCACTTCTACTAAAAAAAGCATTGTGTTGTAAATATAACGAGCATGTGCTCCTGTGCAACGTGTTGATATATTTTTTTATATATGATATTTTGATAGCGATACCAATTTTTATTTACAACAAATTCGATGTAACTATGACATAAGCCTCACTTAGACAATGTACATAGCTTTTAGGAGATGTTCATCATATAGGGTTAAAAAGCATGTTTAGAGGAAAGTTTGGGTTTTCTTATAATCCCTTTTCTCCTTTTCTTCTCAAAATCTCATCTCCACCCTCAAATTTTAAAAAAAATGGTTTAGATTTAATATTTTATAAATTAATTATTTTAAACATAAATAAATAAACTTAAACTGTTAAAATATGATGTACACAATTTATAAATGTAAGACAAACAAAATTAATAAAAAAATAATTTATAAAACACTATAAAATAATAGTTTTAGAAAATATTAAATCTGAACCATCTATTTTTTGATTTAAAGATTAAGATGAGATTCTAAAAAGAAAAGAAAAAAATGATTATTAACGAATCTACTCCCGTCTACAAGCTTCACATTCTGTGCACTCATATTTATGTAGAGTCACACAACTGTATGCTATGGTCTTCTAGTGGGAAGCCCAATGAATAACTGTATTACCAATTAATGAATGAGATGGCTTAATCAAAGCCTGAGGCATCAATTTAGAAATGATAAAATTGTGTGATCAACTGATGAGTTGTGGAAAAGACGACGTTGCTGGAAGAGATTTTTATTACTCCCTCCAGTCTTACATATAAGACTCGGTTCACTTAAGAAAGCCAATTAAATTATTTTAAAATATTTATTAATAAAAACATGACTCTGACGTACAGTAGCTCATTATAAATTGTTTTATACTCATTGCTCTCAGTTTCCTAATATATTTATTTCTTTCCTTTTAATTATCAATTAGATTATATACATTCACTAAGTTTCAACTATCATTTCTAAAGCCTATGAACCCCTGTAAAATTAAGAGAAAATCCTAAATAAATACCATTTGAAATAGCAAAACCCACAAAAGTCTTTTATAACATCAAAAAGACATAAAAGTGATCAAGGATGTTTCAGGGATACTGAAGTTTAAGGCTAAAGACCAAAATGCCCATTTTTACATTTGTTTCACATATGAGGTGGCTGCTGTGGACAAAAGCTAAAGAAAAAAAAACACAGTCGAAGGGTGTGTGTACAGCAACGTTGAAGGTGAAGAACGAGGAGTCGATCAAGGTTGAATCGGACAAGTGTAAGTAATTTTCTGAGAACGTGCAAGAATCCTAACCCAACTTAATTCTAGGTGTGCAGACCTGGGAGTAGCTATTTTGCAAGTCATCTTTTGTTTTATGTATAATGACTTGGATCCCCTCAGATATTTTGGTTAGAAGCGTTATGGCATATATGATCTCCTTTATGTAAGTATTGTTTTTAGGTTAAACAATAGGTTATACCATGGGAATGACAAGAAAACATTAGGTGCTGGTCAAATCGTAATGTTTACTTGTCATTCGACAACGTATATGGTAGTTGCTGTTATGAAGAATCTGGTGTTTTGTAAATTCCATTACTGCACTTGAAATTTCCATTACTACTCTTGTTAATGATGACAACTTATTGTAATTAAAGTATATATGAAGGGACACATTCTTTTGGGTTAATGACTTCTATGCATTGGGTGTAGGTGGAATTAGTAATGTTAGATTTTTATTTCACAATGCATATGGTAGTTGCTGTCAGTAAGAATTTGGTGTTTTATAAATTCCATTACTGCACTTGTAAATCCCATTACTACTCTTGTTAATGATGACAACTTATTGTAATTACATTTTACATGAAGGGACACCTTCTTTTAGGTTAATGACTTCTATGCATTCGGTGTAGGTGTAATGCGTAATGTTAAATTGTCATTTGGACCATTTACTTGCGAGTTGCTGTCATGAACATTTGTGGTTTTTGTCAATGTCAGAACAAAACTTATCATTACCATTATTAAACTTGTCGTTCACATTACCATTATTGTCAAAACAAAAAAAAAAACTTTGTCATTCCCTTTTAGGCCAACACTAACAAAGTTTTTAAGACTAACTTGTCATTCCCATTACCATTTTCGTCAAAACCATTAAAACACTTGTCATTCCCATTATTAAACTTGTCAGCGTCCTCCCCTTTTAGGGAAACACTTTCAGTGACAAAGTTGGTTAGGCTAACTAGTCCTTCCCATTACCATTCTCATCAAAACCATTAAAACACTTGTCATTCCCATTATTAAACTTATCAGCGTCATCCCCTTTTGGGGAAACACTTTGTGACAAAGTTTTTAAGCCAAACTTGTCATTCCCATTACCATTCTCGTCAAAACCATTAAAACACTTGTCATTCTCATTATTAAACTTGTCAGCGTCCTCCCCTTTTAGGGAAACTTTCAGTGACAAAGTTGGTTTGCCTAACTTGTCATTCCCATTACCATTCTCGTGAAAACCATTAAAACACTTATCATTCCTATTATTAAACTTGTCAACGTCATCCCCTTTTGGGGAAACACTTTGTGACAAAATTTTTAAGCCTAACTTGTCATTCTCATTACCATTCTCGTCAAAACCATTAAAACACTTGCCATTCCCATTATTAAACTTGTCAGCGTCCTCCCCTTTTGGGGAAACACTTTAACACACAATATTTCTTCATTTACCTGCTTCCTGTATAAGAGAAGTGCATATTACCATAGTGTGGGAATAAAGGGACTAGCGCTTTAGTAAATTGACATACACAATAACATTAAATGGAAAAGGACACTGCTATAAAGAGGTATACAAGATCAATTACAAAAATATCAACTTTACAATCTCACCCCAAAATGCAATGCTTGGTGACTAAGTTAGACAACAGGTGTTACTCTCTTTACAACAGTGGTTAGTTCAAAAACAAACAATTGTTTCAGGAAGAACAAAAAGTTACATTAATAACAAAATGTTGTCAATAAGTCATATCCTGTTGGTCAGCTTCATTTATGAAGTCAGTAGTCTCAATGCATCCTCCCTCTTCCTATTCATTTCATAGTTAACCACCTACCACATTAGGTCTCACCTATATGCCCCAACCTCATAAGCACTATAGTTGAAGGTTACACCTGGCTTCCAATTGTTCAGCCAAATTAGCACATGGACGCCACAGTCACGCTTGCAAGACATAGTGACATGAAAAACCAACGCTAAACCATATTATAACCAAAATCTTATGGACATACAAAAACACTCACAAGTTTTTCTGTTATGGAATGGGTGCCCAAATAAAGTCACCAACCGACTTCTTCCCAGCATGCCCTGGTTTCACAAGCGCGATGATCTTATGAAATTGATCCCTTTGTACAAATAACACATGCATATTATATCCACATGATTTACTTAAGACCAACAAATTTTTCACACAATTTACTTACAAGTCTATTTAGAGCGGATTCCTGGGGATTTGCAAATGCACTTTTTTTTCTTTCGTTGTTTACTCTTGCTTGTAAAAGATAGTGGCCTCATTGAATCAAACACATAAAAGTTCAGCATTTTTGGTTCAAGGGCTACACAGAACTAGTGTTCTGCAACCAACATTGGTCCCAAAATCAAATCACAGTCTACAATATTGTAGCCAACTTGTGTAGACAGTAGCTGATCTTCTCATTCAGCAACTGACCATCCTATAGGTTTTCTGGCCAATAGTAACTAAATGAGGAATAAACTTGTTAAGGTCATATTAAAACATCAATACAACAACTAATGTGTAAAATTACAGCATGCTCACGATAAAATCCGCGTCAAAAATGTGTTGCCCCACTTCTCCCGTGCTTTTCATTTCTGCCATTAACATCTTACACACAAGAGACATTACCTGCATGCGGAGTCATGTGTATTAGATGCGTTACAAAAAATTTAAAACCAATTCAGCTATTATATCACTTACACGGTTACTGATTTTGTTAAGTCTACCGAGTGTCCACAGCTGGTCCCTTGTAGTGTATTCATCACCTATGTCAACCAGCACCCTATAAAGTGTAAACACCATCATTATCCATTTACTCATTAGTAAATAAAGAACAACTTTACAACTTACTCTTGACCCTCATCAGCATGTGTTATTCGAGATATGACCTCGAAAAACTTATCCTTATCATCTTTAGCCCTCTTCGTCTACTTAACTGGCTTTGTTAAAGTCCATGGGGACATGTTCTTAGGCATCCCTGGCCTCTTTGATCTCCTTGGCCCTTGGTCCTTCTGTTCAAATTCATCATTCTTGGATTCTTGTTGTTCATTGTTTGTAGCCTCTTGGTTTGGAGTCTCTTCATTAAATGCACAAATGGTTATGGGTGAGGCCATTGATGCCTAAAAAAGTACCCAACATATGCAACATGAATAAAAATTCAAACTTGTCATCAGCTTCCCCAAATGTTATGTCACTAAGTATGTTCTCATACTTGACCTTGCCATACTCTGCCTTCAATCTCTTATACGTGTCATCTGTGTCACTAATGTCTACTCTCACCTGCTCCCTACTATTTGGGACCCTAAGGAATTCAGCAACATCTTTTGCTTCTATTTTAGTTGTCTTCCCCCTAATTGTAATTTGATTGGTAGGGGGATCATACGCTCTCATTATAGCGACTAAAATGTCCCGGGGGAGCCTCATACATTCCACAACAAGTAGAGCTCCAAATCATAACCTTTGTAGCTTAGCTTTTAAGTCTGGATTACAATTTACATGAGTGATAGATCTATTTTATTACTACATTTTCTATGGGATTCTATTGTTTTTAGGATATATTTGGAGGCTAAAAATATGCAATCTGTGATAATTTGGGAACATCTGATGTTGCTGAATATTTCTAATATATGCAGGAACAAAGTGGTGAAATAAGCAATTGAGTCATGAGAAAAAGGGTTAGATGCGAATGGTTGAAGGGAGTCAAATGGAATGCATGTGATCACGTGGGGACCACAAGGAAAAGGCTGAACATATTAGTTAAAGAGAAGAATTGGACCCAGCTATGATACACTTTATTTCTTAATACCTTTGATATGGACACGTGGGGGATGATCTACTGGTGGATTTCACTTTGGATTCCCAAATATACTTGCACACACACGGGGAGAGCGAAAAGGAAAAGAATGGAAAAAGAGAATTTTATTTTGGAGAGGAGGAAAAAGGCGGGGGAGACCCGATCATTTCAGCATCTGGACACAGCTCACGCGCTCGACACCTCTCGAACTGGGGTATCTGGTGCCCTTCGACTTCTCGGTCGCTGATTCTTCTCCACGCTATTCTTGAAGATTTTGCCATGGCTGAAGGATATTTTCTGATCAGTAAAGCTTTCTGCAACACAATGAGCAGCTAAATTCTTCTTCTTCCCTAAGAAAAGAGCCGATGCCAGAGCCGCTGTGCCTCAGGGAGTTATTCAATTCATTCTTCTTAGATTCAGATTAATCTTGTATCCGTTCGGACCTGTAAATCTGAATTTAAAACTTCTTACTCTTATGCTTTTTCATGTTTGTTGCATCAGGATTCATAGATTGTGATATGCTTAGGTGTTTAATGCTCTTGATTTAGAGTAAATTTAGTTGTAATCTTTGATTCGTTGGAATTAAGAATTATAGCTGAGTTGAATGATTTGCAATGAATACTGTTCAGTTTTCATCTAAGAGTTCTAAGTATCCTGCAATTAATTCATCGCTGAAGCATGATCTGATATTTGCCTTTGGAATAGCTCAAATTAATTGATAGGCAATGAAGGCTAGGTGAAGTTTTTAGGGAAGACCATTTGAACTTGATTTCTCCACAGTCGTACTGCTCTGTTTTCTGTCATTTTCGTTTCTTAACTCTGAAAAAATCCATAAATAATAGATAATAGGATAATGATACCAGCAAGCCAAATTTGTTCATCTAATTTGTTTAGAGCTCTTACAATTGAGATTTAAGGATTTCTAGCTCCTTAGAGACTCGACCTAGGCTAGATTACCACTTTTACTATAGTATAGTTTAGTTTAGTTTTCTTTGATTAACCCCTACGACAAGGTTAAATCAAGTGGCGCCGTTGCCGGGGAGCTTAATTTCCTTGAATTTTAGTTGTTTGGGTGCTGATTAATTTGTTCTTGAATTAGTTTGTGGTTTTAGTGGTTTTGCTTCATTAGGATCTCATTATTCTGTAAAAAAAAACCACAAGAACTAGTCTCTGTTTGCTGCTGTGAGCATTTGAATTGGAACTTTGCTGAGTTTTATGACCAGAAAAGGGGATAATCTACTGTATGATCCAGATTTGAATAAGACTATAAGAGAATTAAAGAAATCTAAGAAGGCTGAGAAACATATTGCTGCACACTTGGAACAATCTGCACACACTTCTACTTCTGCATTGGGTGCTGATTTGAGTGCATCTGATTGTGAATCTGAATCTGTTGAGGGAGAATTTTTAGACACTCATTTTATTATGGCTGCTCATAATGTGAATAATGATGATGATACTAGGAGTATGAGAGATATTAATGATGCTTCTGTTCATTGTGCTCCTAGAGGATTTTATGCTGATGCAACTAATTTTGAAATTAAAGGTGCTTTAATTAGTGCTTTGCCAAAGTTTTATGGTCTTACAGGAAATGAAACATATCAGCATTTAGATAGCTTATACTCAGTTTGTTCAACCATGAAACCACCAAATGCTAGTTTGGAAGATGTGCTCGTACGAGTTTTCCATTTCTCATTGGAGGGAGGAGCTAAAGAATGGCTATATAATCTGCCTCAACATTATGCTACCCTCACTTGGGAGCAGCTGAAAAAGGCCTTTTTGGATAAATATTTTCCGGCCTCACGAACTTCAAAGCTCAAGAAAGCTATCTATGGAATTGCTCAAAGGGACCAAGAATCTTTATATGAGTATTGGACAAGATATGTCACTCTCCTTAATCGCTGCCCTAATCATCAATGCAGCAAGACTAATCTTGTCCAATATTTCTATGAAGGTTTATTGCCTTCTTACAAGATCAGTATTGATGCTGCTGCAAATGGGTCTATTTTTGCCTTGACACCTAATAGAGGTTGGGAGTTGTTGGAGACTATGGCTAACAACAACCAAAAATTTTATACAAGGGATTCCTCAAGTGTTGGTGAGGTTTTGGCAACTAATACTTCCCAAGATATGTTGGTTTAGTTGCTGGCCAAGATGGATAAGAGACTTGAAAAATTAGAAAATGACAGAAATTCCAAAGCTTGTCATTATTTAGGCACTTCTCAAGCTTTGGTGGGTCCTTCTTGTGAATTTTGTGCTTCCCCTATGCACACTAGTGACACATGTCCTACACATTATGAAGAAGTGGCTGCTATGTATCCTAATCGGCCTAATCAGTTTCCACAGAAAAACCCTTTCTCTAATACATATAATGAAGGATGGCGGGAGCATCCTAACTTTAGGTGGAGGGAAGGAGGAGATAGGCCTAATAATTTTCAAAATCAGAACCGGTTTGATGAAAGGATGTATACTGCAGAATCATCTAGGGCTATGGTCCCTATTCAAGAAGCTTCCTCTTCAAAACATGATGATAATATGTCTAAGCTTCTTAAGGTGATGGAGGACATGAGTTTAAAGATTGACCACACCACTGCAGCAAACACTTCTAAATTTGCTGCTATTGAGAATAAGTTTGAGCAGTGGGAAACTAAGTCAGCAAACCTCAATAGTTTTGTCACTAAAATTTCTGACACTTTAAATGATGTTCAAGCAAAGATAGGAGGTACTCTACCATCAAATACAGTGATTAACCCAAAGCCACTTAATGCAATCACTCTAAGGAGTGGAAAACAAGTTGGGAAACAAGTTAGATTTGCTGAAAAAGATAGTGGAAACTGTTCTGGTCAGAATTTTGCTCATCTTGATGATGAAGGAAGTGATGGAGATTGTGAGGAAGTTATTATTGCAAAGCAATCTGAGAGTAAAAGGGAAAGGAGGTTGCTGGAAAAACATAATGGTAGGGTAACTCAAGAAGAAGAAAATAGTGGAGCATGCCTAGATGTTGCTGCTGATCAAGGATGCTCAATTACAACAGAACCTGAAATAGAAGCTGAACAAGAAGAGCAAGGAAAGCATTCTGGAGCTAAGCATGTTGTACAGAAAAATAGGGAGGTAAAAATTTCTGACCTACCTTTTCCTCACTCATTTTTGCTTAGTAAAAAGACTTCTAATGAACAATGGGAAAAAGAGGCTTTACAACTATTTGGCAAGCTAGATATTAATGTACCTTTGCTGGATTTTCTAAAATGCATGCCTAAACACATGAAATTTTTGAAGGATTTATGCACTAACAAAAAGAAATGCAAACCTAATGAATTGGTGCAAATGAGTTCTAATATTTCAGCTCTTTTTAAGCCTCATTTACCAATTAAGTGTGCTGATCCTGGATCATTTACAGTACCTTGTACTATTGGAAAGTTGAATATTGCTAGTGCACTACTTGATTTAGGTGCAGCAATTAATGTGATGCCTATGTCCATTTATACTACTCTAGGCATTGATTCTTTAAAGCCAACTAGCATGATTATTCAACTAGCCGATAGAACAACTAGGAAACCTTATGGGCTGTTAGAAGATATCTTGGTCAAGGTTAAGGATTTGGTATTTCCTGTTGATTTCTATGTTCTTGACATGTCACATGATTCATGTTTAGAAGGACCATTAATTTTAGGAAGGCCATTCCTTAGAACAGCTAAAACAGTCATAAGCTTGAAAGATGGGTGCATTACCATGGAAGTAGGAGAGCATGTTATTAGTTTTAATGTATATGAAGCAATGAAGCATCCATATGAAGATTACTCATTGCTTGGATTAAGTGCTATTGATGCTTTTATTGATGAATCTGTTGCTGAATATGAGTTTTCTTTGTATGATGCAAAAATAAATAACATGCTAGCTGACTCTTACCTTCCAGAAATCAATTCTTCTTCTTCCTATTCTGTTTTCACTTTTTCTGACAATAGTGATGATGTGTGTAGTGTTAATCAATTTTTGGTTGACAGCTCACTTCCCACACTTGAGTCTTTTTCTTTGGATAGCTCACTCTCTTTTGATGATATTAGTTCTGTTTTGTCGAGAGCTAGTTGTGGCAGGGAATTTCTAACTGAATTTGCAGAGGCAGAAGCTATAGCACAAGCTGAATGGAAGGAATTTAGAGACTCTTGTGAAGAGTGTGATGCAGCTAAAATTTCATATGAGGATTTCTGTGTTTTAGAAAATGTAGCTGCTGAAACTAACAGAATTAAACAAGGGAATCTAGTTTTTAGCAATGATGTGGCTGAGGAATTTAAGCTGAAGTTACCACCACCCTATTGTTTTGATAAACAAAAAAATAATTGTGGCTCATTTAAAACCATTCAGCATTTGTGTAATCTGTTTTCTGAGTTTCTTTCAGGTGCTGAACAATTTAGGCAGAAATTGGAGCTAATTTCATTGGAGAATCAGCCTAGCAACCAAGGAAGTGAAACATTCAGCTTGACAAAATTTGATCAGGGACTGTTTGATTCTGATTTCAATCAATTAAATGCTAAAGTTTCTGTTCTAAATAATTCACAAGTTGAATCTTTTCATGGCAGGACAAATGAAGACTCATTGCAGGCAGAACCATTCTTGGGAGCATTGGAGTTGAAGAAGCTGATTCCTTCAGTCCTACAACCTCCAGATTTGGAACTCAAACCTTTACCTTCTACTTTGAAATATGTTTACTTGGCTGAAAATAATAAATTGCCTGTGATAATATCTAATTCATTGTCTGAATTTGAAGAGGAAAAGTTAATTGCTGTTTTAAAGAAACATAAACATGCTATTGGTTGGACCTTGGCTGACATACCTAGAATTAGTCCTTCAATTTGCACACACAAAATTTTGTTAAATGCTAATGCTAAGCCTATTAGACAACCCCAAAGAAGGCTAAATCCTTTGATACTAGATGTAGTTAAGAAAGAGGTCCACAAATTATTAGGAGCTGGCATTATTTTTCCAATTTCAGACAGTGAGTGGGTCAGCCCTGTTCATGTTGTACCCAAGAAGAGTGGAATAACAGTAATCAAAAATGAAAAAATGAGCTCATACCAACTAGGATTCAGAATTCATGGAGGGTATGTATAGATTTCAGGAAATTGAATGACTCTACTAGAAAAGATCATTTTCCATTGCCATTTGTTGATCAAATGTTGGAACGATTGGCTGGAAAAACAAATTACTGTTTTCTTGATGGTTTTTCAGGATACTTTCAGATTCCTATAGCACCCGGAGACCAAGAGAAGACAACTTTTACATGCCCGTTTGGCACCTTTGCCTATAGGCGAATGCCATTTGGGTTGTGTAACGCTCCCGGGACTTTCCAAAGGGCTATGATGTCTATCTTTAGTGAGTTTTTGGGGTCATCCATGGAGGTTTTCATGGATGATTTCACAGTCTATGGTGATTCTTTTGATACATGTCTTGAAAGTTTAGACAAGGTCCTAGGGAGGTGTGTTGAGAAAAATCTTATACTTAACTTTGAAAAGTGTCATTTCATGGTAGATAGTGGCATAGTACTTGGACACCTAGTTTCTAAGCAAGGAATAGAAGTTGATAAAGCTAAAATAGAGGTGATTTCATCTTTGCCCTATCCCACTAATTTGAAAGAGTTAAGGTCTTTTCTTGGTCATTGTGGTTTCTATAGGAGATTTGTTAAAGACTTTAGCAAGGTAGCATCACCACTCTCTAAGCTCATGAAGAAAGACATAGAGTTTGTGTTTGATGAGGATTGCAAAAAGGCTTTTGACACTTTAAAATCACTGCTCACTTCACCACCTATTTTGACTGCACCAAACTGGAATTTTGCTTTTGACTTGCATTGTGATGCCTCTCATAGTGCAGTAGGTGCAATGTTGAGTCAGAAAATTGATAAACTGTCTAGGGTGATTTCTTATGCTTCAAAGACTCTTGATAATGCTCAATTGAATTATACTACTACTGAAAAAGAGCTCTTTGCTATTGTTTTTGCCTTGGACAAGTTTAGGCCTTATCTTGTTAACTCTAATGTGGTTGTATACACTGATCATGCTGCTGTGAAATTTCTGTTTAAGAAACAGCAATCAAAACCAAGGTTAATTAGGTGGATGCTCTTGCTACAAGAGTTTAAAGTTGACATCAAAGATAGGAGTGGAGTTGAGAATGTGGTGGCTGATCATTTGAGCCGTTTACCACCTGGAACAAGGGGAGTTTCTGATTCAGACCTGATCTGTGATGATTTTCCAGATTCTGTGTTGCTTGCTTTGGTTGAAAAAGAACCATGGTATGCTTCTATAGTTAATTTTCTAGTTACAGATCTGATTCCACCCTCTCTTTCTCATTTTCAGGTGCAGAAAATTAAGAGTGAAGCCAAATATTATGTGTGGGACCCTCCCATTTTATGGAGGTTATGTAGTGATCAAATTATTTGGAGGTGTGTTCCGGAGTCAGAAATTCAGTCTATTATTTTAGGCTGTCATTCTCTATGTTGTGGAGGTCATTTTAGTGGGAAGAAGACAGCAAGGAAAGTATTGGAGGCTGGTTTCTATTGGCCTACTATATTCAAGGATTGTTTTGATTATTGCAAGAAGTGTGACATATGTCAAAGGTTTGGTGGTTTGAGTAAAAGACATGAAATGCCCCTTCATCCTATGCTTTTTTGTGAAGTTTTTGAAGTTTGGGGCATTGACTTCATGGGACCATTCCCTCCATCTATGGGCTTCAATTACATACTTCTAGCAGTGGACTACCTTTCAAGATGGGTGGAGGCTATTCCAACAAAGAAGGATGATGCAGCCACGGTTTCAAAGTTCCTCAAATCCCACATTTTTGCTAGATTCGGTGTGCCTAGAGCTTTGGTAAGTGATAAAGGGTCTCATTTCTGCAACAAGGTCATTGATGGGTTATTAGCTAAGTATAGGGTGGTTCACAAGATTTCTACTCCCTATCACCCTCAAACTAATGGACAAGCCGAGGTGTCAAATAGGGAGGTGAAGCATATTTTAGAAAGAATTGTGAAACCATCAAGGAAGGATTGGAGAACCAAGCTCAATGATGCATTGTGGGCCTATAGGACAGCTTATAAGACTCCCATAGGAATGTCCCCTTATAGGATGATTTATGGAAAGTCTTGCCATTTACCGGTTGAAATTGAACATAAAGCTTATTGGGCTGTCAAGAGTTGTAACATGGACTTTGAAGCTGCTGCTGAAGAGAGGATTTTACAGCTGCAAGAATTGGAAGAAATTAGGCTTGAAGCCTATGAAAATTCCAGAATTCACAAAGACAAGACAAAGCTCATTCATGACAAGGGAATCCTTAGGAAGGAGTTCAATATTGGTGATAAAGTGCTGCTCTTTAGGACTCGATTCAAATTTGGTAGAGGGAAGTTGAAGACCAAATGGTATGGCCCTTATACAGTGACTAAAGTTCACACTTTTGGCATGATTGAGCTGCTGGATGATGAGAGTGGCAAAACCATGAAGGTTAATGGACACTTGCTCAAATTATATCATGAGAATTCTGAGCCTCCTTGAATTCAGGTTGCCTCTTTCCCTTATTTACTTCTCATTACTACTATGAGTGTCAAATTGTCTTCTTTATCATGTTTTGAGAATAAGTGTGGGGGAGGGGCCATTTCAGTAGAATAGGAGTTTAATTTTTCTTTTTAGCTAGTGTCACATTGCTCTTAGTTTGCTTTTTGTTTCAGCTCATTGCTGCTGTTTGGTACTCTCTTAGCTCATTTTGAGGCTGTTTGCATTGGGGACAATACAAAATTCAAGTGTGGGGGAGGTTTAGATGTCATTTGCTGCTATACAAGTGTCATTGCTGTTGTCTCTGTGAACATTTAATTGCTGTTATTAAGTTTCTTTACACCTGGGCAGAAAAATTGAATATTGAAAATCCAGTTTTCATTAGTTGTTGTAGAAGTAAGCTTGATTGATATATGAGAACTTTGATTTGGCTATCTGATTCTGAATGATCGGTTTAGGAATGAGCACTTATTCATGGCATTAGGATCAATTTAGTGTATAATTTTGTCTCTGTTAATGGGCTAGAGGAATTAACCCTTGATGGAAGGTTTTTGAGCCTTATTTCATTCCTAAACATTGAGAGCATACTCCCTAGAGTTAGTTCTCTCTAGAACTTGTCCTAGCTCTTTGTCGAGGCTACATATATGCATGGGAAGAGGTGTACATGATAGAGGCATTTGTTCTAAACCTCATATAGACCTAAACACAAACTTTAAACAATTGACCATTTGCAAACCACTTTGAGCCCTTCCTTTTCTTTTCTTTCCATCATTGACCAGTTGAGTAGAATGCATGATTCTTTCTACAAAACATGATCTAGCTTCTTAAGTGGTAGGAGAGTTTAGTGACATACTTGAAAGAAATAAAGTTTAATCAGCTGTGATGTTCTATGCTTGTAGATTTGATCTCTGAAAAAAAACAAATGTAAAAAGAGAGAGGCAAGTTGAAAAAAAAAACGAAAAAAAAAGTTGAAAAAAAAAACAGAACCATTTTATTGGGAGGCAACTCAAGTTCTCAACACTTTACTTTTCAGTTTTCTTTGATTTTTGTGTGTTTTAGTGGATTTATGTTTGGTTTTACCTTTTTGTAGGTAAGGAAGTTTTCCCCATGGCTGAACCATTTTAATTGAATTGGATTGGTGCTACAATGAGTATTTTAATACAAGGAGTCAGAACTACAAAGGGGAGTAGAACTTTGCATTTGACACTCATTACTTAAGTAGTATTATTGGTACTTTACTGATTATATGCAGGATGAATGTGAATTGGGATGGAATTTGCATGTTGTGACTTGAGCTTTGGAATTGACAATCCTTGCTTGACTATATTTGAGTAGTACATAATGGCGTTCTTATGCTTTTTGATGTCATTGAATTGTGTGTGATGAGATTTGGGTGCTCCTTGTGGAATTTGGGTGAGTTAGGGTGATTTGCGACTCTTATTTTGCTGTCAGATTTTTTCTGTTTTGCTGTCATTATTTGCCTTTGCTTTGATTTAGCGAAGCTGCAGTAAATGTGTGTTTTTCTATGAGTTGTTGTGTGTATGTGGTTGATGTTGCTTCGCTATGGCATACTGAAGGCAAAAGCAGCCGATTTTTCCATGTTTCTGTCCAGTTCTCTAGTTTTTGCTTTTACTTTGCTGTCGCGTAGCAAAAGTGAAAACCTCCATTTTTTCACCCCTTCTATCTAGTTTTCCTTGAGTTTGCCCTTGCTTCGCTATTGCAAAGTGAAGGCGAACTCCTTCCATTTTTTACCCTTTTTGTGCTTGAGAAGAAACGTGTCTCTTAAAAGAAAAAATATATAAAAAAATATTAAAAAAGAAAAAAATATATTAAAAACATTAAAAACAAATTCCCATCTCATCCTTATTTTTCTTTTCTTTTCCCTCTTTATCCTTGTGAACATATCCCATATATGGACCACATACATTTTCAAAATTCAAACCTCCTCCCTCTTTTGCAGATTTTCTCCTATCCTCCACCCTAATTTTCTCCAATCTACTTTCCCTGTACACAAAACCATTCCTCTAAGCTCACCAACATCTTATATCTCTCATATTTCACTCACAGCTCCTCCAACCTTCACCACCGACCCGTTGTAACACCCTGCCTTTAATCACGTAAATATAATTCGATAATGCACATTTAATTCATATTAGAGACCATCAGATAACTTAAACTCATTTCAATCTCCTACTTTGTAGTAGGGTTTTCACAAAACATTCAAAATCTCTTCCTGTTCCTGGTCTCCATTTCAAAATTCGAATATAATTACCTGTGCAGTTTATCTACATTCATGTATAACAGAGTGTATAACCAAATCCCCGGCAACTCCCGGGTTCTATACATATATAAACTAGGGGTTACAAGTATCCACTAGGGGATTACACAACCAAAATCAAATATGATATTCCTAATTCAAAATATACAGTAATCCCGAGTTTAAAGTAGATAACCAACATCTCAAAAATCCTTAGTATCCCTAAAGATCCTAAGTGCTTCGGGTTGGCCGCTTCTCCTTTGAGCCACATGCCCTGTCTGAAATGTTAGTCATAGGAAAGAATGAGATTCGAGCGAATCCCAGTAGTAACAAACCACTCACACAATGCATAACACAAAGCATGTATATAAATCACAACCAGCAACAGCAGCAGCAATCTCAACGATACATGGTTTTCACCACAAACGACAGCACTCACGGCTGTATGCACAATACGACAGCTCTTGCTGTAATCATAATAATCACGACAGCTTACGCTGTAATCACAATAACGACAGCTTACGCTGTAAACGACAGCTTGCACTGTAAACGACAGCTATCACCAGCTGTAATCGCAGCAGCATCGAAGAATCATCACATAACATGATAACACACACATACAGAGCATTATACATAGTATAAGAGAGAGAGAGTCACTACCTGATCCTTTCCCGACGTTTCTTGGCACTGCGGGCTCACGAGGACGGCAAATATCAAATCCTGTAACCAAGTTAGGGACAACCCGTCAATCGCTTTCCCAAGTTCTTTTCTCTATAATACTTTAAGTTGATTATCACTATGGTCAATTAATCAAGTCAACTAAGGAGCTAAAGTGGTCAATTAACCTAAAAGGCTACTTTCTAACCTCAAAGTTCCACAATATTACATTATGCCATAAAATCTTCAATTTTTGCATAGGTGACCAATCTGCCAGAATTTTCCAACATCTTTGAAAAATCATAACTAATTCTAGAAAAATCAAAATGAGGTGATCCCAAAGCCTATTGAAAGCTCTTGAAGTCCTCTTCATAGGAAAAATATGAATCACTACCAGAAATCACCACAAAATTCCAGAATTATACAACATTCCACACTGCTCCAGAATTAGGTCCAGTTTCGACATCAAACTTTGGGCAACTAGAACTCCCAGCTCAAAAACCGAAATGACACAAATCATATGTCAATTGTGAATCTTGAAATGTGAAATTTAAGACTGGAAAGTTTCAGAATTTTTAGACACCAATTGCCCATTCAAAATGTCCCTACAAACTGACTGCCCTGCACAAAGTTACACTTGACAGTTTTTCCAATTTTCAACCAATGTGTCCAATGACTTCAAAATCAACAACCAAACCTATTCCCACATAATTTTTCGTGTAGAACACAATGGTAACATCAAAATGAACAAATTCCCACTCATTCCTCATGTCCTGTTTTGGCAGAATTTTAGGGTATTTCACAACAACCAACCACTTCACTATCTAATTACTAAGCTTAGCTCATTTGTCTCCAAACCAACATATAAGCACATATATAGGATGAAAGCTTCATGATCCCTAATATACCCTAAAAAAACGAAATTAGGGCTGTCACAATAGCCCACCACAACTCAGCCAATTAAAGCATCATATACATCAACATAATGCTCTTACTCACCTCTTGCTTCTTCTTGTGTTCTTTTCTTGATTCCTCAAATTTTGTTCTTGCAAGGTGGCTGAAAACCCCTCCTCTTCAAAAACAAAAACCATAGAAATGAAGCTAAGGAAGAGAGGAACAAGTTTCATAAAGGTCACTTGAGCCATAGATGAGGTTAAGAAGGTGAAAAATCAAGATTAAGCTCACCTTAAAACCTTGCTTTTCTTCCTCCACGTTTTTTGCTGCTGTAACCGACTTGAGGAGAGATGAAATATGTGACTTAATGATCAGATTTTTGGCCCCTCTTATCTCTCAAAGTCCAAACGAAAATATGGTGCAAAAGTAGATAAAAGATGTGGTGAAAATTACTTCAAGTTTTCTCTTTCCTTCCTCCTCCCTTTTTGACTGAAATGTTTTCCCCTTTTGTATACAAGATATCATCTTATGCTTGGCCTACAATTGTTGACCAAGTCTTCATCTCCTTACTTGGTCTTTCATGTGCTTCTCTTTCTCTCTTTATTGTCACCGTAAATAGCTCTTAAAGAGCAAAAACAAATACTCCTTGATTTATCATAACTTTTGCCTCTTCAAATACATTACTTTAGTTGCAATATTTGACCAATTCAACATATTTTCTTTTCCTTCTCATGCCATACAAATTGTAGCCCTTGGAATAGCCAAAGGAGCTTCTTGAATCAATCATAATTCCAACTCTTCAAATATTACTTCTTTAGTTGAAATTGTTGACTTAGTCACCACCTTTTACAACTTGGTCAAATTGCCTTCACATGTCATATATTAATAACCAATATTGTCTCCTTATATCTTACGTAAGTCATGGCCCTTTGAAGGAGATGATGATCTTATAAAATATCCACTTGCAATATAATATTCAATTGCCAATTTTTTGCATGTGAAAATTGACTAAAGTCGTAACAAAATTTCTAGAGGTAATTCTGTCATTAATCCCACCATCTATTTTGTACATTTAGCCCTTGAGTACATTTTGGGATATTACACCCGTCCTCTTCAACCTTCAGCTCTGGCCCTCAGCCCCATCAATCACTGTCGCCGCCCACCCACCTTCACTGTCGGCTCATCCTCTCCGATCATTTCCCCTTCCTACCATCGAAACATCAACTGCCACTCTCCACCATCGTTCATAATCAATGACCCAGCCTCCCCTATTTTCCCCCTTCATCTTTGACCCTTAGCTCTCACACCCAAGCCGATTACCCCCCCCAACAGTTCACCGTCGACCATTCGGCAAATTGTTTTTTCTTCTCCGGCACCGGTAAGCATTTTTCCCTTCTCTCTCTTTCGATCTCATTCTCTTATTTCTACTCGCTTCACCTTCACCTCCTCATTTTCACACTTGTCCGTTTCTGCCATGAGTTAAGTCCAGTTGCATTTGGGTGATATCAAGCCGTAATCTTCAAATTCCTCACTCAATGCTCTGCTTGTGTTAGTCTCTTCCAGCTTCAAGGTAACTTCTAGCTTTAAACTTTCTTTTGCTTTTGGGAAGTGTGTTTAGGATTAGCTATGAGGAGGTTAGGCTAGGATTTAAATTAATGCATGTCTTGTAGGCTTGACCAGCTGAAAACTCATCTTGGGCTTAGCAATGTTGTAAACTGACTGATGTGTTATGCTTGGGAAATCCTTGTATATGCCTAGTTGAGATTGACTGATTTAAAAATTTACTCTTAGAGTTTCTAAGCAGCATGATGCATGTAAGCTTGAATTGAGGTGGTTAGTTTGGGTTGGACTACTATTAGGAAGTGAGATTTGTGACGTTTAGGTTTGGACAGATGGATGGCATAGGACTTACATTATAATGAACTGCCCATTTTGGATTTTGAGACATTATTGTTGATATTGACACTGTTGATGTTAATGAGAATTAGAACTTCAATGTCTTTGCTGGCTCACCCTTGGTGAATTTATTTCGACACATTACTCTTAGATCCTATTTTGCTATTTTAAGTATTTGCACTAAATTCTATTTTTATATCAGTTTGGATTTTGAGACATTAGTGCTGATGTCTTTGTGTATACTGAAAAGTGGTTCGAGAGCCTCTTAAACACACTTGTTGATCAGTTTTGTGAGGTCTCCTTTTTACCACATTACTGCTCTGGGATCCTTTCTGCTAAATTTGGATTATGTTTTGATGTTGCAAAATAAACTGCTGATTTTTCATGTTATTTCAAACGGTTGTGCGTATTGCCTTGGTTCCATTGTTTAGTAGTTGCAACTGAAAACGAACCAACATGAGGCAGACGTTTTGCACTAAAAATTTGACACAAGCTTTGCCGTTAAATTTGTATGTGAGAACCAAATTTCACATCCTCTTACTACTTGCAAAATTCATGGTTTTGTGTTACATGATTCCAAAAGTTTCGTGCTTGAGATTGAATTTGCCAGCTAGCAAGTCCCCTCCTTTTAATCTGAATGGATAGAACTTCTGTTGAGGGTGACTTTCAGGCTTGAGGGACTATTGAGAGCTAAAGCATTTAGAAGTGAGGATAGGTATAGGACTGGAATTATGAATTGCCATGTTGAGGTTCTTAGAAAGTTGTAAGTTTGGGGGAACTTTTTCTTTTTAGGACTAGTGTTTCTCTTTTCCCTTTCTTGTGGTAGTTGAGGATTGTTCATGGTTTTTGTGTGTGTTTTCTTTGGTTTTGATTTCGTGCAAATAATGACCAAGCACCGAGCTACTCCTAAAAAGCCAGAGCCTAAATGGAAAAAGGCAGTTGCTGCACCTTCACGTCCTCCACCTCCACCAATTCAACCTCCTCCACCAAAACAACTGTTAGCTACTAATGGCTAACAGTTGTTTTGTGTGCTAACTTTGTCATTGTCACTAGTTATGTTAAGGTACTGAATAAAGTAATGGATAAATGGGAAAGTTAGATGATAATTTGAGAATTTATGTTGAGAAGGATAAATGTATTCTGAGATAAAGAGCAAGCAAGAATCTCACCTTCTCTCTAAAACAGCCCAATACTCTGTTATAAAGAGAAAGCAAGCATCTCACTAACTCTCTAAGAACAGCCCTAGAGAATCTCCTAAACCAATTTACTCTCTGAATATTCCATGCTTTATTGAGTAGGCAAGAAGCCAATTTATAGAAGTACAGAGAGATAAAATCTAATTCAAAATTCAAACTAAAAAATCTAAATAATATCTAAAATAATATCTAAATATAAAATACTAAAGAATATCTAAAATCCTACTTGTGGATATTCCACTTATTCTGAAATATCTAGAATAATAAATAATATTGCTGAAATATCTTAAATCCTATTTGTGGATAATCCACTTATTTTCAGATTTCCTAAAATGATAATAAAAACAGACTCAATTAATAAAATAAATATTAATAAAATGAGACTCTATCAAGTTATCCCTATGATAGGTTTGAATGCGGGCGCTGATGCCCTTTATCTGACTGGATGATTAGTTGCAACTGTGCATGTACTGTTTGATGCACCTCTGATAATGCTGTGAATATTACTTGTAAATGTGTACAGGTTTGAGTGCTATTTGCGTACAGGTTTGTGAATGTTGATCTTTCCTTTAACCTAAGTTGACAGTGAGGACACTGTTGATTTCGAGTTTGGGGGAGGGAAATTGTGAAAATTTTGAATGTGAACAGTGAGTGCACTGGGATATACAAGCAGTTTTGATGTATAGTTTGATTGAAAAAGGGGTGAAATATATGAAATTTCACAAATTTAAGCCTTTGCTTGGAAAAATTGTAAAGAAAAGATCTTTTGAATTGGTTAAATTGTTTGTTTAGGATTGCATGAATGGTCCTATGATTGGATAGCTATTTAGCATTATGCTTGATAGGAAATTGTGATTGATATGCCTTGTTGAATGAGTTATAATGTTGGAGTGAGTTTCTAAGGAATTCTCTTGAGCATAATCTTGCACTATTGGAGTCAGGGATGTTTTGAAGGCTTTTGTTGAAGAAACTCTTGGTAAACTAGCTTATATACCTATTTTCAAAGATACAATTTCCAAATCTACTTTAGAATTTTTTGAAGCTTATTGTGGATCTCATATGGTTTTGAAAAATGATCTAGGCATTTCGTTAAAAAGCGTTTGAGCCTTTCAAGCTATCTTGCATTGTTATTCTTCCATTTTGGACCAAATTTTGAGCCTTTACAGAAAAACCAATATAAATATTCTTATTGAAAACCAATTCACTTCCCTAACCCCTAACCTGAAAAACCATGATACACCTTGCTTTGAGATATAAAAAAAATGGTTTGATGTGTGAAAGGGCAAGTTGTGAATATGAAATGTGTAAATTGTTGAGGGTTGAACAAAGTGTACATAAACCAAGACAATAATCAAAAATAAAAAAATAAAAAAAAAGCTTGGTAGAAAGAAAACAAGTTAGTTCAATTTTGTTGAAAAAAGAAAAAAAATAGTAGAAGTTAGTTCATTTATCTCAGTTTTGTATTTATTCCTTTTTCCCTTCCATTCAAACACCCTAAACCCATGGCCACGTTACAAGCCTAAAAGTCCTTTTGATTTTGATACCATATGAGGTAACTTGTAAGTAGAGAAGGATGAAAAGAGGATAGTGAAGTGGTAGAGTTGAAAAATTGTATATGAGTTGGAGTATTATGTGTGACTGAGATAGAATTAGGAGAAATGTCTTTTGATTCCAAACACACCCTCACTCAAAGGACTCTTGAAAAACTTGCTCAAAAATTATAAGACATTCATCTTGGCATATCCTCTCAAGTTCTTGTTTCGTGTGATCTTTAGAGCAACGAATAAGGGCATGAACATATCTGCAATTTAGATAAGCAATTTATGAATTCATGTTGCATGTGTGAATTTGCTTGAGGACAAGCAAAAGCTTAAGTTTGCGGGAGTGTTATTCTCTGGAAATTCTTGTATTTCATCACATTTTTCTTATATATTTTTTGTTTTAAACTAAAATTGTGCATAAACTTTATACATATGAAGGAAAATGTGATGTGTTGAAAATACTTGGAAAAGTGCAAATTTTGAGCTAGATGTATAGGGTTTTAGATTAAATTGAAGAAAGTTGGAAAGCTCATAATATCCTTCTCTTTGTAGGAGGATGATGATAAGAAATGGAAGCTTACATGAATCCTTGGAGGTGGAGAAAAAAAGAACAAAAGCCAAAAAGAAAGATCAAAGTAGCTTGAAGGTGCCCCCGGTTGCTTTTACTACACCACAGCGAAGCAAAAGCGAAAACACATCAAAAATAGGCTCTTCTGACCACATACGCTGTGGGTTCGCTATAGCGAAGCAAAAACGAAAACACATAAAAAATAGGCCCTTCTGACTGTGTACACTGTGAGTTCGCTATAGTGAAGCAAAAGTAAAGTTGCGATACTGCAACTGTGCGTTTTGAAAAAGTGAAGCTTCAGCTGTGTTTTTAACCTAATGGGGGCGCTGAAATTGGTACATTCTGCACAGGGGAAAGGTTAAGAACACAAGGAGGCTACTTGGGAGAGAGCTCTTGGTGATCTTGGAGCTTTAGGAAGAGATTTGTGAAGAATTTCAAGGGTTTTCTTTCCCTTTTCTGGTTTTTCCCTCTTTTCTTCCTATTTTGCTGATATGATTATGATTCATGAACTTAGTTGTTGGTTTGTATTGATCATGAGTAGCTAGAACTCCTTATTAGGATTACTTTTATCCATTGTATGGATTGAAACTATTGAATTATCTTGCTTTTGTTGGTTAATGATTATATGTGCTGATTTTTCTCTATCCTTAATGCTATATTGTGCTTGATCACCACATGATTAGAGTTGTTCAATTGGAAGATGCTTGAGAGAGCTATTTTGATTGTAGAACTTGAGAAAAATCATGCTAGACTTGAAGTTTAGGGATTAGATGGATGGTTTGTTGTTAGAATAGAGATATATCTAACAACCTAGCATAGTCAAGAGAAGGCTTGCTTTGGAAAGATGATTTTCATTAATTGTAAACAAGAGATTGAATAATTTTAATGAGGATTAAAAATCAATCTTGACTTGAGAGAGCTTGATTGATGATTTTAGAACCTTTGACTAGCATATAGACTCATTTAATCAACATAAGTGGATATTTGCTTAGTTTCATGAAATACAATGGGGAAGAAATAATCCTAAGTTAATATCTCTTGAAGTTAGACTCAATTTCCCAATTTTCACTGTTTTCCTTTGTTATTTTCATCAAGCTTCTTTATTTAACTTGATCAATTTCAAATGATTTCATTCAACCTAATTAAGAACATGGTTAAATTAGTTAACTCGCTTTTGTCATAGTCCTTGTGGGAACGATCTTGACTTATCACTTTATTACTTGCGACCCGTACGCTTGCAGAAGCTAAACGGCGAACATGTTCCTTAACCTCTCATCAATACAGTTTTTATTAGGAAATTTTCCCAAATTCTCCCAACAAAATATCAATCGGAAAAGTAAGTTGGTGGGCTCATAAAAATATTAATGGTTAAGATACAAAAATACACATGTGATATTTCCAAAAGTGCGCCCAACATCAAATAATTTTTTGAGGGGCAAAAGTAACTCTGAACTTTTAAAATTGGTACAAAAATACATATTGACCATTAGTTCACTGTCTGTTTAAATTTTTTAATGGTTAATGTGTAAAAATACATATGAAATTTTCCCAAAAGTGCACCCAACACAAATATTTTTTTGAGGGGCAAAAGTAAATGTGAACTTCCAAAATAGGTTTATAAAATAAACATTTACCATTAATTGGCTATTTGAATTTTTTGACTAAAAATGGTGACATTGAGGATGATGTTGATGATAATGAAACAACTTGGAGAGAAATACTTACATACACAGTACCATGTCATCTGAATTTTGTCCAATGAAAATGTAATAACTTATATCATTTTAATCTTAGTTGGCTGGTAACTCATCTGAAAAAATTTAAATGTTATCTTGTTTTTAAGAAAAATATTGATTGATCATTATGTTTTAGTTATTCTTAATTAAGATGTATTTCTTAAAAACAAGATAAAATTTGAATTTTTTTTTCAGATGTGTCAATGATGACTTCCCGTTTTTAATAGATTCGAGATATATTTTGATATATTTGGGAAGGCATGAATGCTAAATTAAAGATATTTTCTTAAGACTGAGAGATATCATTTTGGATGCATCATTTGTGGGATTTCAACTTATAATATAAGTTTTTAACTGTAGGAAAGAAAAGAATAATGAATAAATAATAGTTGGAAGTTTTCCACACAAAAAAACAGCATTTGTTGTTGTTATTATTATTATATAATATTTATTTGCTTCTCTTTTGACAGCACCCCATTGCACCGTTTTAAGAAGAATTGGAGAAGATCCAAATGGAAAGAAGGGAGCCACGGGACTGAAAATCAGATTTAACAACATTTGGCACCGTTTTGGCATTAATGGGAATTGGGTGCCACATATTTGGAAACAATGATGACCTAAATATAAGGAAATGGCACAACTTTATGCAAATAAAAGGGGAAGCAGAGGCGGCATTTTTTTCGTTTTGGGGGGGGGGGGGGGGGGGGGGGGGCATATTTCACTGTGCAGAACGAGAGCATCAATCAGAACCAAAGGAAAGAGGGTGGCAGCACTTATTCATCATAGTCATCATCTTCTTCGTGGGAGAATAACTGCGCTAAGGAGAGAAAAAGGGAGGCAGCCACCATTATTATCCATTGCCTCACCAAAGGAGCCAGAGGCAGAGCTAGAGGACATCATTGAAAGCATTGTTAAAGCTGTTTCTTATCTTACTCTTTCTTTCTCTCATGCGTTCTAAATTAGTTTTTGCTACTGTAATGAGATTGACTAAAGCCATGTGTTGCTAAATTTGTCTTGCAACCTAGAGTACTATGAACTTGTTTGAGACTTAGAGATTGTTCCCGCTACTTTGTTTTGCATAATATTATTTCAGTTTATTTAATCTTGTTTCTATTGTTTGTTGCTTAGTGATTGGTCACTATTGAGTATGTTTTGGGGATTTAGGACTAAACTTGACGAAGAGAATCTTAAATTGACTTTAGGATTAAATAATGTGGAATTAGATTTTAATCTAGTTTGCTTCTAGGATAGACATATACATAAAAGCTCCATATAATCAAATTAAAGTGAGCCCGATCTAAATTGCATCTTATTTGATTGTGTGAGACATTGCATAATTAATTGAGGTAGGTATATAAATGGACTGATAGGCATTTATAGTTATTAATACTTAAGATTAGCTGATTAAGTTAAAATTAATTTAGTGGGGATAAAATCTAAGAAACAAACAAGGGATTAGTGACTCTAGATTTGTCCTTCTTGACATTGGAATTTGCTCTTTGTGAAAAGTCTTTGTTATTATTTGTTTCTTTTTTTTTATTTAATTTTTCTTCACTCATATTGAAAACAATTCTGATTTGTTCAACTTAAATGAAACAAGAAAAATTAATGCCTAATAACCAATTGAATTGAGTCTCTGTGGGACGACCTTGATTTGCCACTTACTATTTTCATGACCCATATACTTGTGCTGCTTAATTAAATTTTGGTACCATCAAGTTTTTGGTGTCGTTGCTGGGGACTCAAGACAATTGGTGATTAGTGTTAGAAATCCTTTGGTAGTTTTAGCTTGAGCATTTTTTTCTTGTTAGTTATTAGTGTTAGTGTGATACTTTGAGAGTTGTTCTGCTTTGCAGGTACTTGGGCATATGACTCAAAGATCCAAAGCTACTAAGACACCAAATAAAACAAGGAACATCTATGAACTTTGGGAAGCTACAACACCTCATAATCAAGAGGAGGAAGTAATACATACTAAAATTGAAGAAATGGCTCAAGATGAAAATGATCACTTAGGTGTTAATGATTTTCTGGGAAGACAAACTCGATGTTATCAATCAGGAATCAGAGTACCTAAGTTTCAAGCAAACAACTTGGAGACCAAGCAGACTATACTTAAGGTGCTTGAACTACATGGTCAATATGCAGGAAATGATTCAGAAGATCCAAATCAGCATCTGGTACAATTTCTTGATGTTTGCAACTCTTTCTAGTAGAATGGAGTTCCTAATGTGATACGTCTTCAGTAGTTTTCTTATTCTCTACAAGGGAAAGCCAAAAAATGGCTCAATAACTTAGAAGATGGAAATATAACCTCTTGAGAGGTATTGGAAGAAAAGTTCAAATCAAGGTTCTTTCCACATAAAAAGATAGTAGATACAAGAACCGCTCTTACTAACTTCTGCCAACAATTTGGGGAACATTTATATGAAGCTTGGGAGAGGCTTTAGTTACTTGTTAGACAGAGTCCAGGTCATAATCTAGAGAAGTAGGTATTGCTACAAATCTTCTGCACACAGTTGACTCTTAAATCTAAATCTGAATTGAATGTCGTCACTAATGGGGGGGACTACAAAACAACTAATGAATTATGTTTGGAGTTGTTTGGATGACTTATCAACTGATTTTATCCAAAACAACAATGAAGGTAGGCTAGTGAAGTCAATTGAGAAAGTTACGGATGACACTACTTTGGCATTGGTGGCAATGGTAAGAGGTGTGAACAACATATTTGATCAATTGGAAGCTCAAGTAAATCATTCCAATGGTGGACACATGGGTGTTAATGCTATTTATGCTCTTTGTGATTATTGTAGAGATGGTCATGCCAATTGATAATGCCTCATATCTCAACTAATCAAGCCAGTAAACTATGTAGGAAACTACTGTGTCAATAGCCTAAACAACCCCTACTATAATACCTACAATCCAGGGTTGAGGAATTACCCTAATTTCTCTTGGAGGCAAGGTCAAACTCTCAATCAAGCCTTAAGCTTTGGGTCTAAACTAATAGATTTTGAATCCCAAGTTAAGCAACCCATACCTCAACATGATTCTTTTTAGCAACAAATGGACAAGAGGATGGAGAGACTTGAAAATTGGATGATGCAAGTTGTGCAAGGGCAACAGAATTCTAATGCACATTATGATTCTTCTATCAAGAACCTAGAAATGCAAATTGGGCAGTTGGTAGCAAATAATATGAATTCGAAGACTAATGGCTTGCCAAGTAATACTATTATTAATCCTCGTAGAGATGGAAAAGATAAATGTAAAGCTCTTACTTAGAGAAGTAGTAAAGAATTACCTAAAATTCCATAACCAATGAAGAAACCCTCAGCTTCTAATGACGAAGCAATTCCTACGATCAATATAGAGGATGATAAAGATGCTACATAGAAGGTGAATGGAGAAGTCCACAAGGAGAAAGTTGAGAGTGAATCTAAGAATGGTGATATGAAGAAGAAGGCAACTCATAAGAATCTTAAATGGGTACCGCCTTTACCATTTCTTCAAAGATTTCAGAAGAAAGCTTTAGATGAGCAATATAAGAAGTTTTTGAAGATTTTCAAGCAAACTACACATTAACATCCCTTTCCTTGAAGTCTTAGAGCAGATGCCTCAATATATGAAGTTTCTAAAGGAGATAATAAGAAAAAGAGGTTTGGTGACTATGAAATCGTAGTCCTAACTGAATAGTGTAGTGCAATTCTTCTCAACAAGTTACCCCCTAAACAAAAAGATTTTGGCAGTTTTTCCATCCTTGTATAATTGGAGAAAATATTCAAGGAGGAGCATTATGTGATCTAGGATCAAGTGTTAACTTGATACCACTATCTATATTCAGAAAATTGCAACTGGGTGAAGCTCAAATAACTTCTGTGACACTTCAGCTAGCTAATCAAAGTTTAGCTTTTTTGAAAGGTGTCATTGAAGATGTTTTGGTTAAAGTTGACAAGTTTATTTTTCTTGCCTACTTCATTGTTTTGGATTGTGATGAAGATAGAGGTCTACCACTCATTATAAGAAGACCTTTACTTGCTACAGCTCGAACTTTGATTGATGTTGAAAAGGGAGAGATCAAGTTCAGGGTGAATGATGAGGAAGTTATATTCAACATGAATAAGGAAATGAAGTATCCTAGGGATCTTACATATTGCTTTAGGGTTGACATGCTTGATGTCGTGATTCAAGAGACTTTAGAGTCCTTTTCTATAAAAGAACCGTTAGCAGTTGTGTTACTTGGGATTGATGAAGTTGAAGAAGGGAATATAGTTGAATGTAAGAAGTTATTTGAACCATCTCCTTATTACAGTAATCTATTACAATAGTTTCAATTGTTAGAGATAGAATCAAGGCAAACTACTATTTTGAAGCTTTCTATTGAACAAGTACTAATTCTAAAGCTTAAGCCCTTACCACCGCACCTTGAATATGCATACTTGGGTGAATTTGAGACACTTCCTATTATCATCTCTTCTTCTTTATCTAAAGATCGAAAAGAATGGTTGTTGAAAGTTCTCTGGGATTACAAAAGCACTTTAGGTTGGACAATTGCAGATATAAAAGGTATAAGCCTATCGATTGTCATGCATAAAATACTCTTGGAAGAAGTTCACAAGAAATCTGTTCAGAATCAGAGAAGATTGAATCCTACGATGAAAGAAGTGATCAAGAAGGAAGTTCTTAAGTGATTAGATGCTAGGATCATTTACCCTATTTCTGATAGCTCGTGGGTTAGCTCGATGCAATGTGTTCCTAAGAAAGGGAGTATGATAGTGATTACTAATTGGCGTGTTTGCATGGATTACTAATTGTCTTTTTGGTATGATGAGATTATCCCCACTTGCACAGTTACTGATTGGCATGTTTGCATGGATTACAAAAAGTTGAATGATTCTACAATGAAAGATCATTTTCCACTTTCTTTTATTGACCAGATGTTATACCGATTGGCTAGTAAAGATATTTTTTGTTTCTTAGATGAGTATTCAGGGTATAATCAAATTGTTTTTGCCCTTAAAGATCAAGAGAAAACAACATTCACTTGTATTTATGGCACTTTTTCCTTTAGAAGAATGTCATTTGGCTTATGCAATGCTCCTGCCACTTTTCAAAGATGCATTATGGGTACATTCTCTAATATGATAGAAGAGATAATGGAAGTGTTTATGGATGATTTCTCGGTATTTGGTGAATCATTTGAAGAGTGCTTGATAAATCTAGATAAATGTTAAAGCAATGTGAGGAGAAGAACTAAGTGCTCAATTGGGAGAAGTGTCATTTCATATGGTGATTGAAGGAATAGTTTTGGGTCATAAAGTTTCCAAAAAAAGGTTTAGAGGTTGATAGAGCCAAGACTTCTGTGATTGAGCAGTTTTCTCCTCCTTCTAATGTCAAAGTTGTGAGAAGTTTCTTGGGCCATCTTGGATTCTATCATTAATTCATTAAAGATTTTTCCAATATTTCAAAACCACTTTTACAGTTACTGGAAAAAGATACTCCTTTTCAATTTAAATGAGGAGTTCATGAAGGCTTTTGAAGAATTGAAGCGAAGATTGACTTTAACTCCTATCATTGTAGCTCTTAATTGGTCACTGCCTTTTGAAGTAATGTGTGATATGCAAGTGACTATGCTGTGTTTGGACAAAGGCATGCAAAGATCTTCCATCCCATCTATTATGTGAGCGAACAACAAAATTTTATTCACCAAAATTCCTTGCACCTTTGTGGCGTCAAAAGAAATACATGGTGAATTTTGACACATTGAAAAGAATGGCAAAATATTGCAAATATTGGTCACAACCAATATGATTAAGTTTAGACACAAAGGAGCAATTTTGTTCGCTTAAAAGCCTATTCTTGTAGCCCAAAATGAAGAACGGAAATGAATAATTTTTGGGCCCAAGAAACATGTAAAGTTTAGCCAAACACAAAGAAAAGAAAGAAGGCCCAATTTAATTACAAAAATGTAAGGGCAAAATGGTCATTTTCCAATAAAGCAAGAAGACTTTTATTTTTCCCTTTAATTGGGATACATTTCGACCAACAAGGAATAAAGGGGAGGAAAAATAATTATTGGGACAAAAATATGACATGTCGAAGCATATTGACCAAGTTTAAAAAGATGATGACTTAAGTCAAAAATCATATGTTAATTAGCAATAAAATATTATATTTTAAGGAGGTAGAGATGATATTTTTAAGAGCTTTTATCTTTCCTCCAAGGCCATAATTTCGGCCAACACAAGAGCCAAGAAGAGAGAAAGAGTCTTAAAACACAAGAACACAAAGAGGAAGAGCAAGAGTTCAAGAAGCAAGATCAAGGTAACTTGCAAGTAATTTTCAGTTGTTCTTTCCTTCTAATTCATGGAAACTCCTTCTAATTTCTATGCCTTCTTGAAACACACATGTAGCAAGCACAAAATCAAGAGCAAGAAGGAAGAGGAGGGACGGTTTTAGTGAGAGAATGAAGAGAAGCCAAAGGTAAACTAAAAAACCTTGCTTTCTTGATGATTCAAGGTTGCTTGATGTTGTTATATGGTTGAATTTGTGGCTTGGTTGTCTTGATTTTGTGATTTGGGATGCTCAAACCCTAAGGAGAGGTGCTGCCCAAATTTTGATTAATCATGTTCAATAGGTGTTTAAGTGGTTAAATAGGTGATTAGTAGTGAAAAGAAGATGATCGGTTGAATGAAATCATGAAAATCCATCTTCCTTAAAGTTTTTCCCAATTTTCAACCAAGAACAGAACAGGGCATTAGAGCTGGAATTTGGTTAATTTGATAATTACATTGTATTTAGAATGCAAGATTGTGCAGGGGACATGTAAAATATGAAGTGTGAAGGCTTTAGGGTGTGAAATGACAATTTTACCCCTAAAACCTTAACTTTGTGGCTACCAAGGGTATTTCTGTAATTTGATCATGCATTAGTCAAATATGAGGTTAAAAATGGATTTTGCATGCGAAATTGTGTGGAATAGCCCAAATCATAATTTTTGAAAAAGTACAGTTAGATCGGATATAAAGGGTCTTTGACCAGATTCCCTAGGGGTATTTTGGTCATTTTGTAATTTTGAACAAAGATAACAAATTATGTGAGTTTAGAATGGGAACATGAATGAGTAATAATGAGTAATAAATCATTTATTATCAATTTGGAATTTTAAGATTTGTCAGTTGCCCGAGCCAGACTGAGTATAGTAGACAAACAATTGAGCAGGAAAGGGATTTCATGTAGTAACTCTATCTTTAATATACTTTATGATTGTTTATATGCTATATGCATGCCATGTTTTGTGATATGAACTGTGCCTGCGGCACAATATCTAGTTGTGGTGCGGGAAAAGCACAAGTATCGTCTAGTGAGAAAAGCACATGTACCTGCTAGCCTAATGGGACCCAGCTAAGATATGCACAGTAGGAACAATATCTAGCTATGATTTAGGACCCATATGATGTGACAGACAAGTAGATTCGTTTGAATAATTGATAAATGTTACTAATGAGATTCGTTTGAATCTCTCCCTTTCCATTAATGTATAATTTATCCAGCTAAAGGAAGCAGCTCTAAGGGTAAAAATGTAAATACCAACAACTGAAGGTTCTGGTTCGGCTCAAGCAAGGATGTTGGTTATTTGTAGATTTTATTATTATTTCTAGGATTTGTAAGTAATATGTACAAACCATGTGAGAATTCCTGTGATGTAATCAAATACTTTATATTAGTATATTCATGCTATTTCTATATGCTCACTGAACTACGCGCAAGCACTTTGATAAAGGTCAAAATATTAAGGGTTTGACAACCTTAGTTGTAGCTCAGGTTAATTACTCAACTACTGAAAAAGAAATGATTGATATAGTACTTTCCGTTGTAAAGTTTAGAGTATATTTGATGGGTGCTAAGGTTATAATTCACACTAATCATATTGCCATTAAATATTTGTTTAGGAAGAAAGAGTCTAAAACTAGATTGATTAGATGGGTTTTGTTGCCACAGGAATTTGATGTGCATATGGTTGATAGGAAAGGAATTCAAAATCAAGTTGTTGATCATTTGTCTAGGATTGTAAACTCTTTTGATTGTGTGAATGATTTGTTAGTGAATGAATGTTTCCCTAATAAACAATTATTTGATGTAAGTAGTTGTAGTTTTCTATGGTATGCTGATATTATGAACTATCTTGTATGCGAAGTATTACCTCCTACTTTGAATTTCTTTCAAAGAAAGAAGTTTTTGCATGACATTGCCTACTATGTGTGGGAAGAACCATTTCTTTTCAAAAAATGTGATGATTTAATTATTAAAAAATGTGTGCCTGAGGTAGAACAAGAGGAAATTTTGAATAGATGTCATCCATCTGCATATGGGGGACATTATGGTGGGCAAAGAACTGCATCTAAGGTGCTTGAATCTAGTTTTTATTGGCCTTCTTTATTTAAAGACATTCACCAATTTGTTTCCAAGTGTGATAGATGTCAAAGAATAGGTAATATTTTTCTAGGAGACATGAGATGCCTCAATCTAGAAGATTTGAGGTAGAGTTATTCAATGTTTAGGGGATAGATTTCATAGGTCCTTTCCCATCTTCAAGAGAAAACAAGTACACCTTGTTTATTGTGGAATATATAAGTAAATGGGCTGAAGCTATAGCTTGCCAAGCTAATGATGCCAACATAGTGATTCAATTCTTGAAGAAGTATATCTTGACAAAATTTGGCACCCCCAGAGTAATCATTACTGATGAAGGTACTCACTTCAATAACAAGAATTTCATGGTCCACTTGACAAAATATGGAGTGCACCACCGGATATCACTTGCATACCATCTATAAACTAATAGCTTGTGTGAGTTCACTAACAGGGAGATTAAGAGGATTCTTGAGAGAACTATGGGACCAACTAGAAAAGATTGGTCTGACAAGCTTGATGATGTTTTATTGGCTTATAGGATAGCTTTCCATACTCCAATTGGCATGTCACCTTACCATCTAGTTTTTGCAAAGGTAAGTCATTTACCACTTGAATTGGAGTATAAAGCATAGTGGGCAATCAAGAAGCTGAATATGGACCACCAGCAAGTGGGAGCTAAAAGGTTGTTTCAATTGAATGAGTTGGAAGAATTGAGACTTCAAGCATATGATAGTGAACGACTATATAAAGAACGAACAAAGAAATGTCATGATAGCCATATCCTGAAATGCTCTTTTGAGCTAGGGCAGTTGGTAATTCTCTTCAAATCAAAATTTCAGTATTTTCTGGAAAGCAAATCAAGGTGATCTGGTCCTTTTAGATTGGTTTTGGTGTGATCAAAAGAAGCAATTGAAGTTAAAGATGACAGGATAAGAGACTGCTTCAAAGTGAATGGGCAAACATTAAAGCATTACCATGGTGGTGAAGTGGACTAGTACACCTCAGTTCACCGCTTATCATCACCTACTTAGATTGATGTTATAGTCAGGCTGAGGACTTGTTAGCCGTCTAGCTTAACCGCAAGCATACAGATCACAAGTAATATAAAAAGATTGTTCCTACGAGGACTATAAAAAAAATGAATTAATTATCTCAATTAAGTTCTCAATCAGGTTGAGTGAGAATATTTTGAAATTTAATTTGCTTAAGAAAATAGTTATTTGTGAATTTTAAAGTTAAGATTTTTCTTCAAGATCGGAGGAACCTAGGATTACTTATCCCTATTGTATTTCATAAGACTAACTTAAATCTTAACTTGATAATGAAAAGATGTGCTTGTCAGAGGTCTAAAATTAATTGATAAAGCTTTCTCAAGTCAAAACTAATTTTATATTCTCAATTAACTCGTGCAATCTCTTATCTCCGTTAACGAAAACACTCATTATGATCTATTCTCAATTAGACAATGTTGGGCTAATAGATATATCTCTATTCTATTAACAAACCATCCATTTAACCCCTAAACTTCAAGTCTAGCATGATTTAACTAAAGTTCTACAATTAAATTAGCTTTCTCAAGCATCATTCAATTGAACCTAACAATCTAAGTGGTGGTCAAACACTCAAAAGCATTAAACATGAGATAAAGTCAACACATAAATTTTATTAATAAATAAAAGAAATAAATAAAAAAAAGTCTTGATCCATCTAATAGTTCAAATCAATCTTAGAATAAGAAATTTAGCTACTCATAGTCATAACTAAAACCAAATCAAAGCAATAATAATCCACAGCAAAATAAGAGTTAATTGAAAGGAAAGAGAAGAAATAAATAAAACCAAAAGATTGATGCTCAAATCTCTTCTAAGCTTCAATTCCTTGGCTTCAATTACCCCCAATTATCCACAGCGTCCTCTAATCTAGTGGCATTGCCAGTCTTCAAATCAGTTACCTCCACAGTCTCTCGTCCTCTTGTGAAGATGATGACCGAACCCGAACGCCTCTCCTTTCGTCCGTACCCGAACCTCTGTTCTCCTCCTCTTCCTGAAGAAGCTTAACCCCCTATATATAGGTTAGGTTCCTAGATCTTCATGCAATATCTCTCTAGCAAAATAAAATCAAGCAAAAACATAAAAAAAATAGATAATGATAATAATAAATAATGATAATGATAATTAATAATGATAATGATGATAATAACAATAATAATAATAATTGAAATATATTTTCCTTTTTATCTTAAATTATGATTTTTATTATTAATATCATTATTTTTATCTTTAATATCAAAATCATTATTTTTATTCTAAACTTGGATATTTATATTGAAATCCCTTTAAATCGATATCTTATCAAAATTTGACTAAAATCCCTTTGATTTATTATATATGACTCCCAAGTATATTAAAGTATGTCTTAAAATTATCTTAAAATAGGGAGTTATCACACCCCCCACATTTACATTAAATCTTGTCCTCAAGATTTTAATTTGTAAACCACCAAAGAAATATTGGAAGCAAGATTTTAAAGAAAACATTATGAAAGCATAACCAATTTAAACTCTCAAAAATTAGACCTTTATATAATTCTTTTCCACATTCTAAAAGTGCAAGTAGCAAGGCAAATAACTTGACAAAAGGTAAAACACAATAGAATATCCCTCACAAGGCAAGTGTTTACACTCATCTCTTAATATAATTAAAGGCTTGTGTTTCACTCAATTCTACTTATAGCAACTCATCTACCATAGGCTTGTTTGTCATCTCAATATCCACTTTATCATCTCAATGCATGCATAAATTAAAAGTACTTGATAATGGATAAAACTTCAGTTAGTGTCAAGCAGTTCAATAAAAGACATGAAGAATAAAGGGAAATTTTATGAGGAATGAATATTTTATTTAAATTTATTATTATTTTTTTAGCCATCGGAGGTCCCTTTTTGACACAACCTTGTATATAGGTGATGTAGCACCGGTTACTTAGTTACTCCAATAACCTTTTCTTTTTGATTGAGCCTTTAGAGGTCCCCTTTTGACACGACCTTGCACATGGGTGATGCAGCATCAGTTACTCAATTACTCCAACAGGCACCTCAAAAGGCTTTTAGCCCAACTCATAACCATCTTTGAATTAACCATTTGACATGAGTACCAACATTGGTGATGAAGTGCCCCCAGTTGCTAAGTCAAATCTAGAGAAATCAGTATAGTTGTTGTTGCTGTTATTCCTTTTCTCTTTTTTCCCCTTTTTTATCCCTTCAATCCACTTTTTTTTTTTTACTTAGCACTAACTAAAGTAAAATATTAAAATGAATGACTAAATCATCTTTATGTATGCAAAGGGAATTTTCATCTTCAAAAGAGATTCAAGACAAGTTCTAGAGATGAAATCACAATAAGTGTACTCTCTTGAAAAAATAAATATACAGGCTAAAATTCCTCACAGGTTATTTGACGTCCTAAAGTGAATCACCCCGGCCAAATCTTTGCCTATTTACTAACACTCAAGAACACAAAACCGAGTTCTAATCAGAGTCAATTCTTTCAAGTTTAAGTCAAACCAACCTTAACAATGTTCGTAATCAAAATCCCAACTTCAAAGTAAAAAAACATGTTGTTCACAAGTTTTCAAAAAAAAAAAAAATCTGTTTATGCTTAAGAACAATTAAAAACTTAAGAACAAGTTGTACAAGTAATGTAAAACTAATATTACCTCCCCCACACTTAAATTTCACGTTGTCCTCAATGTAAACATACAACATGATATAGTAAAAGTTACGAAGAATGAAACTAGTTTAATCATATTGAGATATGGGGTTGATATGAGTTCTTAGGGGTTCAGATTTGCATCAATTCAACAATAAGTGCTACATGCTAGAAAACAATCATGATCAATATCTAGCACATGCAAATTCAACATCAATTCAAAGTAAAGTAGACGAATTCATTAAATTCAAAGAAGACACAACATGCATATGCAGACAATCAAATGTAGAAGCTTTTAAGAATCTAGAACACCCAATAAAATCCAATTGACTCTTACCAATAATAGTCAAAACTTCAATAGGAGGATCATCTATAACAATTCTTGGGATCTGTACACTAACCTCATCATCAAACTCATATGGATTACATTCCACAATCGAAGCCTCTTCTAGACAGTTAATATTGTTTTCTCCTTTATTAATTTCTAACTCAATGCCACCACTAGTATTATCACAATTTAGTAGGGATACTTCGTCACTCCTTATAGTCAATTGTTCATTTGATATCTCATCTTCTATAGGAGAGCCTTTTGATATATAATTAAAACTTCCCTTTTGATTCAAAGACTCAAGATTAGAAGCCATTTCATCAATTTGAAATTCATCTTAAGCATGATCATTATTTTTTTTCTTCTTGAAAACTTCTCAAGAATTCATTTTGACTATCTAGAAGACATTGAAGCAAATTCTTCATTGTAAGCTCCTCCTCATCAATGGAAGTAATGTCATCAACATGAGTATTGGGTGAAACATGAGGATGTGATGCATATGAAGGAAAAGAATAATTAGGATCCCAAGATAATGGTTGCTCATGATTTCATGTAGGGCTAAAACTATAATCATGAAAATTAGTTTGAGCCCTAGCAAAATCATCCTCCCTATAATCTAAGGTTGAGACATAGGGACATGGCTCATTCAAGTGAAAATATCCACAAGAACTACGAATGCACTCACATGGAGATTCACCTGTATGATAGTCATAATAAGAATTTGTAAAATAATTTGTATGTTCAAATCCACCCCATGGCACATTAATCCACCAAGGATAATCCATAACAGTTTAAAACTCAATTATAATTGATCACACAATTGCAATAATTAACCAAACAACTTTCACTTTTAGTCCCCGGCAACGGCGCCAAAAACTTGTTAGCCGTCTAGCTTAACCGTAAGCGCACGGATTGTCACAAGTAGTATAATAACATTGTTCCCATGACGACTATGGTAAAAATGAGTTAATTATTACACTTATGTTCTTAATTAGGTTGAGTGAGAGTAATTTGAAACATATTTTATATTTAAGAATTAAATGATTTAAAAGAGAATTTATTTGAGAATTTCAAGATCGAAGGAACCTAGGATTACTTATCCCTATTATACTTTATAAGACTAACTTAAATCTTAAATTGATAATGAAACGATGTGCTTGTTAGAGGTCCAAAATTAATTAATAAAGCTTTTTCAAGTCAAAACCAATTTTATATTCTCAATTAACTCACGCAATCTCTTATCTCAGTTAATGAAAACACTCATTATGATTTTTCCTCAATTAGACAATGCTAGGCTAATAGATATATCTCTATTCTATTAACAAACCATCCATTTAACCCCTAAACTTCAGTCTAGCACGATTTAACCTAAGTTCTATAATTAAATTAGCTTTTTCAAGCATCACTCAATTGAACCCAACAATCTAAGTGGTGGCCAAACACTCAAAAGCATTAAGCATGAGATAAAATCAACACATAAATTTCATTAATAAATAAAAGAAATAAATAAAAAAAGTCTTAATCCATCTAATAGTTCAAATCAATCCTAGAATAAGAAATTTAGGTACTCATAGTCATAACCAAAACCAAATCAAAGCAATAATAATCCATAGCAAAATAAGAGTTAATTGAAAGAAAATAGAAGAAATAAATAAAACCAAAAGATTGAACCTCAAATCTCTTCAAGCTTCAATTCCTTGGCTTCAATTGCCCCCAATTCTCCAAAGTGTCCTCTGATCCAGTGGTGTAATGTCCCAAAATGTAAATACGGGCTCATGACTTCAAAAGTGGATGTAATAAACATTAGTCAAACACTTTTGGAGAATACAATGGGAGTATTAACCCAAATAACCTGAATTAGTAGCAGAAAGTGCCTAAACCCAGTATTTAAGCTTAATAATGGTGACAAAGCTTAACATTTTCTTGTGTATATAGGTTTTTTTGACATGAGTATCATCGTCATTGGTTGAGTATTTGAACTTGTGGAGTTTTGCCCTATTTTTGTGTATATAGGTTTTAGTGAGTTTTTGGTGTTTTGTTGATGGTATTGGTGTTTTGTGGTGTCCATTGGCTAAATGGAATTAATTTGGGAATTAAATGTGAAGTTTGGTAACTTATGAGGTTTTGTGTTGAATTTTGCCCAAATCAGAACCTATGAAAGTAATGGGAATTTGTCTATTTTGATGTTTCCATTGGATCCTTGTGGAAAAATGTATTGGAGTAGTGTTTTTTGAATTTAGAACCTTTAGAAACATTTGTGTGAAAACTGGAAAATGCTGTCGGTGAAAACTTTGTGTAGACAGTCAGTTTTCATGGCAGTTTTGAATGATAAAATGATGGCTAAAAATTCTAAAACTTTCTATTCAAATAGTAGACATTCCAAGCTTTAATTTGATAAATTATGGCTGTCATTTTGATGTGTGTGCTGGAAGTTATGTATTTCCAAAGTTTGAGGTTGAAACTGAACTTAATTCTGGAATAGTGTAGACATTTGTTGAATTCTGTATTTTTTTTGTTGTAGATGGCAGTGATTCATATTTTTCCTGTAAAGATCAAGACTTAAAAAGCTTTAAGTAGGACTTGGGATCACTCCATTTTGATTTTTCTAGATTTAGTTATGATTTTTGAAAGTTTAGTCAAGAAACAAGATTTTTCTTGGCTGCAGCCAGAAGATTCTTTACCGAGGCCCAAATGTTTCTGACCTATTTTTGGCCGTGGTCAGAGCATTCCTTGGCCGCGATTGACACCCAAAAATCAGCATTTTGAACTTTTGAAGGTGGTTTTTGGTATAGTCTTCCCAAACCTTTTAGGCTTTCGTTTGAGCTTATCATGACCACCTAAGGGACCCAAATGATAACCAACCCCAAGTGTTTTGTAGTTATTTAAGAATTGGAATAAGGAATAACTCGCCGTCCTTGATTATGATGTATAAGACTTGACATTTTCTCTAAGCATACGAAATTGGAGCCGAGCGAGAATGGAAAGAACAAGGTAGTGACTCTTTCTCTTATATCATGTATAGTACTTGTATGTTTGTGTTTGTCATTGAATTGTGAAGAAAGCGAAAGCTATCGTAATGTCATGGAAGTAAATATGGCGAAAGCTGTTGTTGTTTCTGCCCAAAAGTCCTGGTTACCACCGGCGGAGTCACCGGTGGGTGTACGGATGAGGGTAGGCTGGTCGAAAGTTCCAGTAGAATGTACGGGTGAGGTCGTTACATGATGTTTATGCTGTTGTGATTATAGCAAAGGTTGTCGTTTTGTGACACAAGTCCCTCATCAATGTGGTAGCTAAATACAACGAAAGCTGTTGTGACAATCGTCACGCATCAATGTGGAAGCTGTTGTTGTAAATTGCCGTTGAGAATACTACTGTGTTATCATTATTGTGAATGTTGTTGTGTTATTGCTTTGTGATAATTGCTTACATGCCTTGTTTATTATATATCATATGATTGAAATTATTACTACTGAGATTCCTATGAATCTCACTCTTTCCATTACTAAACTATAGCTAGGGTAGGCAGATAAAAGGAAAACTAGTATATAAGGATGGTTAGAGTTCTTGACTAGGAGATTAATTTTATATTGGTTATCACTTGCTGGGACGTTTGTATATGTAAAGGTAGATTGTTGTAGTAGAATTGTGTAATTGTCTATAATCCCTGGTTGAAAATGGACAAATATGCCCTGTAGGCTTTTATAGTAAAAGATTGAATCCCGAGTGTCATTGGGAATTTTGTTGGATAGTCTGATATGTATGAATGGATTGATACTGAACAGGCCAAATAGTTTTAAAATGTGGGCATGAGACCTGATTAAAACAGATTGTGAACAATTTTGAAAAACCCACTTTATCACAGGACCAAATCCTGTTTTGAAGTCGAGACCTTTCATGAGTTTTAAATTGTTCGTTGGTCTCGCTTAATTTTTGGCATGTTTTTAAACCATATTATCAGTTGTGAAGGTAGGGGGTTACAAGTGGTGCTGTCAGTCTTCAAATAGTCGCCTCCACAGTCCTCTCGTCCTACTGTGAAGATGATCACTGAACCCAAACGCCTCTCCTTCCGTCCGTACCCAAACCTCTATTCTCCTCCTCTTCCAAAAGAAGCTTAACCCCCTATATATAGGTCAAGTTCCTAGATCCTCATGTAATATCTCTCTAACAAAATAAAATCAACCAAAAAGATAAAAAAATAGATAATGAAAATAATAAATAATGATAATGATAATAATAATGACAATGAAGATAATAACAATAATAATAACTAAAATATATTTTCCTTTTTATCTTAAATTATTATTTTTATTATAATATCATTATTTTTATCTTTAATATCAAAATCACTATTTTCATTCTAAACTTTGATATTTATAATGGAATCCCTTTAAATCGATATCTTTTCAAAATCTGACTAAAATTCCTTTGATTTATTATAGATGACTCCTAAGTGTATTAAAATATGTCTTAAAATTATTTTAAAATAGGAAGTCATCAAGACTATAAATCAAGTGCTTATTGGGAGGCACCCCAAGGTTTTGTTTGATGCTTTGTTTGATTTTGTAGGACCGTTGGTAGCCCCTGATGATGTGTTTCACTTTGGTAGCAAGGATCAAGAGCAACTGAATTGAAAGTGCAAGCCAAGGACAAATAGGGGAGTTTCCTTCTACTTTTATTTTATTTGTCGTATTTGATTGAGATGACATGTTGCTAGGAATGAGTGTTGGTCACAGTTAGATATGCATGTGCTGAATGCTTGTGACGACTATCGAGTGACTGTTAGCACTTAAGTTGTTTAATTAGTGGAAATATAAAATCTCTAAAATTGGCGTTACTCTTACACTTAGATATGGTTGCTCTTCACTTCCATTACTTATTGTTACTTGTTCAAATGGAGGACAATGTGATTTTTAAGTGTGGGGGTGAGGGTACCCTTGATTTACATGACTTGTCCTCAATTTTAAATTTTTCTTTTTTGGAAGTTTGGATTTTATTCATAAGCATTGTCACAATTGGTTTGATTTGAACAAGAAAAGAATTGAATTTGATTAGGATTTGACTCTATGTTCTTTGAATGTGAGTAAATAGGTAAAGATTTGGCTTGGGTACTTTACTTTAGGATGTCAAAGAACTTGTGAGGAATTTGAACATAAACATTTATTCTTCTAAGAGAGAGTACACTTATTGTATCTCATCTCTAGAACTTGTATTGAATCTCTTTTGAAGCAGAAAATTTCCTTTGCATACATAAATATGATTTAGGCAATTGGTTTTATTCATTACTCTAGTAAGTGCCAAGTACAAAAAGAAAAGAGATTCAAGGGATTGAAAAAAAAAGGAGAGAAGGAATAAGAATAATAACAACAACTCCGCTGACATCTCTAGACTTGACTTAGTAACTAAAGGCACTTCATCACCAATGTTGGTATTGACATCAAATAGTTAAGTCAAAGAGGGTTATGAGTTGGGCTAAAAGCCTCTTGAGGTGCCTGTTAGAGTAACTAAGTAAACGATGCTACATCACCCATATGCAGGGTCGCGTAAAAACAGGACCTACAACGGCACAAGATAAAAGGAAAAAAAAAACAAGAAAAAAAAAGTATAAAGATATAAATATTCCTTCATTCTTCATATTATTCATTGAATTACTTGGCACTAACTAAAGTATTTATCTATTATCAAAGTCCTTTTGATTTGTGTGTGTAATGGGATAATATAGTGGAGATTGAGATAAGGAACAAGCCTGTGGTAGATGAGTTGTAATACGTGGAATTGAGTGAAACACAAACTCTTAAACATTTTGAGAGTATGTAGAATGCAAACACTTGATTGTTAGAGACATTCTATTGTGACTTATCCTAGTCAAATTAACTGCCTTGCTACTTGCATGTTGAGAAAGTGAGAAAGATTTTTGAGAAAGCTTGATTCTTGAAAGTTTGAATTGACCTCAATTTTGTAGTACTTGCTTTAAAAATCTTGCTTCCATGGTTTTTAAAATTTGGTTGTTTTACAATTTAAAATCTGAAGCACAAGATTTGATGCAAGTATGGGGTGTGATGACTTCCAATTTTTAATAGATTTGAGATATATTTTGATATATTTGGGAAGTCATTAATGCTAAATAATTAAAGAGATGTTCTTGAGATTTTAAGATATATAAATTTGGATGCATCATTTGTGGGGTTTCAACGTAGAATATAAATTTTTAAGTTCAAGAAAGAAAAGAATAATGAATAAATAATAGTTGGAAGTTTTCCAAAAAGAAAAAAAGCCGTTGTTGTTATTATTATTATTATATAATATTTATTTGCTTCTCTTTGGACAGCACCTCATTGCACCGTTTTAGGAAAAATTGGAGAAGATCCAAATGGAAAGAAGGGAGCCACGGGATTGAAAATCAGATTTAGCAAGATTTGGCACCGTTTTGGCATTAATGGGAATTGGGTGCCACATATTTGGAAACAATGAAGACCTAAATCCAAGGAAAAGGCACAACTTGATGCAAATAAAAAGGGAAGCAGAGGCGGCATTTTGTGGGGGGATCTTCACTGTGCAGAACGAGAGCATCAATCAGAACCAAAGGAAAGAGGGTGGCAGCACCTTTTCAACATAGTCAGCGTCTTCTTCTTGGGAGAACGACTGAGCGAAGGAAAGACAAAGGGAGGCAGCCACCATTATTATACATTGCCTCACCAAAGGAGCCAGAGGCAGAGCTAGAGGACATCATTGAAAGCATCGTTAAGGCTGTTTCTTATCTTAGTCTTTCTTTCTCTCATGCATTCTAAATTAGTTTTTGCTACTGAGATGAGATTGACTAAAGCAATGTATGGCTAAATTTTTCTTGCAACTTAGAGTACTATGAACTTGTTTGAGACTTCGAGATTGTTCCCACTAATTTGTTTTGCTTAATATTATTTTAGTTTATTTAATCTTGTTTTTATTGTTTGTTGCTTAGTGATTGGTCACCATTGAGTATGTTTTGGGGATTTAGGACTGAACTTGACCAAGAAAACCTTAAATTGACCTTGGGATTAAATAATGTGGAATTAGATTTTAATGTAGTTTGCATCTAGAATTAACATATACCTAGAAGCTCTGCAATTAAATTAGAATGAACTCAATTTAAATTGCATCTTATTTGATTGTATGAGACATTGCATAATTAATTGAGGTAGGTATATAAATAGACCGATAGGCATTTATAGACATTAATACTTAAGATTAGTTGATTGAGTTAAAATTAATTTAGTGGGGGCGGACAAGGGATTAGAGACTCTAGGTTGTCCTTCTTGACATTGGAATTTACTCTTTGTGAAAAGTCTTTGGTATTATTAGTTTCTTTTTCTTATTTAATTTTTCTTCACACTATAAAAAATGGACTTTCAGCAGAGACATTTGGCGGGGACTTTTAATGTCGCCGCTAAAAGTTAGACTTTCGGCAGCGACAAAAGTGTCGCCGGTGAATGTGACACCTTCAGTGGCGACACTTTTGTCGCGGCCGAAAGTCTAACTTTCAGCGACGACATTGTGTTGTCGCCACCGAAAGTGTGTTTCAGTGGCGACTTTAGTGTCGCCGCTGAAGGTCTTGTTTGAAATTTTTCAAAATTTTATTTTTTTTAAACACTTTCAGCGGTGACTATTAAAAGTTGCCGCTAAAACTCACTTTCAGCAGCAACATTGTGTTGTCGCTGCCGAAAGGGTGTTTCAACAGCGACTTTAGTGTTGCCGCTGAAAGTCTTGTTTGAAATTTTCCAAAATTTTATTTTTTTAAAACACTTTCAACAGTATTAAATTTTCCACGTGGCAGCACAAGGAAGCGACATGTAGTAGCATGGGAGGAGACACGTGGCAATTGTAAATTAAATTTTTTAAAAAAATTCAAAATTTTTTTAAAAATAAGTTTTTAAATTTTTTTAAAAAAAATTGACACTTTTAGCAGCGACACAAAAGTCGCCGCTGAAAGTATACTTTCAACGGCGACAATTTTTGTCACTGTTAAAACTTTCAGTGACGGTCGTAACAACGGTGACTTTTTGTCACCACCGAAAGTCTTTTTTTTTTTTTTTTGTAGTGTCACTCATATTGAAAACAATTCTAATTTATTCAACTTAAATGAAACAAGGAAATTCAATGCCTAATCACCAGTTGGATTGAATTTTTGTGGGACCTTGAATTGACACTTACTATTTTCATGATCCGTATCCTTGCAGTACTTAATTAAATTTTGGTAGCATCAGTCATCAGCCAACTAGAATTAAAATGATATGAATTATTATGTTTTCACTAGACAGAGTTCAGATGACATGGTACTTTTAGAGTATGTAAGTTATTTTTTAACTTGGAATAATAATTTGCTGACTAGGTAAGAAAAATTAATTTCCACATAACTTTTTATCTCCACCTCATCACTTCTTTCGAAAAGAGAGGGAAAGGAGAGGAAGGGTTAGGTAGAGATAAAGTAACGAGGTGGAGATAAGGAATTATGTATTTTTGCACATATTTTGGAATTTCATACTTACTTTTGTCTCTCAAAAAAGTATTTATGTCTGATGCATTTTAGAAAAATCTCGTGTATATTTGCTCCTTATAACCCTTAAAAAATTTCAAACAAACGGTCAGCTAATAATCAATGTGTATTTTTAATTTGCACCTTGCAATTTTATACTAAGAAACAGAGGAAGAAGAAAAGAATAAGGGTGAAAAAGAGATGGGGAAGACTGAAGAATAAATAAAGAGAAATGATAGAAAAGCGAAGATAAATTATAAATTTTATTTAAATTTAAAATCCTAATTGATATAAAATAATGGGAAAGGATGATGATAATGACCGTATATCTCAAAAAAAAAAAAACTAAAATGTGTTGTCCTGTAAAAAAAAAAAAATCACTGTTTAAAATTTGATTTAAATTGAAAATCTTTTATGGTACTTAAGAAATCTATTGTATAAAGTAAGTTAAATATAAAGTAAGTTAAATAATGTTCCCGACAAACTTTTAAGATGATATTATTTAATTTTCTTCAAAAAGTAAAAAAATATTAATCTTACCAACATATTACCTTCTATCCTTTAATTATGTTTTGATATATATTATTTTATTTATTTTAATTAATATTACATCTAATTCATCACTTTTATTTTAACTTTTATCTGTTGGGAAAAAATTTATATTACCCTTTGTACAATTATTTCTACAAGACAATTCTCACCTTGGTATATTGTAAGCCATCATTGAGCACTTGTTCCGAAGATCCACACGTTATACATTTTCTTTATCATTTCAATTAAATCCATGGTTCTATAAAAATATTAAATACATGGTTACAGTTGTGCTAATCTTATACCCATCATAAATATTTTTTTTAATAGAAAATTCATTATTTTTAATTTTGATTTGTATGGTATCAATATTCAATGTACTCATGCATTTTTGGTGATAGTTTTCCATAAACTTTGTGTGAGGATTCAGTATAAAATTATTCATTCCCATATATAGATTTTTAGCCGAATTTTAGTCAAACAAAAGCTCCCAATTCATAAAGCTTCCCTGGCATTTAGTGCTTCTTTCTATATTTAAGGAAATAGTGGTTGCGAATGGCTATGGTTCTTAAAATCCTTTATATAATAAACTCTGTCGTTTGAAGCTAGGACCTAGTCTACAAGATTGTTGAAATACATTGAGTAACCTCGACTTTTGCAAACACCAAATGGTCAAGTCTTTCAATATTTTGCAGATCAAGAACACTTGTTAATTGAGATCATTCTCAAGTAGCTTGCATTCTCCATGATAAAAGTTGCAAGTTCATATTCATCTTCCATGCCTTGGCAGCTACCAAGAGAAATTCCTTCAACTTTGAGGAAACACTCCGAGGCACATCTGCTATAGGTTCCAACCTTTCTCTACAGATTAGCTATGCAAACATAAGTAAGAGCTAGGAAACTAACCAATGAAGTGGTAATATACACCAAAAACAAAAAACAAAAATCAACAAACCTTATGAATCACAAGAATTTCAAGTTTCGGGCAGCTTTGCAGATTTTAATGTTGTATTCCAGTCATGAGAATAAGATTTGAATTACAAGTAGGTTAACTTATAATATTAGGCTAAGTAGAGACAAATTATGTTGCAAGGCCTAGGAAGACCAAAACTGAGACTATTAAATGTGAAAATGAAAAGCAAATAATATGAATGCTCTAATATCATCATATATCATATGTTAATTTGCTTGGAGCATTGCATTTGGAAAAAGTTACATTTCCAGATTTTAGAAGCTTGGGAATGCTTCTTTCTTCATCTGCTTTGCTTACAGGCTTGGAACCAAAATCTTTTAGTCAAATTAATTTAAATCATAAGAAAAGTATATACATATGCATAAGTCCAACAAGCAACAACAAAAATTTCAATACCATCACACAAATTCAATCAAAATATTATCCAAACAATAATCAAGTTTCAATACCATCACACAAATGCATAAACTTCCTTGTGTGCATTTGAACAAAATTAAGGTCATAAAACAATAATTATTATCTCATATCACTGACCAAGCAACTTCAAACATACTTGTTAAATCATAAAGTCACCCAAATTAAATTTCCTAACAACTTCTAACTTCTAAACAGAACCCATATTCCTCTTTGTTAACAACCACGGTTTCAGCAAAATGCCTATTCAAGTAAACTTCCTTCACCAATACTATTGATCACGGACTTTTTGTCGTTCATTTCCCTTGGGGTCTATAATCAACAATTAACCAAAGATTATATATAGGCAACTTAAGATAATTCTCTCTTCTCGAGGAGTCTCTTATTGAATCTTAGATAATCGAAATGACATGCAATTACAATGAAAACAAGGGGAAATTGATTTTGATTTTTTTATTTAATAGCTAAAAGAAAATGAAATTAATTAAATGCATAACTATTATTTTTGATATTTTATTAAATTAATGCAATTACCGCAAACAATCCACTCAAATTAATTTAAATAATAAGAAAAGTATATACATATGTACAACAAGTCCAACAAGCAACAACAAAAATTTCAATACCATCACACAAATTCAATCCAAATATTATCCAAACAATAATCAAGTTTTAACCAAAATATATAAATGGAGTACAAAATTAAATTAAATAACTCGCCTTTGTAGCAATGCAGAACTCAAGGAATCAGAATCTGGAATCTTCGCCGGAAAACTCAAGGACTCGCTGGAAATGGGGGCCGGAGATTTCATGAGCTCGCCGGTAAATTCATAGACTTGCCGGAAGGATACACAGCATGCTGGAATCTGCAAAAGATTGCCAGAGATCACAAGTGAAGGTCGAATGGTGCTCTGCAACGGTGATAGTGGTAATTCCGGTGGAAGACAGTGGAGTCCGACGGTGATGGGGGACGATGACGGTGACGATGGTGGTTCAGGAATGCCGGAAATGTTAGAGTGAGAAACAGGGAAGGAACTGACGGTGAAGGTCGCTGGTGTTGTGAAAACAGGGAGAATCCGCCGGAGGTGGTTCTGGTGGTGTTCCGACGGTGATGGAGAAGAGAACCCGACGGTGGTGGTGGTGTGTGGTTTTTCTCTCTCTTCAAGCTCCGGTCTCACTTGCGGCATCCTCTCCTCTCTCAACTCTCCCGTCTGTGGTGGTGGAGGGAGCTCTGTGGAGAAGAAAATGGAGGTCGACGGCGGTGGTGTGGTCTCGACGATGGAGGTAGTCCGATGGTGGGGAGGACCATGGCCGCCACTCCAATTTCTCTATCTTTCAGGTCCAAGTTTGCAGCACGGTGTGGTGCTGCCGGCGCTACACTAATGGTGGTGAGAGTGGAGCTCGCCGCAGGCGACTCTAGGAAGAGGAAGAAGATGGATGTGCAGGTTCGAATGCCCCTACTCGGCTCTCAGCTCAAGGTGTTTTTAAGGAAGGGAAAAAAATGAAATGATGATGATGATAAGATTCCTCCAGCTTACAGGTCCCTCCTTTGTCGGATTTTATCTTCCTTTTCCAACCACTTCATTGCCTCCCATTCATGCCCATTATCTCGAGGTTTCCATTGATGAAGAAGAATCAGAATATAATGCTCCCAACTCCCCCCAATTGCAATTGTCGTGTGGAGAAGGAATAATTGGTCTACGGTCAAAAAGCAAGTTTGACCAGGGACCAATTGTAAAGTTTAAACACTTGTGTAGGGATTAGGATGAAAATGTTTGAAATATTTTGAGGCTCAACCAAAATTTTCTGGACATTTGGATTTTTCCATTCTTCTTTGAAGGAACTTTTTTTTCTTCATAATTTTGTAATTTGCATAATTCTTAGGGACATTTTTTATAATTTTTTCTGTCTTCAAAATATGAATTCTAAATCTCAAAAATCACTAATTTATTCCTAAAACATCTGCAATATAAGATTAAGTTCAAGGTAATATAAAATATTTAAGAAATTATTTATATAAATATTTAAAAATTTATAACCATTTTACCCAAATTATAATGAATTTAATATAAATATCTCTAATTAAAATTAATGTTTAATCATATAATAATATCTTAAAAAATTAATTAAAAATATTAATTTAATTTTAAAATATCATAAAAATATATGGTTCAATCGACTATAATTAAATAAATCCCTCAAATCTCATTCTCTATTTTAGATTATCAAGGAAAAGATAAATACCTTGACCCATCACACATATATCGCCACACACTGTCAGAAAGAGGAATCAAAATATGTCTCGCACACTCTAGCCATGCAAGCTTCAATTGGGACCCACAGAAGCACAAGACAACATCGACTGAGGAAGAAAAGAGAGAGCAGCAACTAGAAATCCTGAGCAGAGGAGGGAGACGACGGCGACAGTCCTAGGCATACGAGCACACCGGTGATGGAAGAGTGGACGAAGGGCAACGACGACGAACTGGAAGAAGGAAAGGCTGTTGAAATTTCTTTGTCTTTCATTTCATGGAATTCTAAGGAACTATCTGAATTCTGATGATCAACTATATATTAAATCCTATTTGGTCAAGCCGTTACACAGTGCGGCTCCATAACAGCTCCAGACTCATATTACTGTTCATCTGAGCCGATCCCATTGTTTTAAGGGAAAAAACCCGCCCCAGGCTCCGTACACGAGCTGAGTTGTAGCTTTTTCATGTGAGAACTTCGGAACACCTCACTTTCCCACCCTTTTTCAAATTCAAACTCAAGCATATTCAATTCAAATTCATTTTGGAGAATCACAAAGGCACATATCCGAGATATTACCCCCCATTATTTGAAAAACACTTCAGTTTAAATATTCCAGAAAGGGTCTTCCAGGCGGTTGGTTTTACGATAACACCGATGATTCTTCCTCATGTGATGAGTGTTGTTCATTGTTACTGCCATATGTATGGATGGGATAATGGATAACTCTTCTATGTGTGTTGCCCTATGACGCCCATTTAGTGAAGGTAGATTTTGGCGTTTTTGCCTTCTTTCTTGAGTCCTCTATTTGTGTCATCATCTCCAGTTACAACACAAGATATCGTTGAAGAGGAAGTCAACTGGATGCCTAGACACACCAGGTTTATTAGATCTCACAACAAGTTGAAGTGGATTTTTGTTGTGTGTTATCAATGGAATAATCCATTCTCCAGCACTTCAACAGGTAATACATCAGGGGATGGTCGTTTAAATGTAGACATTGTTGAGTCACAACTTGCTCCTATAGTATGTATCAATGATGGATGCACTCAGCCTACACCATGTTTAAGCAATCATAGGGGGAAGTCAACTCGTAGACAGATTCATCATGGGTTAGCATTGCAGGACATAACTAATGTTGCAATAAATCTATCTGATAGGTTCCAATGTACATTGTTTCAATGGAAACTTATATCTCATACATATTTGTGAGTTTCTTTTCCTTTATGTAATATGTCATGTTGACACATGAGTTGAAACACTTATGGGTACAAGCAAGCAAATTAACCAAGTTTCCAGTGAACCTGTTCGCATTAATGGCGCTAGGTGGAGGGGACTGGAATCGTCTAATGGTATGACACCAAGAGCGAGGCTCGAAAAAACATACCAAAGCATTTAAAGGTAAGTATGAAACAAAGTTTTTGTTCTGGCTTATGGCTAAATCTCATATTGGCATGGTACAAGTTTACTTACCAGCATCAATATGTACATACTTGATAGGTTATGGAATAAAACCAACCATGATTTCTTCTCATGTTACTTCTACCGGTCGAAGGATCTTATCAAACAGTTTGATTAGGCCTACAGCTGCTATAAATGTAGCTTCTATGAACACAGATGCCCCCAAGCTGCTCATTACAAGTGCATAGTGTTTGACTACGACCTCAACGAAGTTGGTAAATGTTCCAGTAGTGATTTAGGGCAGGATGAATATCCAAGTGGGACTGATGTGATTTGATTCATCAGTTTTGTGTTATGAATTATGATGTAGATGTGTTATGACCCTGTTTATGGCACGCAGATGAGTGTATTACACAACCCTCAGCTAGCGTGACGTGCCAATCCAAGCAAGTAAACGCTAAGAAGAAGTCCCATAACGTGGACTACATAGGTAATGTATTAAATGAGGCCACAGAAGGCTTTTTCTTTGTCCATATAGCTTATAAGTTTTATATTATTATACTCCTATAGTACAGTATACTATTAAACACTAATATATATAACAATTATCTTTAATAAGATGAAGGTGACCAAACGTACAAGTGCAAATATTGTGGAGCATCCTTTTGGTTCAATGAACGCGTGAAGGACAGAAAACACAAGGATATTGACCTATTTTCAATGTGCTGCCAAAAAGTAAAAGTCGTTTTACCACCTCTCAGCAATCCTCCAACTTTAATGTAGACCTTATTTTGTAACAAGAAGTCAAAGGCCAATCATTATGAACTGTCGGGCTGCATCTGTCTATATCCGTTTTCACTCACGGTCAGCTCTCTGTTGCCTGATATCTCGAGTTCATTCCATAGATGGTCTGAAGGTTGTTGTTGATGACATGGACACATGGATCTAGGACAACAACAAATGTTGTGGACAAGGAGATATTCATGAATCTTGCTGCATTAGTAGTGTAAGTTATTATTTGTTATCTTGGCATGGTTGGTTTCACTTTCAGGTAATTGAATGTGTCTTTGTGTAGTTGGAAGTCGTAGTTTATGGTTCAGTTAATTTCATAGCGTCGAAGTTTGCAGTTTAGGGTGGCGAAAAGAATCTTAAGCATGTTGCGGCTGAGTTATATTTTTGGTGATTTGTTTGCTGTTGTTTATCTATTGGACACTTTGTGGTTGGTAAGACCAGGCATGTGTAGTAATGATAATTTGTAGTCGTTGAGTTTAATGGAATTTAATGTCGTAATAATACCTGAAGTGTTATTATAGTTAAATCTAACAATTTTGAAAACATGTTTCCATAGTGCTTTAGTTTGATGGTATTTATTCCACAAATAAACGTAACATTAATTTTTTTTTTTATTATCATATCGTAGCTGGACATGTTGGAGAAATACTCAGTAAGGACTAAGGAAGAATCTATGTATGCTATTTATATTCCTTAAATGTTGTAGAGTTATTGAACATTGTTTCTTAACGTTTATCTCCCTATACATTGCACGGGAGGTCCATCTCGTTCCTGAAACGGGCCTCTCTATTCTCTTCTCCTGAAGATGGGCTACTATAGATGAAAGTTTATAGTTTATTGAGTTTTAAGGAGTGTTTAGTTTGAGGAGAGGGGAGGGGAGGAGATGGGTGATAAATTATAATTTAAATGGGAGAAATCCAAAATTTATCCTCTTATTTTTTAAATTTTGGATTCCCACCTAAAATTTACCCTTTCATTCTTTTTAAATTTTGGGTTCCCACCCAAAATTTAAATATTTTCAATCCAAAATGCTAATTTAACCCTCCCCTCCCACCCCTCTCCTCAAACTAAATACACCCTTAGGGCTTGATTGGTATGAGGGGAGGGGAGGGAAAGTTTTAGGAGGGAAAATTCTTTTGAGATGGATTTAAAAAAATAAAAGAAGTGGGGTATGGAGTTTTTAATTAAGTTTTCTTACTCTTTTAATCTTACATTTTATCTATATTAAAATTTTGTAACCCACTTCTCCAATTTTCTTAAATCCAATGCATACAAATTTTCCCTCCCCTCCCTTTCCCTCCAAATCTCTCATACCAAACAGACCCTTAATCTAATAATAGTGTCTTTTCATAGATTTTGAAGAGGCAATTGTCATCCAATTAATAACTAATAATATTTTATCAAGATCTTGTGTGTCAATTCAGAAGAAAATAACTGATTAATCCAACCATGAATTATAATAATTTCATCAGGGGGTTAAATTGTTCAATGCCAGAATATTAATGAATTTAATGAAATTTACAAATGAAAAGAAAAAATAGCGCTTCAAGAAAACAACTTGCCAAAATCAATGATAATTGATTTTCAGAACAAAATAAAATCACAAATCACTTGCTAACGTAAAAGTATTGGATCATTTCTTACAGGGCAACAGATCCTCAAATTATTCAAGAGCTGGACTCCAAGCAACATTAAAAGCATAATCTAATAAAGTTTTGACATGAGGAGGACTTGGAAAAGAGGATAGGAAAGTATGTGAATTTGAGTTGATTTCCTTACCACAATCTGAACTAGATGCAAGTATGCAACAAAGGATCTTCAATCATTCTTGTTCTTAATATACAGTGAAGAAACAACTATATCCTTAAAACGCTAGTGATTTTGGCACTTGTTTCTGGGTCTTATAACAAAAATGTTGAGGAACATGAAAATTAACTGTCAAGAAAAATAACAGTAGTTGTTCTTGTTGGAAATTGTGTCATAAGGGTTAATCATTGTACTTTGAATATTATTATTTTAATGAAATTTCTCCATTCTGTTATCATATTATTTGCATGTTAACTGTGATAATTGTATCCTTGGATAATTTATGAAGATTGTCATAAAATATCCCTGATCGGTCATCTATGCGGGAGCACAGATGAAACAACACCAATTTGACTTTGATAAGATATAGAGATACAAATCAAAGTATTAGGCACTAGTAAGAGTACGAGGTATTGGACCGACCCACTATGAGAAAGCTACATGGATCAAGTAATAAGTTTTTCTCATGTATAACCACGTCACAATGCCTTCAAACCTGAGGTCATCATGGATCCCTACATGAGAGTTGCTAAGCTTTGAACTAGTCAAAAGTCACCTTTAACTGGGTGATGATAAAGGCTACGATTGGGCTTTGTGGTTTTTCATGCAGAGGAATATGAATGATCAAGATGGAATTTGTCCCTCACATTAGTAGGGAGATATTACTAGGCCCCTCGATGAGTGAGTCTGAGAAATGTATGGTCATACTACAATGGAAAGGAGTTTCCATTTCTATTGTCAGGCTACTCAGGAATCGAGAAAGTAATGGTCAGGAACAAGAGGATGACATTATCCATGCCTTATCCTTGATTGATGTATCGTGTGACAAAAGGGACACGACATTGTTGTATGACAGGTTGCATTGTGATAACGATTCTCATATGAATTGGATAGTCGCAATGTCTTACTAGAGGCCGCTTGCGACTTTTGGGTTAGTACAGTTATTGATCCACTGCCAACTTCATATGGGCCTACGGGGTCACACATAAGAATAGCCTAACACGAGATAATGTTTAATTTAGAGTGGACGAATTATATATATATATATATATTTTTTTTTTTTTGAAATATATATATCTTATATATATATATGTATATATATTATATGATATTATTATATTGTGTTAGTTTTAAATTTAATTTATTAAGATATATTAAATTTAATAACTAACATGATAGAGATATAGTATCTCATATTTAATTTATGAAGATAAATTAAATCTGATGGCTCTTTATTTGGATTAAATAAATATGTTAAAATTAAAACTATTGGACAGATTTAATTTAAACTGAATTTATTTAATTAGCTCATCAAGATAATTAATTGTTGATCAATTTCGAAATTAATGATGATTAATTTTGAAATTTGAAAATAGCCCCCATAGGTTATAAACTTAATAAAGCAGATATACTGATACACGCATGAGAATTTAGAGCCGCAAGGGAAACCCTAGGAGACATTGGAGGCGCTAATATGCAGTCTTTGTTGGAGAGCATTCGTGTGTATACCGGAAGAGGGAGCGAACCTAAGGTGTTTGCTCCTAGAGATCGTGAAAACCCTAAGTTGAAAAGGTACAAATCTTTCTAACTCGATTTAAACGCCGTTGATAGATCCTCTATTAGGATTGATAAAATTTTAAAATTCTTCAGCTGTGCCTGACAATCCTAACAGTTCTCTCATAACCTCTTTCTGTCTCTGAATCTCTCAAATTCTGTCTGTTCCCCTTTTTGCCTCACCGTTTCACTTCCCTCTGTCTAGGAATTTTGTCTTTCCAGTGTTTCTGATTTGAGTCAACACTAATACGTGACATGTGGGAACTCTCAGCATCAACATTAACATGATACTCAAATATTGAATCTCATAACACATTCCACATGAATGTCTTAAACCTCTGTAAGGCGTTAAGTTTCCATGACTCTGCCAATAATGGCGTTTTATGCTTTTTTCAATTTCCATGCAGGTATCTACTTTGAAATGATGATGTTTGCATGGTGTATCCCAAGATGGTTTATGTAACTGAGGATACCAAAGTGGTTCCAACAGGTTAAGTCTCTAGCATACCTTGTCCAACACCCCCTGATTGAAAGGCAATATATCAGAAGATCTTATTGAGAGGCAGCCAACCAAGCTGCTTAAGTGAAACTACATGAGCAGAAAATACGTTCAAAAGATTCTTCTACCGGACAACCAAAAGGAAAAAGGGAAGAGACGATAAGATGATGGACCTTGAGAATGTCAACAACTGGAATTGCCTTGGGGAAAATTTTCCAAATCAAAAGCAGAAATTTGCAAAGCAGATGAAGTTTCCAAAGGAAATTCTACTCATAGACTTTTCACATAGACAAAATTACACATGTATAAACCAAAGTTTTCTTACAACCTAGCAGTAACATCATTGAGAAAAAAGGTCCGTACAGAATCACTAACGTAGAACATAAACCCAAGTCATTGAGAAATAAGGTCCATACAGAGTCACTAAGGTAGACAAAATTACACATATATAAACCAAAGTTTTCTTACAACCTAGCAGTAACTTCATTGAGAAATAAGGTCCATACAGAGTCACTAAGGTAGAACATAACCCAAGTCTCAGAAATTTAGTCAAAAAAAAGCTCGCAATTCTCAGAGCTTCTGGGGCATTTGGATAATCTTTTGAGCATTTGATGCTTCCTTTCTATATTTATGGAAGAAATACTGCGAATGGAGATGATCCTCAAAACTTTTGCTTCCTTCATAATAAATCTTACCATATGAAATTGCAAGTTCCAGTCCTGGTAGTCTCCAAGATAGAATGTGTTCAAGTGTGATGAAATACATTGAGGAACATCCACTATTGGTTCAATCAAAGTATCCTCTTCATGAACAATAGCTTGAAGAATACAAAGAATTTGGAGCTTGGGGCAGTTTTGGAGACATTTCACTATCCTAGCCCAGTCTTTGCCATAACATGAGAATTCCATACGAGTTAAATTGTGATATGTTGGCATACCCTGGCTAGGTGACCATATGTTCTACAAGAGGAAGATCAAAGCAATATAAAGCTTCAGTTATCACATCTTCAAAACGAAGAGCAGTAAAATAAAACTTATCATCATTCTTACCTGACATAATCTAAGAATTTTCACATCAGAGAAAGCTTTCAAGATCATCATAAAGGCTGGAAAAGCTGCTGAGGCCAAATGTTGAAGACTTTCAACATTGACAGCGGTTGAAATGTTACCATTCCTTATATCCACATCTACCAATACCAATTTTTCGAGAAGAGGACAACCAGAAAAAAGCATTGCCACACATTGAAAATCAGGAAACTTAACCTTATACAAAGACATCACTTTCAAAGAAGGCAAATTAACATATGAAAGAGTACCCATGGTCACCCAAGACAACCTTAAATCCTGAATGGTAGTGCACACAAACATGCTAGGCGGTAAAATGATTCCTTGAAAGGTGGAACCTGGGAAAATTAGCTCCAGCTGCTCAACTTTGCGATTTATTGCCCCATAAACCCAAATTGTAATCTGGTTAGCAATAATGCGAGGAGGCAAAAGATAGCTGTAATTTTGTCGACTATATATACGAAACTTTTTAAGTGGTTTAAAATCTCCCACGATAAGGACTGCATCTACAAACTGTGCGAAGGATTGAAAACTTTGGAAGTCAAGATCATCGACGTCAAGATTTGATAGTCCGCGCCAGAGTGGCCTCCATCTCTTTGACAAGAGGCTTGTGGAAATGGCTTGTTTGGTTGGAAGAAAAGACAGAATATGTAGAAGCAATGGGTCTGTTAGCTCGCTAATCCTATCCCTCCTTATTACCCCACATCCACTTCTGCTTTGTTGCGTGGACACTGAATTTGCCATAACCTTGGCCAATATTCCAGGGAAGTGAGGATGGAGCAGAGATTTTAGTTCAACTTCAACCTATTCAGAAAATCGTAAAGCACTAGTAGTAAGTTTTCTTCTGAAATTGAAGCCATTCGGAGAGCAATACGCAGACTTCATCAGTGCACGGTCAAGGGAAAGCATTGAACAACATGTTTGGAAGATTGGTGAACTCCTAATTAATCCAAAACTGACGTTAGAATAGGACATGAAAATTTGATACTATAATCAAGTATGTGAAAAAGTAAAAGGAGGCGCAGATGGATAACATTACCTGTTTTTGCCTCTCCTCCCTTCGATCTCTCTGTCTGCTCTAGCTTTTGACTCTTCGATTCGCCTCTTCACTATCTTTCAATCTTGCTGAATCGTGCTCTCTCTTCCATCTCTATTTCCCTCTCGGTCTCCGTCGATCGATCTCTCTCGAAGCTTTCTCTGAATCTCTCTAATTCTCTATCCCTTTCTGCCTTGCCGTCTCGCTTTTCCTCCGTCTAGGGATGAGTTCACATTTCCATGAGCACCTAATGCTCAGCGGTCAAACGACGTCGGTCCACTGACCAGCAAACCACCGAAACGATTTCCCTCTCCCGCTCAAGTGATGACTGATGCCCCCACTATCCCCATCTCTCTCTGTTTTTTTATTTTTTATTTTTATTTTCCATTCCCGTCTCTCTTTATTAGTCACTCTTTTTCTTGTTTTTATCAAGGGCAATCATTTTTTATTTAACCATCTTTATAATTAAAAAAAAATCCAAACTTTGCAATTTTTTGGGAAAATGAACAAAAATAAAATAAAAATTACAAAATCCCAAATTAAATATTTCAAATTAAACAAATTGTGAATTGCTTATCATATACATAGTCATTACCCATTTTAGGCAATAAACCTGATGTGAGGTTTTTCAATTTTCAGGTTCTTTTTATGCCATTTTTTCATTATTTTTAAAGGCTAAAGATTTTTTTATAATATATTTCTTTTAAAATTATGTGATTTTCATGGAAAAAAAATCAATATCACGAGAATCTATAAGTTCCTATATAAAAGCCACCAAGATATGATTTGGTTATATTAACAGTAAGTAATAAAGAAATCTCTAAAAATGGATGACAATCCATTATTATCTAGCTTCTCTATTATTGTTGCCCACAATTCCTGATAAATAACTTTTAATTACAATAATATTGAATAAGTTTTAAAAATGTAAAACGAGCAAAACATGAAACTTTATCAACTAAAAAATAATAATAAGATAACTATCATATAATCCTATTACGAAACCAATTTCCTAATAAATATATTTTAAATACTATAATATTAACAAAATAACCATTTTGGCATATCAACCAATATTACCAAACCAACAAAATAACCATTTTGGTAGGGGTGAGTATGGTGTTTAGGAGCCCGGTATGCCCATCTGAACCCGATCAAAAATTGTCCTGCCCAACCCAAAAAAACTGACTCAAGAAAAATTTAGACATCTTTAGGCTGAGTTAACTATTGGATAGGGGAACAATCCTGCCCAAAAAATTATATGCAATTTATTTAAAATATATATTATTCAATATACATTATTTTATACAAAATAAATATCATTTTATACATATTATTTTATTTAATAATACTATAATATTAACAAAATAACCATTTTGGCATATCAACCAATTTCCTAATAAATACATTTTAAATACTATAATATTAACAAAATAACCATTTTGGCATATCAACCAATATTACCAAACCAACAAAATAACCATTTTGGTAGGGGTGAGTATGGTGTCTGAGCTCGGTCAAAAATTGTCCTGACCACCCCAAAAAAAGTGGTTCGAAAAAAATATGGACATCTTTGGGCTAAACTAACTATTAGATAGGGGAACAATCCTGCCCGGAAAATTATATGCAATTTATTTAAAATATATATTATTCAATATACATTATTTTATACAAAATAAATATCATTTTATACATATTATTTTATTTAATATACATATCATTTCATTTTTATGCAATGTTTGATACTATTATTTATAGCCCGTTTGGTTCGATTTCGTGAAAGAGGATTATATGTAATCCTCATACAATAAACTGATTACAGTATTTGGTTGGGCATATGTAATGTAAAGAGGATTATATTTTGTAATCTGGATCACATCATTTGATGTAATCAGGATTACTACACTAGGACTGATAAATAAAAATGTAGACATCTTATAATCCAGTGAAAAAGACATTATTGCCATCATAATTTTTTAAATTGACCCAAATGCCCACCCATAAACGTTAAATATTAAATAATTACAACCATTAAATATTAGAAAATTAATTAATAATATAAAATTCTAAAAAATATTCCTCGATTAAAAAATAAAAAAAAAATTATATTCCGCCGTTACAAAATATTAAAATATCCGATTAAATAATATTTCCACCATTAAATATTTAAAAAAAACCATGAACAACCTACTACATAATATTTTCGTTATTAAATATTAAAAAACTGCTATGAACTCAACCTGAACACCACATAAATTGAAAAATTATCATGAACCCAACATGTACATTATACATATATATGTAGACAAGGGTAATTTTGTCTCTTTCTATATTATTCCCATATATTCTCATTTTTTATGTAATCTAACCAAACGTTTTTATGCACATACATCATCTTTCCTTAAAGACGAACTAAACAAATTCATGTAATCATTATTATATTATATTCCATTACATTCATTTACATTACCTTCGATTCCATGAATATTTAATATCCATCCACCATAGTTTACATATAAGTCATTTCGTTCTGGATAGACGTGGTTCTTTTAATTTGGATGGATGATACAAAGCTTTAAAAAATTGAGATCAAAGACAAGAAATTTAGTTTCTTTGTAGTTTTAATCGTAGTTGCACCTATTCATATCAAATAATATTCATACACAAACACATGTTACTTCATAACTTGTCATGTAATTGTTAAACCATATGGTAGTTTTTTTTTTAAATTTCAAGATGCAAGTTATAGATTTATTTTGAGATATTTCAAGATGTGAGATCATGAAATGTATTTGAAGTTTTTAATAGTATTTATTAAATATAATTAGAGTTTTTATACATATGGTATTGATTAGGGAGTTACCACTTGGGTAAAGAAGTCCGCCCTGCCTAACCCACCTTTACTCTGCCTAAAATGGTTAGGACTTCTATCAGACAGGGTTGGGCATCAGGCTGCAATGCAGCCCGTTCATCCTTCAGGCTGGGCATCGGGCAGGGGTTTCGCACTACCCAGTCTTACCCATGCCCACTCCTACATTTTGGGTGCTTATTCTTTTTCACACTGCTTATGCCACAACACAATGTATGCTTTAGGACACATCGATTTTGTCTAATTACACAATTACTCATTCTTATGTATACTCATCTTATGTATACTCGCGGCATTTTGTAAATTCCAATATATTGGAATTTGTGATTGCATAGATGATTTGTATGTGATTTGGTTATAGATGGGGGTTTGTTGAAGATTATTGAGGAGGAATTTCCTGGACCTCCAATTTCTTAACCAATTTCAATTTCAATTCCTATAAAAGGAACAGATGGGGAAAAAAAAAAGTAAATATGCGTATGAACCATACAAATTAAAGAAGAAGAAGCATAATCCGAGTATATGTATGTACCATACAGTGAATAGACGCCTACAGTTGAATAATTTTAATTTGTCTTCTGGATTCACTCGAAGGCAGTTGCTATTGAAGAAACTATATGTGCTAAGAAAGATTTAAGGAGAGATGAGAGAACATTAATTAATAACTAAACATTAAAATGTAGAGAGTTTAGTCAGGATTATTTTCTTAATTAAAAATTTATATTTTAATTTTTTATCATTGGAAATAATTACAATGTTTACGAATACATATTTCCCCATAAAGTAATTTTGCATAAGACAGATAGATACTTAATATTCTAATTTTGTTTTTAACTTTACCTTTTTTAAAAGACATATGGAATACATATTATTAATGGAAAAAAAGTTAATGGTACTTCAAAATCTGCAAAACAGATTATACAATAAAACATAGGACTTTCCTAGTAAGCTCTATAAAATGAGAGCGAGTTGATTTGCTCAAAACAAATATGCGACTTTTTGAGACCGCCAAAGTTGTCATGAGATGTCCTCTCACATTTTCCTTCGAGTTCATTTATATAATGAAGAAGCAATTAATCCTTGACATGGCTCCAGCTAAGGATGGGTCCTATAACAAAAAAGCTGTGCACCTTTACTAAGAAATCATAAATACATATGGTTGTTCTTCCATTCTAGGGCCTAATCTGAGGTCTGATACTAATTTTTTGAGCGGGTTGTAATAAAACTCCAAGTTTCCAGGACAAAGGTTGATACTCAAAGCTCGAGCATTCCTCGTCATAAATTTTATGACTTCAAACTCATTTTCAGAACCAACGAAGTTACCAAGGATGAACTCCTTAAGATGTAATGAAACACATGAAGGAACATCAAATATTAGTTCAGGCGGTGATGAAAAACCAAGCTGACACAAAAAGAGAAATTTTAGTTAAAAAAACTACTAATCAGTGTATTACAATAAAAAGGGGGATCTCAAAACAAAGCCTCCAAAATATCAAAATCTTAAATCAGTTATTTACTATTAAAATAAGTAGTGAATTTCTTATCAAGTGTAGTCAATCCCTTATTAATTATAGGAACCAAACTTGATTTAGGATTTTGAAATTCTTGAGGTAAGATTTTGGGAAGACTTAAAAAAAATAGCGAAACAAATAATTTAAAAAATCAATATTTTCCCTGATAAAAAGTTATAATCTTCATACCTTGTAAATTACAAGCTTTTGGAGTTTGGGAAAGTTTTGAAGACAGTGCAGTCCACCCATCAACCGCACATTAATTCCAGTTGGGTTAAATTGTTAAACATTGGCATATCATCACTAAATGGCCACATAACCTGCTTTGAATACAAAATCAGAATGAAATCTCATGGAGAAAAAGAGAAAAATTTACTGATCATGTTAGATTCATACCTGCCGGTACCAATACAAGCTTAAAGATGTAACATTAGACTTTCCATGGGAACAGACGTTGCGGAACTTCTGCACTGACCAAGTGGTTAAGTCCGTTGTTGTTAACTGGATAGTAAGAGTTTAAATCCGAAATATTTAGTACCAAGTCTTTAAGTAAAGTACATGAAGAAAGAATCATTTCCAAGCTTATAACATCTCCAAATTTAATATCTTTCAAATGCAATACTTCAATCAAAGGTAAATTAATTGGAGAAAGAGTGCCTACAATTACTCCAATCAACTTTAAAAGTTTAAGGTTATTAGCGGTGAAAACCCTAGAAGGCAACTCACACTTATAATCCTTCTTTGAGTGCCAATTTTTACCTAGATGTTGGTCCAGATGTTCAACTTCACTACTAATTGTAAGAGCATCAATCCACTTGCTAATATTCTTAGGCCTAAAAGGCTCGCGTGTTTGAACATATTCCGCTAGCTCCTCCCAATTTGAAGCCCAAGAAAGGAACCAAACAAAGGACCCACAACTTGGTTAGAGGAAGCTTGAAGGAGTGGGCTGATCCCAAGAAAGGAACCTTGGATGGTTGCCCAAGAATCACCACCGAAAGAGGAGAAGGACATGAAGGAGTGGGCCGATCTGATCCCACTTGTGCTTTAAGTGTTATAAATCATTCCTCAACTCCAATTAATTATGATCACCGAGGAGTTGAACCCACTCCTATTTCAGTGGTGATTCCCAGTGAGTCCGAGAAGCTTGAGAAGAACAATTCTTTGGAGACTGTGAACATGTCCTTAGTTCCTCTAAATCATTCAAATCCTAATCAGGAATTGCTTGATCACGGGTCTGAGTTACGCTCTGTATCCCAGCTCGAAGTTGTTGTTCTAATGGAAGATAAACCACCGGACAAGTAAAGGTATGTTTGGTTAAGCGATTCGATTGCTTATAAGTTGCTTTTTAATAGTGATTTACGGTATACGAAGTAAGTATGTGAGAGGAGTTGTGTCTCGATTTACGTAAAAAGCAACTTATAAGTTTTTATAAGTTAAAACAAACATGCTTTAAGTCTTTTGTGCCTTTCTCCTTTTTGCTTGTGTTTATGATTATCTCATCTTGGAATTGTCGTGGGGCGGGTGGTAGTTCTTTTCCTAGAGTGTTGAAAGATGTGGTTAATAAATATGGCATCAATGTTATGTGTCTTGTGGAGCCCAGAGTTAGTGGGAATAGAGGAGATAATGTGGTGAGGAGGCTGGGGTTTAATGACTGGTTGCATATCGAAGCTATCGGTTACGCTGGGGGTATATGGGTGCTCTGGAATAACTGGGAGGTTCATCTTGAATATATTGCTTCTAGTACCCAATTGAACCACTGCAAAATCTGCGACAAAAACAATTTGAGTCCAATGTTTGTGACTTTTGTCTATGGGGATACCAGTGTGCTAAAGAGAAGGGATCTGTGGTCGGCTTTGCATGCCATTTTTCAAACGGTGTCTCTCCCCTGGCTGGTCTTGGGTGATTTCAATGCTTATCTTTCATCGAGTGATAAAAAGGGTGGGGCTAATCCTAATCATAGCTCTATGATGGATTTTCAATCCTGCATTAACAGCTGTAACCTCATTGAGGTGTTTTTTGACGGTGACAGATTCACTTGGGAGAAAACTGGGGTTAAAGAGAGACTTGATTGGGTTTTTTGTAATTTTGAGTGGGAAATCCGCAACCCCCACTCCAAATCTCTCCACCTCCTTAGGTTTAAGTTTGACCATCGGGTTGTTGTTGTTACGGACCATATGCTTAGTGCCGGTCGTAACAGGGCGAGGAAATTCCTCTACCAAGCTGCGTGGTGCATTGAAGATGGTTTCAGTGATGTGGTTAAAGAGGCTTGGCAGGGGAAGGACTGGCTCCAAGGCAAATCCCAATTTGCTAAAGATGCATTGGATTGGAACGATAAAGTGGTGGGTAATGTTACAAAGAAGAAGAGAGAAATCCTCCATAGATTGGAAGGAATTGACAGTGCCAGGCTCTGCGAGGGCTCCCAGAATAGGCTCCACAGGATTGAAAAGAAGCTTTAGGACATGTATCAAAAATTGGCTATGCAGGAAGAGCTGATTTGGTTCCAGAAGTCTAGATGCAAATGGCTCAGCGGAGGTGACAGAAATATGAAATACTTCCACGCCAATGTGGTGTCAAGGAGAAAACGGGGTACTATTGGGGCTCTTCAAGACGATAACGGTAACTGGGTTTCAGAGGAGAATCGTTTGAGAGATATGGCTCTTGAGCATTTCCAAAATCTCTATTCGGCTGACAACGTCTCCTCTCCCTTCTCCCCTTGGGTGGCTCATTTCCCTCCCATGAGCGCTCTTCAGCTTGATCTTCTTCACAGGCGGGTTTCCCCGATCGAGATCAAGAATGCGGCTTTTAAGATGGGGGCCTTCAAAGCTCCGGGTCCTGATGGTTTGAATCCCCACTTCTTCCAAACTCAGTGGGATTTTATTGGGCAGAAGATTTGTGACCTGGTCATTAGGATTTTCGACAACCCGGATGAGGTGAAAGCAATTAACCATACTAACATTGTCCTTATTCCCAAGGTTGATCATCTGGTCTCCTTTAAAGATTTTAGACCCATCTCTCTTTGCAACGTGGGCTATAAAATTGTCAGCAAGGTTATTGCCAATCGTTTCAAAGGTGTCATGGACTATCTTGTCGCTGGAAGCCAATGCAGCTTCATCACCGGGAGGCAAAGCGTGGACAATATCATCATTACTCAGGAGGCTATTCATACCATGAGGAATAAGAGAGGGAAGAAAGGTTTTATAGCGGTGAAAGTTGACATGGAAAAGGCTTTCGACAGGTTAGACTGGTGTTTCTTAGAATTCACCCTTCAAAGCCTTGGATTGCGTGGGGACTTTATCAAGTTAATTATGAGCTGTGTATCCTCTGCCTCCATGAGCATTATCTGGAATGGGATTCCGTCGGATCCCTTCACTCCTTCACGAGGAGTGAGGCAGGGTGATCCTCTGAGTCCATACCTTTTTGTCCTATGTATGGAGCTTCTTGGCCAGCTCATTCATCAAGAAGTTGATATAGGGAACTGGAAACCCCTTCAAATGTGCACCTATGGGCCCCGTATTTCTTATCTTTTCTTTGCTGATGACCTCCTTCTTTTTGGTGAAGCCTCATTTGATCAAATAGAGGAGATTAGAAATGTTATGGATTTATTTTGTAGGGTCTCCGGCCACAAGATTAATCTGAGTAAGTCAAAAATGTTTGTGTCCAAGAATGTTCACTTTAACAGAGCTTTTGAGATGAGTTAGATTGTGGGGGTTGGGCTCACTACCGATCTTGGGAAGTATTTGGGTGTTCCCCTCCTTCATAAACGTATGGTCAAAATGACCGTTGCCCCGCTTCTCCAAAAGGTGAGATCAAAGTTGTCCAGCTGGAAAGGTAAATTCCTGAGCATGGTTGGCCGGACGGTCCTCATCAAGTCGGTCTTATCTGCCATTCCTCAATATCAGATGCAATCAACCTTGGTTCCGAAAGGTGTCCTTTCAACAATCGAGAAATTAAGCAGAGACTTTTTTTGGAATCAGCATGACGATTCCAGGAAAATGCATCTAGTAGCTTGGGACATTCTCAAAAGGAGGAAGCATGAAGGTGGATTGGGGATTAAGGACCTACGCTGTCAAAACAAAGCTTTTCTCATGAAATTGTGTTGGAGTCTTGTCACCAACCTGGAAGCTCTGTGGGTCAAGTGCCTTCATGCTAAATACTCCTGTGGCTTATCCTCAATTCCTCATGTGCAAAAGTGGCGTAGCCAATCGGCCGTGTGCAGTGGAATTGTTGCGGTTTGGGAGGATTTCCAAAGCGGCCTTGGCAAGAAGCTTAGAAGTGGAAGAACCACGTATGCTTGGTAGGATTGCTGGGCCCCTCTTGACAAGCCTCTAAAATTTTTCATTAATAGGAATTTGCACCTCGTGGATATGGAAGCTCCGGTTTGCTTCTTCACTTCCCCTTCTGGTCACTGGGACAGAGTGCAATGGGAGGCTTTCCTTCCTACTTGGGTTATGGATAAAATCATGATGCTCCCCCCTCCCACGGGCACTGTAGATGACGTGTTTTGTTGGTGCAATGCTCCTGATGGTATCTTCAGCGTGAAATCTGCCTACGAGGGTATCTACCATCAGCAGCCCCTCCTTCACCAACCTCCCTGGCGGCAACTCTGGCACTGGGGTGTTCCTGAAAGAATCAAACTCTTTATGTGGCAGGTTTTCCATGAAAAACTCCCGACAAATAAGATTAGAGCGAGATACAACCGGAGTGCCCTAAACACTTGCCCTTTTCAGTGTGAGAGTGAAGAAACCATCCTTCATGTACTGAGAGACTGTGAGCAGGCCCAGAGAGTGTGGTTTTCTTTAACTAACCATTTATATTCTACTATGTTTGCTTCTAGTAATTTGCAGGATTGGCTCACATGGAATTCACAGCATTCCCTCGGAAATAAGAGAATGGCTAGATGGACTGGGCAAAAAGTATTTAGTACCACATGCTGGCTTCTCTGGAAGAACCGGTGCTGTCAGGCATTCAAAGGTAAAGCTGATAAGCCAATGTAGCTTATTCACAAATGCATCTTTCATCTTTCAGAATCGGTGGAGGCTGGTCGCTTCCATCACCAGATCTTTCAAGTTCCGGAGAGAGGTCTTCTTAACTGGCTTCCCCCGGAAGAGGGTTATATTAGAATTGACGTAGATGGTTCGACTGCTAGCGATAGCCTATCAGCCTGTGGAGGAGTCATCCGCGATCACCAAGGTAACTGGGTACGTGGATTTCAACAGAAGTTAGGACTCTCTTTCCCAACTGCTGTGGAAATCCACGCAATCTATAGAGGGCTCCACCTTTGTAAGCAGTTGGGTTTCAAGAAAATCAGACTGTTCACAGACTCACTTCAAGCCGTCCACTTACTGTCAACACATTGTGAGATTGACCACCCTTTGCACGACGTCATCTTTGATACCAAATCCCTAATTTATGCAGACTGAGACTTGAAGATTTTCCATACACATAGGGAGAATACTCGTTGTGCAGATTACCTTGCACGATCGGCTCACTATAGCACCCAGAGTTATGCTGAATTACGCTCACCGCCGGTGGAATGTATCAGTCTTTTTGCGTTAGAACGTGGTTCGCTGCCACAAGAACAATCTTTGGGGCCTTGCCCTTGATCTTGTAACTTTTCAAGCTTTGCTTGCATTTGTATCTCAAAAAAAAAAAAAAAAAGCTCGCGTGTTTCAAAATAATCAAACTTAAGAACGAGCTTTTTGACAAACTTCAAATCTACAAATTTGAGTGTTTTGTCCGCGAATTGATGGAAGAATGCAAGGTTTTGAAAGTCTCGATGATAAAGGTAGAGAGTGGGAAGAGAACACAAAAGTGGTCTCCATCTCTTGGATATGAGGCTTGTGGCAACAGCTTCTTTAGTTGTAAGAAAAGAGAGAATATGAATAAGCACAGAATTTCGCAAATGATTGAAACTGTCTAGTTTTCTTCTGCACTTTTTGTTTATTGCTTCTGAATTCTCCATAACCTTCAAATGAACTGAGGTTGAAACGAAGGTTGTGTTTGAAGTTTGAGGCTTACAACAGGCCCGGCAATTTTGTATTAAACAAAAATCTGAGGGAGAGGAAAGATGGTTTGTGCCCGTCAAATGGTGAGCTCGACGGAGAATAGATATGAGATCATAATCACCCTAGCCTGCTATGGAGATTAGAGATTAGATTGATTTCCAAATACTGAATCTCAATGATTTTCTAAAACGAATAACTAATTGACGTTTGAAAAATAATAAATTTTCAATCCACTCAATTAACTAATTCTGATCATGGAAAATTGGTCTTCATAATCAAATCAAATACTAATTAGCAATCATTGCTAGCGTATTTTTGGAGAAAGCCTAGCTCTTCTTGGATGATTTGGCCTCGCATAATGAAATGATGATAGGAAAATTTTGTTATAAAAAATGCTAGTATAATCTCGAAAAAACCAGGGTTGTTAAACCTGGACCGGACCGGCCGGTCCTGCCTGGGAACCGGCAAACCGGCCGGTAAACTGGTCCGGTTCTCAGTCCGGTCCAGGTTGGTATTTTTTAAAAATTTTTTTTTTATTTTTCCTTTATAATTTCATACTATAAGTTTAAAATTTTCAATTTCTCATCGGTTTGGTCCCGGTTTGACCCACTGACCCTTAACCCAGTACCCCGACCGGTTCAATGCCTGGTCCGAGTTTTAATACCTTGGAAAAAACAAATGTGTTGGGCCATAAAAAGATTATCCAATTAAAATTTGATTTAAACTGCAAATATACTAAAAAAAAAGCTATCATAACAATAAGATAAATAAAGTTCTCAACGAACTATTAATAAGATGGTACTTTTTTTCTCCAAAATTTTTAATTTAATAAATGTATTGACCTTGAATTATAAAGACTCCTCCAACATATTGGTTTTTTAAATACTTTCCTATTATTTATTTATTTTTCAAACATAAAAAATTTAATAAAAAGAGATTAACTAGATCATTTTTTTTAGTTTTATCTCGAATCAGATATTTATTTTTCATACTTCCTAATTAATTTATTATGTTGAGATAATTAATAAGTGATTTTTTAGATAATTAATTAATAAAAATCAATTAATATTGAGCAATTTTGAGATATATTAATAATTTTATCTATATTTATTCATAGAAAATGATTTATTATTTATTTGTTAATTAATATCATGATTTTATGCTTATCCCCGTAATTTTGTAACATTCTCTTTCATCTGATTATTTTGCAGAAACTCCTCAAAGTAACTTCTCATAATAATCAGATTAGTTTTTTAAGATTCTGATTGTTTTGAAAATTTTAAGGAAAAATTAGAGCAAATAACCTAGAGAGAATGATAATTATTAAATATTTTAAAAATTATAATTATTTAGAAAGACCTAGTACCATAATATAAATTTAAAAATATTATATTATTCCTAATCCATTATATATTCATTCTTCTAAAAATAGAAGAATGAATATAGATAAATTCAAATAGAAGGGTCACCAATCCGGTATATAATCTCAGGCTTTTAGTGACTGCATCTTTAATTAAAAAAATTGTGAAAAGAATTATATTCATAATGTCAAATTTACAATGAAAAGTCATATAAACTTAAAAAGATTTAGAGAACTCAGATAATTCAGTTTTTCTTAAAAAGGATATGAAAATGTCCTAAATTAGAACCCTGAAAAAATTAACTAACCATCAAATATGCGAGATGTCTCAAAGTGAGCGCAGATCCCGGAAAAGTAAATACAGAAATGAGGGATATGGTCTTGTTTGATGATCATGATATTCCCTTTAGAGAAAATGAAAAAACCGAGGGAGCCAGAACAAGAACCAGCTAGAAGAGAGGTAAGAACTGATGATGTAACAGCTTCGATGAAGAGCATAGGAATGAAACAAGAAGGGAAACTTATGAATGCAAGCTGATCTCAATGAAGGATTCAAATAAACATAAGACGGCATGCTTATATATGATTGAAAAATTTGTATCATATGATAATGTATTACTCCTTCGGTTCTTAATATAAGACATATTTACCTAATCTGATTAGGTTAAGAAAGTTAATTAAATTAGTTAATATGACATCTATTGTCTAGAACACCCTACTCATCTCCTTTAATTCCTTAATTCCTTTTTCTTCTTGATTATTGTCGAGGGAGCATCAAATGGGGGTAAATTAGTAAAAGATTGACAAATATGAAAATTATATCTTATATTTAGAACTATATCTTATATTTAGAATTAAGATCAACTCCCAAAATATGTCTTATATTAAGGACCGGAGGAGTATCAACTTTTTTGTGTTTCTTAATTCACATGGACTCTTTTTGTGAATCTGTGTGCTATGAAGCTGTGAAAAGTAATGAATGGGTGAAAACCATGAGATGAGAAATAGAGGTGCTTGAAAGCAATAAAACTTGGGAAGTAGTTCTCTTACCAAAGGGGGGAAAAGTAATAGGATGTAAATGGTTGTATAAAATAAAATATAAATCTAATGGAGAGGTGGATAGATATAAGGCAAAACTAATGGTTAAAGGATACATCCAAAGAGAAGGAATTGATTACCATGAAACTTTGATTACCATAAACTTTTTCCCTTGTTTGTTGTAAAAATGGAAACGGTTAAAGTAGTTCTTTAAAATGGCTGCAATACATAACTGAAACTTATATAAGATGGACGTGCATGATGCATTTCTGCATGGTGACTTAGATGAGGAGGTTTACATGACTTGGAATTGTAAGCTGTCCAAGGCATTGATCAAGGAGGTTTCACTAAGAGTAAGCATGATTACTCACTTTTTTTTAAGAAATACAATGATGGTGTGATCTTTATACTTATTTATGTTGATGACTTACATAATACGGGAGCTTCAAAAAAGATGATAAAGGACTGATTCTTTACATGAACTGAGGTTGAAACATCCGGAGAATGGCGAAGGACTGGCTTGCAGTCTATAAGTTTCAAAATCGAGAACTCATGTTTTTCTAGTCATTGTTGACTGGAAAACAAATAGTTTCTATTCTGATGAAAATTATTCAATTATACAATACTTACAATTTAATTATAATATAATATGCCCACCCTAAATTAGATAACACATTTGAGGTGGTCATGCGCATGAGTACTCAATATTAATTGTGACTTCTGATCTCACGTAAATTAATGTTTGCACAGAATAATATCAAGGGAAAAATAACCTTTTGGTCCTATAATTTTGACTAGGTTGTAATTCAATCTCTATACTTTGACTCGATACAACTTAGTCCCTATAATTTTAGGCATTTTATAATTTATTCTCTATGTTTTTAAAATTAAAATCATATATATAACAAAGGTATTATTATCCTCTCGACATTGGCAATTTGTTCCCTATGCAATCCACTGCAACTCGCAGAGCCTGAAATAAGGCAGTCGGCAAATTTTTGGAACCCTGGTTGGTTATACTCCCTTGAACCAGAATAAATGTAGACAGCCCACAAACTCGAGCATTCTTCCTCATAAATTGTATGATTTCTAACTCACTTTCAGAACCTTCAAAGCAAACAAGAGTGAACTCCTTCAGATGTAATGAAACACATGTAGGCACGCCAAGTATCAGTTCAGGTGAGGATGAAGAATGCAGCTGATACAAATAGAGAAATTTAAGTTAAAAACCTACCCATCGAGCTGTTGCATAAATTAAGAGAAAACTATTCTTGAGGTACCTATGGCTTCCTTCACCTTTTAGTTTGTTAACTGTGTCCACTTAAAGCGCTAAATTAATCAATAATTTGTTAATTGTATTTTTTTTGCTTTGCTCCCATTAAATCCTTTAATTTTACCCTTTTAGCATAATTAACTTTTATACAAGGGCTAACAATGCTTTCTTAATAAGTATCTCAAGTGCGACATCCCAAAAATTTGAAAAGAGATTTATAAGGTACATTTGAGGTTTAGGGATTTCATCTAAAAATTAAAAAGCCTCGAAATAAATTATTTGTGGTCTAAACCTGATTTTCGGGCTAGAATTTCAGGAAAATAAAGAAAAAATGACTAGTAAAATATGTAAAGGACAGGAATAATTAATGAAGCATTATGAACTGTTATTTTTGAGATTTTTAAAAGTTTACTTTATGTCTTAAAGAGGCTAGTTAAAGAAGAAAATCCTTATGAAGTATTAATGATTAATTTCTAGAATATACTTGGTAATTTAGTATTGATAAAGAAGAGGTAAAATGGTAATTTCACTATTCCAAGCAAAAAGAAAATGAATTTGGGCCAAGGATAAACTCATATTAGGAAGCCCTATACATGCTGCCCATAGCATAAGGGAATGAGTTCATATTGCTAAAATATTGGGCCTTAGGATCAAAGAGTCAAGCTTATATGATAATTAAGCTTCTATTCATAAAGGGCAAAAATAATAATAACAATATTTCCCTTCTAATAGATCACTTCAGCTCCCTTGTCTCACCCTCATTTGCGACTGAAATAGCAAAACTAGAGAGAGTGTGGTGAGACGATGGAGAAGGAACCGGAGGAAATAATCGAACAAGAAGGAAGCTCTTCCCTCACATGCAACCGAAACTTTAGCCCAAGGTAAGGATATTAAATTTTATACCATCAATATTTTCTCTAATGGCTGTGTTTTCTGCAAGAAAATGAGAGTTTTGAATCTGGTTTTAGAGAGAGAAAGTGAGGAAACAAAATGGATGGACTAATACACTTCAAAAAATGATGGAATATAGGTGGTTAGAGCTATTTTGTGGTTTGCATGTTGAGCATTGTTTTGGGAAGGCCAATTTCGAATTTGGAGCTTTATGTTCAGGGGACTTTTGTTTCGTTCTCTTGGGGGATTGTATAATGTTATTATTCAAATTGTCTGATAGATGAGTTACATATAAACGTTATGTGGTGGAAGCTCCAAGGGTTCCAATTTTTGAAGTTGAAAACTAATAATAAGATCGTCCTGTTTGATGCTTCCAAATGCCAAACAAGTATCTTAGATGATTTATGCATGCATAAGGACTCTAAAATGATGGTTACAATGTTCTTGAAGCTGGAAACATTCAGAATTTTAAAAATGGAGCTGTCCGAATTTTGAAGGGAACAATGCACCTACAAGCTAATGGATATATAAATTTATATGCATGTATGTGTGTATACATATTATAGAGCTGTTATGATATATACATGCATATGAGGTATTGTGGCTGTTATTGTGCAGTTTTGAAGCTAAAACTGATTAAAAGTATGCTGTTAAGTGCCTCTAAAAGCTAAACAATTATTCTAGGTGGTTAAACCTTAGTTTAAATGATGATTTAGTTGATGATTCTAAAGCTGGAAATTTCCAGATTTCAGGAGATAGTCATGAGAAGTTGAGGAAGAGGATATTCAAAGGATCATAAATGTGTTATGTGAGTGTAGTTGATTTTAGGATGAAGCCTTGAAGTTAGAATTGGAAACTGATTTTACTTTCTGTTTTATTGTTGTAATTTATGTTAGAAATTATATTTAAGCGAAGTAAACGTAGCTAGCCACAAGTTTAAGCTTAAGAGTAGGGACGAATGTAATTTAATAGTTGTTTATATATCTGAAATGATTCTGCAGTAAGTAAAAGGGTAAAGCTATGATTTGGGAAGAGTTAGCACGAGTTAAAAGTTACAAATAAAACAAGTGTTAACGTAAACTTGTACACATAAATGTTAGGTTTTGATATTTGCCCAAACCAACCATGGAATAATCAAGGCAAGAAGTAGGTAGAGGTAAATTGAAGGAAAGCGCAAGGGGTACTAACTCTTTTCTTCTCATGTTATTGTGCATTGGCTGCCGCATGTTTGTTTGTGCCATTTTGCTGTAGTTATGCATGAGAACATGTAAATTATCCTTGCATAGATATTTGCCATGGCCATATGTAACAGATAGATCGGCAAAGCAATTATCTACCTAGTATGTGCACTAGTTAATTATACAGTTTATCTATTTGTAAGAGATTATGCACCAGTTGGTTATTCAGTTCAGTTATTAGTAAGATATATGTGTGCCAGTTAGCTTTTCAACTCAGTTACTCATAAGGTCTTATTCTTTATGGCTTATATGTACATGCATAGTTATTAACCTTGTATAATGAAAAGTAGTTGTTACTGAGATTCCCCCGAATTGCACTCATTTCTTCCCTGATACACAGTAAACCAAAGTGATGTGGGCAAGTGTGTGATGGTCGGCAAAGATTGAAGGTGGATAGAGCTGAAGAAACATGCTATATTTTGTTGTATATAAGCTCTATTATATGATTTCTCATATTTATTTTGATATTAAAGTTAGATATTTGGGCAAAAAGATATTAAAGTTAGATATAAATATATTATATATTTTGGCATGTAGATACCTTCCATAAGGAGGAGCAAGAGTGCTATGTTTGAGCAAAGGTAAGTGCTATGCTAAGCACAGAAAAGATACATGGAATTTGTAGTGGTAGATAGATGTCACTCATTCTAAGTTGTAAGTTTCAGAATTATGTTTAGAAGGATTATTGAGTGAGTCAATTCATTAAGTTTTACAGAGAAGTAGTACACAGCTCAAGCTTCAAAACTAGTCCTAGTTTTTTTTTTTTTTTTTGATATGTAGACTAAAGGATATGATTTATCAAAGTTAACCCAGGAAAGCTCAAATCTGTTACGAAAATTACACTGTACAGTTTTGGTATAGTGAGTTTTTGGACCAAATGGGAAAACATTGAGCCCGGGTCTTAATTTTATTTGAAATAACATTTCAAGAGGAATAAGTAGAGCTTTGAACCACTAATTTTGAAGTTAAATTGATTTAGTGATGAATTTTCTAATTTTCAAGAAGATTAGTCATGTCATGGTACCCAAGTTTTAAAAAAAGTTGGAAGTTTTTATCTAAACCAAATATACTATTTGGGTTACAAGTGGTTCTTAAATAACTAAACAACTCTGATAAGTGGCTCTAGGATAAGGGGTTGAATCAATATTGGTTTACCCACACAAAACAGTTAAAAGTTAAAACCTCATCTGTTCCAAAAAAAAAGTTAAAATCTCATAAAACCTCGTTAATTACAAGCTTTCGAAGTTTGGGGAAGTTTTCAAGACAATTCACCATCTTAGTCCACTCATCAGTATTACATTACATTGGGATATCATCACTGGATGGCCATATCCCTCTCTAGATACTAAAAACAGCAGACTGAAAAATAGGAAATGAAATCTCCAAGCAAATAAAAGAAGAAAAAATTACTTATGTGATATTCATACATACCCAGGGGCAATGTAAGTGTAGAAATGTAGCATTAGACAAAGCTTTCAATGAAATCAGAGATTGTGGAGCATTTGCAGTGAACAAATGGTTTAGTCTTGAAATGTCAAGTGGGGAATGAAAGTTTTTATCCCAACATTCTATTACCAAGTTTTTAAGCAATGGACATGCTGAAAGAAGTATTTCCAAGCTTCTAAAATCTAAAAATTCAACATCTTCCAAATGCAATACTTCAAACAAAGGCAAATTAACATGTGAAATAGTATTCACTCTTATTCTAGAGCCATTCAACTTTAAAACTTTAATGTTATTACCACATGAGAGGGCAACTTATAGTGACCATCCTTGTCTAGGTACAATTGTAGCTCAAGATGTTCTACTTTATTACTAATCACCGTATTAATCCACTTGTTCATCTTCCGAGGTCTAAAATGCCCATCAAGACCATCAAAACAAAGAACAAACTTTTTGACGGATTCAAATCTACCAACTTGAGCATTTTGTCTACAACTTGTTGCAACTGCTTCTTTAAGGGGAAGAAAAGAGAGAATATGAAGAGGCAATAAATCTGGCAAATCACTGATCCTGTCGTTAAGCCTTCAGATTCAGCCCTTTTTTAATCAATCGTGGCCTGCAATTTTGTATTAAATTGTAAGTTTTGATTATTAAAAAAATAATAAATATTCAATCGACTCAATTAACTAAACCCAGATCATAGAAGCTTTCAAATACCGAATCACAATGATTTCCTCTGATTAGTCTCCGTCGATTGATCTCTCTCGAAGCTTTCTCTGTTTCTGGATCTGTCAAATTCTCTCTCCGTTGATTTTGTCTTTCCAGCGTTTCTCTCCCTGAGGTTTTTTTTTTTAATTGAGTTTGTATTATATTATTTTGTTGTTTTTTTCACCTGATATTATTTTTTTGTTTGCAGTAATAATTTCTGATGTGGGCATGTGGCTGTTACGTGAAATTGAGCGAAAAAAAAACAATTGGATTAGGTTTGCGAAGAGGAGCGCCTGCAGACGCCCCGATGAAGAAAATCAGTCCCTCAGTTGAAGCATTGTTGCCGGACCGGAGATTTGACATCCGCCGCATGCCCCGCCACTCCTTGTTTACGGAATCTGCATGCGTGGCAAGAAACCACCTTTTTGGACGATGATACCTGCTCAGAATTCTCTAATATTTCCATTCCAACTACTCATTTGCTGTGTTTGTTTCTTTTCGTGTAAAAGTTAAGAACTACTCCTCTCATTCTTAATATAAGATATATTTGGGAAATTTATAAGACAAAGTTTTCATATTTATCAATTTTTTCCTAATTTACCCTGTTGATGTTCCCTCAACAATAATCAAGGAGGAGAGAGAATCAAAAAATATGCCTAAGGTGTTTTAGAAAATGCATATCATATTAACTAACTTAATCAATTCACTTAATTTAATCAAATTAGATAAATATGTCTTATATTAAGATCGGAGGAGTGGAAAGTTGTTCTTCTCTCTTCTGGATTGTAATCGGTCGTTTCTTCCATCAAAGGTTTCCTTTTTCATCCATTTCATCCGCTTGAATTGATAGAGATCAGTGTTGGAGATTCATATGGGCATCCTAAGCAATGAATCGATTTGAAATTCAACCAAAGTATGGTTACATGAATCGGTGAAATTTTCATATGGTGCACTGGTTGTCATGATAAGATTGCTCTGCATAGGATCCTTATTTGGATTCGAATTGCTGTATTTTACAGTGGATATTGCTAATTCTCTTGCCAATGTTATTCTATGTATGATATTGATCAATTACAATTAAGTTTTAAACAGTTATGGATTTTCTTTGGTGGACTAATGGGGCAAGTGGTGGATTTGAGCATAAAAATAATTATACAAATTCTTATTATGACTCTTGCATGTGAATCTCTATATGAGTACATTTGTTATAGTTCTTGTGGATATTTTCACTTGAATGAGCAATGACCCTATGTCTTAAGCTAAGATTATAGGGAGGATGATTTTGGTAGGGCTCAAACTAATTTGCAAGATAATACTTAGAGCCTTGCATGGAATTATGAGCAACAATTATCTTGGGATCCTATTATTCGTTTTCTTTTTATGCATCACATTCTCATATATCACCTAATATTGATGTAGATGAAATTACCTCCGTTGATGAGGAGGAGCTTACAACAAAAGATTTGCTTCAACATCTTCTATATGGTCAAAATGAATTCTTGAGAATTTGTCGAGAAGAGAAAACTAATGATCGTGCTTAAGATGTAGCACTTCAAATTGATGAAACCGCTTCTAATCTTGAATTTATGAATCAAAAAGGAATTGTAGCTGATATATCAAAAGATTCTCCTATAGAAGATGAGATATCAAATGAATAATTGACTATGGGAAGTGAAGAAGTACCACTACTAGATTGTGATAATATTAGGGGTGATTGTGAGTTAGAAATTAATAAAGGAGAGAACAATACTTAGTGTCAAGAAGAGGTATTGGTTGTGGAACCTCATCCATGTGAGTTTGATGATGAGGTTAGTGTGGAGGTCCCAAGAATTGTTACAGATGATCCTCTTATTGAAGTTTTGACTTTTATTAGTGAGAGTCAAGTGGATTTTGTTGGGTGTTCAAAATTCTTAGAAGCTTCTACATTTGATTGTCTGAATATGCATGTTGTGTCTTCTTTGAATTTAATGAATGCTTCTACTGTGAAATTACTGATAATTGATGAAGTACATGTAATTAATGTGAATGATCACCTTTTATGTTTTAAACCTTGTTGCATGAAAATAAATAGAGACAAGGTGGTCATGGTGTTTGACACTTATGATTAGGTGCTTGTTCTGTAAAGACTGGCTGAAGACTATAAACTTAGCTTTTGTTGGGAGGCAACCCAATATTTTGGTAATTCAATGTTTCTTCTTCTTTTTCTAGATTTGCTTTGACGTCTATCTTGTAGCCCTTGATGATCTCTTTCACTGTGAATGATAAAGAGCAATCAAGAGTGCGGATCAAGAACAAATGGGAGAGTATTCTTCCACTTTACTTTCTATTATTGATAACATGTGCTAGTTATTGATCTTCACTGTTGTTTAGCATGTAGCACTTATTGTTGAATTGGTGAAAAATAAGCCCTTAGGAACTTATATCATCCCTGCACCTAAATATTATTAAACAGTTCAACCCTTTCTCACTTTTACTATTTCATGTTGCACGTTCCTATTAATGACAATGTGGAACTTAAGTGTGGTGGAGGTACCATTGATTTTGTACAACTTGTCTTTAAGTTTTTAATTGTTTTTAAGCATGAACAGATTTTTTTTTTTTTTGAAACTTGTGAACTACAAATTTTTTGTTTTTTGTTTACTTTTGGAAGTTGAGGTTTTAATTGTGAATATTGTTAAGGTGGGTTTGATTTAAATTTGAAAGAACTGAATCTCATTAGAATTCAATTTTGTATTCTTAAATGTTAGTAAATAGGCAAAAATTTGATTAGGGTGATTCACTTTAAGATGTCAAATAACATGTGAGGAATTTGAACCTATATATTTATATTTTCAAGAGAGAGTACACTTATTATGATTTCATCTCTAGAACCTGTATTGAATCTTAGCTGAAAATTCCCCTTGTATACATAAAGATGATTTAAGCTTTTTTTTTTTTTTCATTCTTTACTTTAGTTAGTACTAAGTAAAAAAAAAAAGGGGGATTGAAGGGCTTAAAAAAAAAGGAATAAGAACAACGACGACTCTACTGATTTCTTTAGACTTGACTTAGTAACTGAGGGAACTTCATTACTAATGTTGGCACTCATGTCAAACGGTTGAGTCAAAGAGGGTTAAGAGTTGGGCTAAAAGCCTCTTGAGATACCTATAAGAGTAACTGAGTAACCAGTGTTTTATCACCCATATGCAGGATCGCATAAAAAAGGAACCTACAAGCTCAAGGAAAAAAAAGAGTATAAAAAAATTGTTCATTCCTCTTAAAATATCCTTTCATTCTTCATGTCTTTCCTTGAATTTCTTGGCACTAGCTAAAGTTTTATCTATTATCAAGTCCTTTTGATTTATGTATGTAGTGGGATAATAAAGTAGATATTGAGATGATAAACAAGCCTATGGTAGATGGGTTGCTATAAGTGGAATTGAGTAAAACGTAAACCCTTAATTATATTGAGAGATGAGTGTAAACACTTGCCTTATAAGGGACATTCTATTATATTTTATCTTTTACCAAGTTATTTGCCTTGCTACTTGCATTTTTAGAATGTGCAAAAGAATTCTATGAAGCTCTAATTTTTTAGGGTTTAACTTGGTTATACTTTTATAATGTTTGCTTTAAAATCTTACTTCCAATATTTTCTTTGGTGGTTTACGAATTAAAATCTTGAGGATAAGATTTGATACAAGTATGGGGGTGTGATGACTCCCTATTTTTTGATAAATTTAAAATATATTTTAATATATCTGGAAGTTATCTATGGTAAATTAAAGGGATTTGAGTAATATTTTGATAAGATATGAACTTGGTGCATGTTTTTGGGGATTTTATTATAAATATCAAAATTTAAGAATAAAAATAATAATTTAAGATAAAAAGGAAAAGATATTCTAGTTTTCTCATCATCATCATCATCATTATCATTATTTATTATTATCATTATCTAGTTTCTTCTAATATTTTATTTTTATGTTAAGGTGCAAAAATACACATGAGTTTTTCTCAAAAGTGCACCCAACACCAAATGCTTTTTTTTAGGGACAGAAGTGACTATGAATTTACAAAATAGGTGCAAAAGTCACATTTTCCATTGTTTGCAGATGACAGCCGTTAGTTATGCCATTTTTGTGCCAACTGGAGTCATAACTTCTTTAACCTATGTATACGTGGCAGTGGGGTCTGAAATTTTCCATTAACACTCACAAAGATTTCTTCACTCAATTCCCATCTCATGTTGTTCGCATTTAAATTCAAACTCAAAATCACTTGATCGTTGATGCAGCAACCGCATTTGATGTTATCTAGTGTGAAGGAGGATTTGGGAGCTTGGGCTATGTTGATGATGGCATGGAGAAGTTCTAGAGTCCTAAAATATCACCTGGATCTACTCTTAGCAAGACCCAGATTGATAGTGCGCTCGATTATCTCACTGACTGGGTGTATGAATCTTGTGGGTCGGTGTCTTTGTCGAGCTTGGAGCACACAAAGTTCATAGCTTTCCTCAATCAAGTGGGTTTGCCAACTATATCTCATAGAGAATTAACAGGTGCTAGATTGGATGCCAAATTTGAGGAAGCCAAGGTAGAATCAGAGGTGCGAATTTAGAGATGCCATATTCTTTCAAATTGCTTTTGGAGGATGGAAACCAAAAAAATATTAATTTGTGCATTAATCTTCCCAATGGGACCAGTTTGTACAAAAGGGCGGTGTTTGTGAGTGATTCTACTCCTTCTAAGTATGCAGAAGTGTTGTGGGAGAAAATTAATGGCATTTGCGACAATGTTGTGCAACAGTGTGTAGGGATAGTTGGGGACAAGTTCAAGGCCAAGTCTTTGAAAAATTTGGAGATTCAAAATCATTGGATGGTAAACCTTTCTTATCAGGTTCAAGGCTTTAATAGGCTCTTGATTCTATGGTCATATGAAAGTTAAACAGAGCAGTCTCAAGAATTTACCATGATGTTGGAGTAGAAGATGGTGATAGCGGAGTTCTTAATAGAGACGGCAGTGAGTTGGATGGTGCCGATCACCATGATCTGCGAGGAGCTGAGTGATGGCACTAACGGAGTATTGAGAAAGGAAGGTGAAAATTGGGGAAGCCTCGAGGTACCAGAGCCTCTTGGACTCTATGATTAATTGAGTGAAGAAATTGGGAGTTTTAATGGACAATTTTTGAATCCCACTGCCATGTATACATGAGTTAAAGAAGCAATAACTTCAGCAGGCACAATAATAACAAAACTAATGGCTATTATCTGCAACTAATGGAAACAGTGACTTTTGCACCTATTTTGTAAATTCATAGTCACTTTTGCACCTGAAAAAAGCATTTGGTGTTGGGTGCACTTTTGGAAAAAAAAAATCATGTGTATTTTTACACCTTAACCCTTTATTTTTTTATCTTTTTATTTGATTTTATTTTGCTAGAGGAATATTGCACTTTATGGAATGAGGATCTAGGAATCTAACCTATATATAGGGGGTTAAGCTTCTTCAGGAAGAGGGAGGAGATGCATTCAAATACAGAGGAGAGCAAGGAAAGAGGTAGTCAGGTTCTGTCATCATCTTCATGGGAGGATGAGAGGACTATAGAGGCGGTTAATTTGAAGCCCAAAAGCGCCATTGTGAATTGAATTAGAGGACGCTGTGGAGAATTGGAAGCAATTAAAGCTAAGCAATTGAAGCTTAGAAAAGATTTGAGGCTCAATCTTTTGATTTTATTGATTTCTTCTCTTTCCTTTCAATTAACTTTTATTTTGCTATGGATTATTGTTCCTTTGATTTGGTTTTGGCTATGACTATGAGCAGCTAAATTTCTTATTCTAGGATTGCTTTAAACTATTGGATGGATTAAAACCTTTTAATTCCTTTCTTTTATTGATTAATGAAATTTATGTGTTAATTTTATCTCATGCTTAATGCTTTTGGGTGATTGGCCACCACTTAGATTGGTAGGTTCAATTAGATGATGCTTGAGAAAGCTAATTCAATTGTAGAACTTAGATAAAGTCATGCTAGACTTGAAATTTAGGAGATAAATGGATGATTTGTTAATAGAACAGAAATATATCTATTAGCCTAGCATTGGTTAATTAAGGTTGGAGCTTAATAAGTATTTTCATTAACTAAGACAAGAGATTGTGCATGTTAATTGAGAATATAAAAATTGATTTTGACTTGATAGAGCTTTATCAATTAATTTTTAACCTCTGACAAACACATATTTTCTTTAATAATTTAATAAGGATTTAAACTAATCTTATCAAGTACAATAGGGATAAGTAATTCTAGGCTCCTCCCGTCTTGAAGTTCTCAAATAAATTCTCTCTTAATCCATTAATTCTTAAATCTAAAATCTTGTTCAAATTAATCGCACTCAACCTAATTAAAAACATAAGTGTGATAATTAACTGTTATTCTCTGGAAATTCTTGTATTTCATAACATTTTTCTCATATATTTGTGGTTTTAAACTAAAATTGTGCATAAGTTTTATACATATGAAGAAAAATGTGATGTGTTGAAAATACTTGAAAAAGTGCAAATTTTGAGCTAAATGTACAGGGTTTTAGATTAAATTGAAGAATTGAAAAGCTCATAAAATCCTTCTCTTTGTAGGAGGATGATGACAAGAAATGGAAGCTTACATGGATCCTTGGAGGTGAAGAAAAGAAGAACAAAAGCCAAAAAGGAAGATCAAAGTAGCTTGAAGGTGTCCCCGGTTGCTTTTACTACGCCACAGCGAAGCAAAAGCGAAAACACATAAAAAATAGGCCCTTCTGACCGCGTACGCTGTGGGTTTGCTATAGCGAAGAGAAAGCGAAAACACATCAAAAATAGGCCCTTCTGACCGCGTACGCTGTGGGTTCACTATAGCAAAGCGAAAGCAAAGTCGCGATACTGCAACTGTGCGTTTTGAAAAACTGATCCTTCAGCTGGCTTTTTAACCTAATGGGGGCGCCGAATTGAAGGGATTCTGCACAAGGAAGAGCTCAAGAACCACAAGGATGCTTCTTGGAGAGCTTGAGGAGGATTTTGGGGCTTCTTGAAGGAGATTCTTGGAGAAATTCAAGATTTTTCTTCTCTTTTTCTGGTTTTCCCCCTTTCTCTCCCCATTTGCTGATATGGTTTTGAGTTTTATGTTGAGTTGCTGGTTTGTATTGACTATGAGTGGCTAAAACTCTCATTTAGGATTACTTCTACTCATTGTATGGATTAAAACTACTATATTTTCTTGCCTTTACTAGTTGTTGAGAATATATGTTGATTTTTCTCCATGCTTAAGTACTATCTTGTTCTTGATCACCACATGACTAGTTTGGTTCAATTGAATGATGCTTGAGAGAGCTATTTTGGTTGTAGAACTTGAGAAAAATCATGCTAGACTTGAAGTTTAAGGATTAAATGGATGGTTTGTTGTTAGAATAGAGATATATCTAACAACCTAGCATAGTCTAATGAAGAATTGCTTTGGGAAAGATGATTTTCATTAATGATAGACATGAGATTGAATATTGTTAATGAAGATTAAAAATCAATCTTGACTTGAGAGAGCTTGATTGATGATCTTAGAATCTTTGACTAGCATATAGACTCACACAACTAGCATAAGTGAATTAATTGCATAGTTTTATGAACTACAATGAGGAAGAAGTAATCCTAAGCCTTTAAACCTTGAAGTAGAATCAATTTTACATTCACCTTTATTTTACCTTCTTTTAAGAAAATTCTCTTAATTAACATACTCAATTCTAAATGATTCCATTCAACCTAATTAAACGTATGGTTACATTAGTTAGCTCATTTTCATCATAGTCCTCGTGGGAATGATATTTACTTATCACTTTATTACTTGCGACCCGTGCGCTTGTGAAAGCTAAATGGCGAACAAGTTTTTGGCGCCATTGCCGGGGATTACTGACTAAAGTGTTTTGAGTTAATTAGTGTAATTGTGTGCTTGATTACGCTTGAATACTTTTCTTCTTCTTGTTTGACTTTCTCAATTTGCTTTGTTTTTAAGTATAGTTATAGCTATAGTTCTTTTTCTTGTTTTTCTTAGTATAGTTCTATTAGTTGATAAGTTTGATACTCATTTTGGGATTCTTGACTTGTAGGTATTTGAGCTCCGTATGCAAACTGATTTGGAGATCGTTCTTGACGGTGCTCTTAAAGAATATTTTTCTGAAGACTTTGAAATTGAACCTCAAGTGCAACCTTTCAAGGACCTAAACCTTTGCCCATACAAGAGCAACCGAGACCACCACCTCGTCCTCATCCATTTTACAATATGGCTAATCCTAATGATGATAACTTGGTGCGTACTTTGGATGAATACATGGAGCAAGGAAACTCCACCTATCAATTTAGCATCCAATTTCCTGCTATTCAAGGTCGGAATTTTGAGTTGAAGCCAATCATGCTTCAAATGCTCCAAATGATTGGCTTGTTTTCGAGAACTCAGAATGAAGACCCTACTGACCATTTGACACCCTTTGTACAAGTGTGTGAGAACTTCAAGTTTCACAGAGTAACTGCAGATGCACTCAGATTACGCCTCTTTCCTCTATCACTTGACAAGAAGGCAAGAGCTTGGCTTACTGCTCTACCTCCTACTCCATCATTACTTGGGATGAAATGGCATCCAAGTTCAAAGCAAGGTTCATTCCAAGGGGTAGACGGGCAGTTCAAAGATCTGAACTATTGGGTTTTCAACAATAGCCCGGAGAACTTTTTCATGAAGCATGGGAGAGATTCAAGGAGCTATGGCGTAGTTGTCCTAACTATGAACAAAAGACCTATGTTTTGCTTGAAGCCTTTACAGCCGGATTGGATGTGCCTACTTCCAATATGCTCAACAATGCCTCTAATGGTGGAATTGGCAAGATGAGAGTTTGTGATATATCTCAGTTGTATGAGGACATTGCCTCTAGTTCCTTGCAACAATCTGAAAAATCACGTTCTAGCTATAGAACATATAAAGAACCAAGTCCTTCAAGTAGTTCAAATGTATCTAAAGAAATTGCCGCTCAACTTGAAGCAATTGCCAAGAGGTTTGATCAACTTGAACTAAGAATGGAGAGAAACTCTTCCAAGAATGTGAACGCTATCCAAGCTCCAAGTCCTTTATGTGAAATATGTGGAGAAGCCCACTCCTCTGAAGAATGTTATCATACTATGGAGTTGGGAGTTATTTGAACAATAGTCAAAGGTATCCACGTGGCAACCCTTACTCTAATACTTACAACAAGGGTATGAGGGACCATCCTAACTTCTCTTGGAGGAATGGACCTAGTGAGAATCCAATTAATCCCTATGCTTCTTCTAGTAAGCCAATGCATCCACCGGGTTTTGAGCAACCACCAAAGCCACAAGAGGGTGATTTTGAGACAAATAAACTCTTGAGGCAACTTATCAAGAGTCAAGAAGGCTTAGTTGGCACAGTTTCTCTTCATGACACAGCAATCAAAAATCTTGAGATACAAATGGGCCAAATTGCTTCACACTTGAGTGCTCAACCAAGAAATGGTCTTCCAAGTGATACTATTCCTAATCCTAAGCGAGAAGGTAAAGAAGAATGCAAGGCTCTTACTTTCCAGAGTGCAAGACTTTACCCGATGTTCCAAGTATGGGTAAGGTTACAACAAAGCCAAAGGATCATGTTGTGGAAGATCTTATCCTTAATGACAAGGTTGTTGAAGAAATTGTGGTCGAAGAAGAGGAAAACAAGAAGAGGAAGCAAACTGAAGTGACTCTAGATGAGGTGGTGTCAAGCAAGCCCATTGCTCCTGACAATATGGACGAGAAGAAGAGAAAGACCAATACTTCTCCTCCACGATATGTCCCACCACCCCCTTTTCCACAAAGGCTCAAGAAACATCAAGAAGATGGGCAATTCGAGAAGTTCATTGAGATGTTCAAGCAATTGCATATCAACATTCCCTTTGCGGAAGCCTTAGAGCAAATGCCTAAATATGCTAAGTTCATGAAAGATGTCCTCTCAAAGAAAAGAAGATTTAATGAGTTTGAAACGGTGGCTGTCACCAAGAGCTTCACTGATGTAATCAAGCAACTTCCGCCTAAGTTGAAGGATCCTGGGAGCTTTTCTATACCCTGTCATGTTGGGGGTAAATTCTTAGGGAATGACTTGTGTGATCTTGGCTCTAGTGTAAATCTTATGCCGTTGTCTGTGTTCAACAAGTTGGGATTAGGTGATGCTAGACCGACCATGGTTACTTTGCAATTGGCCGATAGAAGCTTGTCTTATCCTAAAGGGATTATTGAAGATGTCTTAGTCAAGGTTGATAAGTTCATATTTCCGGCTGATTTTATTGTACTTGATTTTGATCCAGATAGAGAACTACCTTTGCTGCTAGGAAGGCCATTTTTAGCTATGGCTAGAACTTTGATAGATGTGGAGAAAGGTGAGTTGACCTTGAGGGTGGCCGATGAGCAAGTTACTTTTAATATGAATCAATTGATGAAGACTCCTCATGTGCATGAAGACTGTTTCTTCCTTGATGATTGGTCTGGTCACACAAGATGAATTTGAGACCTCTATGATTAAAGATCCACTTGAAGCTGCTCTTCTTGATATTGATTCTGAGGGTTTTGATGTAGTGGAATGCAAGGCTATTATGGATGTAACAACTCCTTATCCTAAAAGGAGGATACCATTTGAGTCATTTGATTTGGGTTCTATTGACCGACCAAAGTTAAAATCTTCTTTAGAGGAACCACCTTCACTTGAGTTGAAGGCATTGCCATCTCATCTACAATATGCTTATTTGGGTTCCAACAATACTCTTCCGGTGATTACTGCTTCGGATCTCACTATTCAGCAAGAAGGGCAATTAGTTGAAGTCTTAAAAGCTCACAAAAGGGCTATTGGGTGGACAATTGCTGATATCAAGGGCATTAGCCCCTCTATGTGCATGCACAAGATCTTTTTGGAAGAGAATCACAAGCCTTCCATTGAACATCAAAGAAGACTCAACCCTATTATGAAGGAAGTAGTGAAGAAGGAGCTTCTTAAATGGCTCGATGCTGGCATGTATATCCTATTTCTGATAGGTCTTGGGTGAGCCCAGTCCAATGCGTCCCCAAAAAGGGCGGTATGACTGTAGTGGCTAACACCTACAACGAACTCATTCCCACTCGTGTAACCCCCTCACGGTAATCACATCCGGTTTACGAAATTTAAGTGAAATAGAGACCACTAAGATGAATTAAACATTTATGATCCCTCATCCAAGGGATGGGGTATTTGGAAAATCAATTAAAAACATACTTATTGTTGGTCTCACATTCACAGACGGATATAATTACTTGAGAAAATGAATCACATAAGAAATATCAGAATGCGGAAGCTAAAATCCCGGCAAACCCCGGGTTACTTACATAAATAACTTGGGTTTAAGATTTCCCAACTATGGGGATTACACAACCAAAATAATCATTTACAACTCATTTACACTTCGTAATCCCAAAACCAAAATATGGATAACCAACTACCACTAAATCTTCGAGTAATCCTAATTACTCTTGGTTGTCCGCTTTCCTTTCGAGCCACTCGCCCTGTCTGAAAAGATTAGTCATATGGAAGGGGTGAGATTCTAAAGAATCCCAGTAGTAACAACAATTTCATACCACATGCAATCACAGAATATGCACACCAATCATCTCATACAGCAACACAAGTCACTCCACCCTCATCCCCTTTTACTGCCGGGAAGGCATACGACCTTTACCCGAACCGTTGTTAGCGACTCAGGGACTATTGGCGTGGCAGTGCATACAAATAGCCACACGGCTCGAATATAGCCTTTCGGCTTTCAAAAATGGCCCGTCGGCCTTCACAAATAGCCTTTCGGCCCACAATTAGCCTTTCGGCCCACATATACACATATACACACCCTAACCTCATCCCCTTTTACCGCCAAGAAGGCATACGACCTTTACCCGAACCGTTATTAGCGACTCAGGGACTATTGGTATAGCGGTGCTTCCACAATTTTCATAAAACTTGCAGCATACGATATTCGTTTCAAAAACAATGACATAATATACATACAATGTATCACACAAGGTATAAAGAAAGAGTCACTACCTATAACCTTCCTGACTGGCTCTGGCACCTTAGCCTCACGAGGACGACAGATGTCAAATCCTATATCAATTAGGGACAACCAATCAATCTCTTTTCCATATGTATATTTCAATAATTCTCTAAGTTGGTTATCATTTAGGACTCTTTAGATGACTATTAGAGGCCTAACCATATGCCTAAAGGGTTGGAAGACACTACCCAAAAGACCCCTTTTTCGAAGGCACAACACTGATTTTTAGTCATCTCACTCGAGCACAGATGCTCTCACTCGAGCACAAGTACGGACATCACTCGAGCACAAGTGCGAGTGAGACTGCGAGTGAGCACCCGAGAGCACAAAGACGCTTGCAGGAACTGGCTCTCTCGAGCACAAATCCTCACTCGAGCACAAGGCCAAATGCCTCACTCGAGCACCCGCGAGAGAAACTCAGAAAGTGAGGACCTGAGAGCACACAACGCTCTCCAAGCACTGGATCACTCGAGCACAAAATCACACCCGCGAGCACACTCCCACCTGAAGCACACCACACACCCGCGAGCACACCTCACACCCGCGAGCACACTCCTACCTGAAGCACAACTCACTTGAGAATGTTCTTCGCTCACTCGAGCACAATACTATGTGCTCGAGCACGCTCATAAAATCTAGGAGCACTCGAAGCAGAACAGGGAAAAACTCTCCCATCACTCGAGCACGTTCTTCCTCTGCTCGAGTGATGTTCATCAGAGACCCAGAACGCAACTAAAAACCAGAAACACCAGATGGTCAAATTCACTCCCAAAGGTTCCCAAACTCTACCCAAAAGCTCACACATACTTGGCACTACTTAGGGAACACAATGGCAACTTCATAAACACTCCAAAAACCCATTTGACCACAATCATTCACTAAGGTCTCAATGACACATATTCTCCAAATTTCCCTTAACCCATTTCTATCATTCCAGATTATTTCCAATAATCAAATAACTTAACATTAACTCATTTTTAACATCAAACACAATGAAACTCCTAAAATCCACATTTGGTGCAAATTAGGGCAAATTTCCAGATTTTCCTCATCTTAACCAAATATCACAAACAATATACCAAAATGCTCTAAATGCCTACCTCTTCTCTTTGCTCAATTCAGAATCTTGATTCCTAAACTTTCAATTTCAGCCAAATCACCAAGCACCACTTCTCAAGATTCTACAACCACCATAATGTAGCTCTCATTGAAATGAACAATATTAGAGAAGAGAATTGGAACAAAGGAGAATCACAACTTACCAAAATCAAAGCTTTTCTTCTTCCTCTTCCCTTGCTTGCTTCAGCGAAATGGAGAGAGAGAAGAGAGATGAGAAGATGCAATGATGATGAAGAACACATCACCCTCCCTTGCCCATGCCTCCAACCGAATAGGAGAGAGAGAATGAGGGAAAAGTGGTGTTTTGTCTTCTAGTGCATCATCCAACCACTACCACAATGCCACATGTCCACATCTCAAGCACTCTCTCTATGAGCTCACACAATCGCAAAGCGTAGGATCCCGACCCATTATCAATGAATCACAACCATTGATCCTAAATACCACACACATAAATTCTCAAAATCACATTACATTAATCCCAAAAGTGCTTAATTACACAAATCTCAATGATTATCAGAGTTATCAGCCCTAATCACAAATCAGGATATTACAATTCTCCCCCCGTTAATTAAATTTCGTCCTCGAAATTTGTTACACCACTTGAGCCATAAACTCCGGATATCGCCTTCGCATATCTTCTTCTGTCTCCCAAGTTGCTTCCCGCTGGGTCATACCCTTCCAGATCACCTTCACATAAGGAATACTCCGGTGTCTGAGCCGACGTTCTTCTCGTTCTATTATCCGCTCTGGCTCCACCGCATACGTGAAGTTATCTCGCAACTCCACATCCTCATACTCAACGACATGAGATGGATCCGGTTGGTACTTCTTTAATTGGGAAACATGAAATACATCATGGAGTCTGCTCAAGCTCGGAGGTAGGGCTATACGATAAGCAACAGGCCCAATCCTATCAAGGATTTCAAAAGGACCAATATACCTCGGGCTTAACTTCTTTCGCTTTATAGCTCGCCCAATACCGGTGACAGGAGATACTCTCAGAAACACATGGTCACCAACCTCGAACTCTAGAGGCCTTCTCCTCTTGTCCGCATAACTTTTCTGCCGACTCTGAGCCGCAAGAAGCCTCTTACGAATGATTCGAATCTGGGCTGAGGTTTGATCCACAAGATCCGGCCCATAGAGCTTCCTCTCGGACAACTCATTCCAACACAATGGCGATTGGCATTTTCTTCCATACAACGCTTCGTACGGCGCCATCTGAATGCTCGCATGATAACTATTGTTATAGGCGAACTCCGCAAGTGGAAGAAAACGATCCCAACTCCCTTTGAAGTCAAGAACACACGCCCGCAACATATCCTCTAAGGTCTGAATAGTCCTCTCTGACTGTCCGTCCGTCTGAGGATGATAGGCTGTACTGAATCTCAATTGAGTACCCAGTGCCTCATGCAATGCCTTCCAAAATCTCGAAGTAAAACGAGGATCTCGATCAGAGATGATATTCTTCGGTATGCCATGGAGCTTCACAATTTCACGAACATAAATCTCTGCTAGTCTATCCGGAGAGTAACTAACATGGATCGGTAGGAAGTGCGCTGACTTCGTTAACCGGTCCACAATAATCCAGATCGCATCATAATTCCTGATCTTGGGCAATCCCGTAACAAAATCCATGGTCACGCTTTCCCATTTCCATTCCGGAATTTCAGGACTCTGCAACAAACCAGGCGGTCTTTGGTGTTCAATCTTCACTTTCTGACATGTGAGACACCTCGCCACATATTTCGTCACATCACTCTTCATTCCTGGCCACCAATACACAGATTTCAAACCATGGTACATTTTGGTCATACCAGGATGAAGGGTATACTGGCTCTTATGTGCCTCATCCAAGATCTTTTGTCTCAAATCCGCCTTAAGTGGAACACAAACTCTTTTCTGATAGCGTACCAATCCACGAGGCGACACATCATAACCCCGAGCTTCTCCCCGCTCGATTCTAGCCAGATTACGCTGTATCCAGTCATCTTGCCTCTGAGCTTCTTCAATCTCAGCTCTCAGATCACTTTCCCTTTGGGAAACATTATAATTGGCACAGATGATCTGGTTCGACAAATTCATATCACGAAAATCAGCAATCAATTTCTCTTCTTGTATCATCATAGCTGCCACAAACACAGTCTTTCGACTAAGAGCATCAGCGACTACATTCGCCTTACCCGGATGATATTTTATTTCCAGGTTGTAGTCCTTAAGTAATTCCATCCAGCGTCGTTGTCTCATATTCAATTCTTTCTGATCATACAGATATTTGAGACTCTTGTGGTCACAGTACAGTTCCACATTCACACCATACAAATAATGCCTCCAAATCTTCAAGGCAAACACAATAGCCGCAAGCTCAAGATCATGAGTGGGATAGTTCAATTCATGAGGTCTGAGCTGTCGAGAGGCATAGGCCACCACACGTCCCTGCTGCATAAGGACACACCCTAATCCCCGCCCACTGGCATCAGAATACACAACATATGTCAAACTGGGATCGGGCAAAATCAACACAGGTGCCGTCGTCAACCTCTGCTTCAGCTCCACAAAACAATTTTCACATTTCTCATCCCACACAAACGGCTGATCTTTTCTCGTGAGCTTGGTCATCAGCAACGCAATACGGGAGAAATTCTGAATGAATCTCCGATAATAACCAGCAAGACCCAGAAAACTGCGTACCTCTGCCACAGATTCTAGCCTCTTCCAGTTCAGTACTGCTTCCACCTTGCTGGGATCCACAGAGACCCCTCCTTGTGAGATAACATGGCCTAAGAATTTCACTTCTGCCAGCCAAAACTCGTATTTACTCAATTTAGCATAGAGTTGCTTTTCACGCAATATATTCAACACAATTCTCAAATGATGCTCATGTTCTTCTCTACTCTTAGAGTATCAAAATATCATCGATAAATACCACAACAAACTGATCTAGGTATTGCCGAAAGATACGGTTCATGTAATCCATGAAAACCGCAGGCGCATTGGTCAACCCAAATGGCATCACTAAAAATTCATACTGACCATACCTAGTCCGGAAAGCAGTTTTCGGAACATCGTCCGCTTTCACTCGCAGCTGATGATACCCCGACCTTAGATCAATCTTCGAAAATACACATGAACCAGTTAATTGATCCAGCAAGTCATCAATTCTTGGGAGAGGATACTTATTCTTGACGGTAACCTTATTTAACTCTCTATAGTCGATACACAAACGAAGACTCCCGTCTTTCTTTTTCACAAATAAAACTGGAGCACCCCAAGGCGACACACTGGGTCTAATAAACCCTTTCTCAAGTAAATCCTCAATCTGCTTTTTCAATTCAGCCATTTCATTTGGAGCCATACGATATGGGGCTTTGGATATGGAACCCGCTCCAGGCACAATATCAATCGGAAATTGAACTTCCCTCTCCGGAGGTAATCCACTTAGATCATCTGGAAAAACCTCAGGGAATTCATTCACTATGGGTATACTACTCAAAGTTTCACTGGTTTCTCCTTGTACAGAAAAGAAAACCATATACCCCTGACAACCCTTTTGCAAATACCTCTCAGCCTTAGCCGTCGAAAGAAAATTCAACCCAACGTTGCCATCCTCAACATTTTGAGAAACAGGATACATTATCCTTTTGTTCCCACAATCTAACAACACATTATTCGCTCTCAACCAATCAAAACCCAAAATGACTTCCAATTGGCTTAGCGGTAAACAAATCAAATCTATCACCGACTCACGACCCTCTACGGTTATAACACAATTCAAACAGGCATCAGTAGTTACAGCCTTTACACCCATCGGTGTTGACACAATCAGCTCGAATGGTAACTTATACACATTCATACTCAACCGCTTTACACAATCACAAGAAATAAAAGAGTGACTTGCACCCGAGTTAAACAATGCTTGTAATACAAATCCATTGAGAAGAACTGTACCTTGTATCAGCTCTGGGGATTTCCGGGCTTCCTCATGAGTCATGGCAAATACTCGGCCCTGAGCCCTCGGTCTCTGCTCTGCTTGCGATCGTTGGCAATCTTTGGAAAGATGTCCGGGTTGCTTACAATTAAAGCAAATCATCTCACCCCGACAATTCTTGCCATAATACGACTGATTACAGCGACGACATCTCCACTCAGTCCCCGATTGCTGGGGTTCACGATCTCTGGGCTGGTAGGGCTTCTTACCACTGCCCCTAAACGAAGATAACCCCGAACCCTTCCGCTTCTGAGGAGCACTGCCCTTACTGGGTCACTATGACCACCAACAGTCTTAGTCGGATACAACTCTCTCAGATTGCTTTCTGTGATCCGACATTCTTCAACGGCTTTGTTGAACTTAGAAAACTGATGGGTGGCTATTCTCTTTCTCATGTCACGCCTCAAACCCCGAATAAGCAAATCCGAGCTCAACTCCTCATCATCCCTCTTCTGAAGATAAGAGGAGTATCGGGACAACCGGGTGAATCGGGACAAATACTCGTCAAATGACTCCGTGTCCCCTTGCTTGATTTGTAGGAACTCGGTCTCCTTCTCAAGCCTCACCGACTTGGGAAAGTATTTCTCATCGAAGTGCTGCTGAAACACCTCCCAGGTCAATGGTATATTATTACTCTTCAAAGACAAAGTAATGTTCCGCCACCAGCGGTCTGCATCTCCCTCAAGCTTGTACACCGCCAACTTGGCTTTCACTTCCGAAGGATACTCTAACACTTCGAATATCTTCTCAAGACGGTTCAGCCAATCTTCAGCCGCCTGAGGATCAAACCTCCCTCTGAATGTCGGAGGCAGGTGTTTACAAAATCTGGAGACCCAAAACTGAAGGTCTCTTTCCTCATTGACCGATTTCCCATGCGGCCTTTGATTTTCCTCAGTACGAGGAGGCGATTCAAGTATTCGTGCCGACCCTTCAGCAGTATCTTCTAGTCTAGTCTCCTCTCGGGTTTCCCCTCGAGTCCCTTCTTGAGTAGACTGACCTCTACCCTCGTTGTTCTTAGCTTTCTCGGCTCGAAGCTCTTCTCTAAGCTCCGTAATCATATCCCTCTGATCCTTTATCAAGCCCATCAAATCTTGCATAGGATCCGGTGGATTGTCATCGACCAACTCCACATCAGGATTTACTTGTTGTCCTCTGGGGCGACCTTTTGTTGTTCTTTTCATTCTACAAAGAACTTACCCCATTATTCCAACAATCATACAATTCACATAGTTTCCACAAAGTACATATATCCACATAACCAAACAGATATATGCAAACGAAAAATATTCATGGATGGTCATCTATCACTTAAGATCACACTAAGGGAGCTATCCTAGCAAACTCTACCCTTGCCAGGAACTGCAGCTCTGATACCAAAAATGTAACCCCCTCACGGTAATCACATCCGGTTTACGAAATTTAAGTGAAATAGAGACCACTAAGATGAATTAAACATTTATGATCCCTCATCCAAGGGATGGGGTATTTGGAAAATCAATTAAAAACATACTTATTGTTGGTCTCACATTCACAGACGGATATAATTACTTGAGAAAATGAATCACATAAGAAATATCAGAATGCAGAAGCTAAAATCCCGGCAAACCCCGGGTTACTTACATAAATAACTTGGGTTTAAGATTTCCCAACTATGGGGATTACACAACCAAAATAATCATTTACAACTCATTTACACTTCGTAATCCCAAAACCAAAATATGGATAACCAACTACCACTAAATCTTCGAGTAATCCTAATTACTCTTGGTTGTCCGCTTTCCTTTCGAGCCACTCGCCTTGTCTGAAAAGATTAGTCATATGGAAGGGGTGAGATTCTAAAGAATCCCAGTAGTAACAACAATTTCATACCACATGCAATCACAGAATATGCACACCAATCATCTCATACAGCAACACAAGTCACTCCACCCTCATCCCCTTTTACCGCCGGGAAGGCATACGACCTTTACCCGAACCGTTGTTAGCGACTCAGGGACTATTGGCGTGGCAGTGCATACAAATAGTCACACGGCTCGAATATAGCCTTTCGGCTTTCAAAAATGGCCCGTCGGCCTTCACAAATAGCCTTTCGGCCCACAATTAGCCTTTCGGCCCACATATACACATATACACACCATAACCTCATCCCCTTTTACCGCCAGGAAGGCATACGACCTTTACCCGAACCGTTATTAGCGACTCAGGGACTATTGGTATAGCGGTGCTTCCACAATTTTCACAAAACTTGCAGCATACGATATTCATTTCAAAAACAATGACATAATATACATACAATGTATCACACAAGGTATAAAGAAAGAGTCACTACCTGTAACCTTCCTGACTGGCTCTGGCACCTTAGCCTCACGAGGACGACAGATGTCAAATCCTATATCAATTAGGGACAACCAATCAATCTCTTTTCCATATGTATATTTCAATAATTCTCTAAGTTGGTTATCATTTAGGACTCTTTAGATGACTATTAGAGGCCTAACCATATGCCTAAAGGGTTGGAAGACACTACCCAAAAGACCCCTTTTTCGAAGGCACAACACTGATTTTTAGTCATCTCACTCGAGCACAGATGCTCTCACTCGAGCACAAGTACGGACATCACTCGAGCACAAGTGCGAGTGAGACTGCGAGTGAGCACCTGAGAGCACAAAGACGCTTGCAGGAACTGGCTCTCTCGAGCATAAATCCTCACTCGAGCACAAGGCCAAATGCCTCACTCGAGCACCCGCGAGAGAAACTCAGAAAGTGAGGACCCGAGAGCACACAACGCTCTCCAAGCACTGGATCACTCGAGCACAAAATCACACCCGCGAGCACACTCCCACCTGAAGCACACCACACACCCGCGAGCACACCTCACACCCGCGAGCACACTCCTACCTGAAGCACAACTCACTTGAGAATGTTCTTCGCTCACTCGAGCACAATACTATATGCTCGAGCACGCTCATAAAATCCAGGAGCACTCGAAGCAGAACAGGGAAAAACTCTCCCATCACTCGAGCACGTTCTTCCTCTGCTCGAGTGATGTTCATCAGAGACCCAGAACGTAGCTAAAAACCAGAAACACCAGATGGTCAAATTCACTCCCAAAGGTTCCCAAACTCTACCCAAAAGCTCACACATACTTGGCACTACTTAGGGAACACAATGGCAACTTCATAAACACTCCAAAAACCCATTTGACCACAATCATTCACTAAGGTCTCAATGACACATATTCTCCAAATTTCCCTTAACCCATTTCTATCATTCCAGATTATTTCCAATAATCAAATAACTTAACATTAACTCATTTTTAACATCAAACACAATGAAACTCCTAAAATCCACATTTGGTGCAAATTAGGGCAAATTTCCAGATTTTCCTCATCTTAACCAAATATCACAAACAATATACCAAAATGCTCTAAATGCCTACCTCTTCTCTTTGCTCAATTCAGAATCTTGATTCCTAAACTTTCAATTTCGGCCAAATCACCAAGCACCACTTCTCAAGATTCTACAACCACCATAATGTAGCTCTCATTGAAATGAACAATATTAGAGAAGAGAATTGGAACAAAGGAGAATCACAACTTACCAAAATCAAAGCTTTTCTTCTTCCTCTATCCTTGCTTGCTTCAGCGAAATGGAGAGAGAGAAGAGAGATGAGAAGATGCAATGATGATGAAGAAGCACATCACCCTCCCTTGCCCATGCCTCCAACCGAATAGGAGAGAGAGAATGAGGGAAAAGTGGTGTTTTGTCTTCTAGTGCATCATCCAACCACTACCACAATGCCATATGTCCACATCTCAAGCACTCTCTCTATGAGCTCACACAATCGCAAAGCGTAGGATCCCGACCCATTATCAATGAATCACAACCATTGATCCTAAATACCACACACATAAATTCTCAAAATCACATTACATTAATCCCAAAAGTGCTTAATTACACAAATCTCAATGATTATCAGAGTTATCAGCCCTAATCACAAATCAGGATATTACAACTCGCACTGTGACCGGGTGGAGGGTTTGCATGGATTACCGTAAGCTCAATACGGCTACTCGTAAGGATCACTTCCCGTTGCCTTTTATTGATCAAATGTTGGACAAATTAGCTGGAAGGGAATTCTTTTGCTTTCTTGATGGTTATTTGGGGTACAACCAAATAGCAATCGCTCCAGAAGATCAAGAGAAGACTACATTTACATGCCCATATAGCACCTTTGCTTTCAAGCGCATGCCCTTTAGCCTTTACAATGCACCGGCTACATTCCAACGGTGTATGATGGCTATTTTCACTGACATGATAGAGCATACCATGGAAGTGTTCATGGACGACTTCACTGTGTTTGGTGATTCATATGAAGAGTGCTTAGCCAACTTAGCTCGAGTTTTGAAGCGGTGTGAAGACACTAATCTTGTGCTTAATTGGGAGAAATGCCATTTTATGGTGAAGGAAGGCATTGTGTTGGGCCATCGTGTCTCCAAGAAAGGTTTAGAAGTTGACCGGGCAAAGTTAGAGGTGATTGAACAACTTCCTCCACCTATCAATGTTAAGGGTGTGAGAAGTTTTTTGGGCCATGCTGGATTCTATAGACGGTTCATAAAGGATTTCTCCAAAGTCACTAAGCCACTCTGTGCTTTACTTGAGAAGGATGCCGAGTTCAAGTTTGATGATGCATGCTTGAAAGCTTTTGAAGAGTTGAAGAGAAGACTTGTAACCGCTCCTATCATTATGGCTCCGGATTGGAGTTTACTCTTTATAGTCATATGTGATGCTAGTGACTATGCCGTGGGAGCTGTACTTGGGCAGAAAAGGGATAAAAACTTCCATCCTATTTACTATGCAAGTAAGACACTCGATGATGCTTAAGAAAACTACACTACCACTGAGAAAGAGCTTTTGGCTGTGGTGTATGCATTTGCTAAATTCTGGCCTTACTTGATTGGTGCCAAAGTGGTTGTTCATACTGACCATTCTGCACTACAGTACCTCTTTAGTAAGAAGGACTCTAAAGCAAGGTTGATTCGATGGGTTTTGCTCTTACAAGAATTTGATCTTGAGATTGTGGATAGAAAAGGCTCCGAAAATCAAGTTGTCGACCACTTGTCTAGGTTGAGTACTGAAGCTCAACATGATGAAGATCTTCCTATTCATGAAACTTTTCCGGACGAGCAACTCTTTTTGGTGTGTCATTCTGAAACTCCTTGGTATGCTGACATAGTCAATTACCTTGTGAGTGGAATTATTTCTAAGGACTTGAGTTATCACCAACAGAAGAAGTTCTTACATGATGTCAAGTTCTATCATTGGGAAGAACATTTCCTATTTCACTATTGTGCTGATCAGTTGATTCGAAGATGTGTTCCAGAAGGTGAGCAACAAGATGTATTGAAGTGTTGCCATTCCTCTGAATATAGAGGCCACTTTGGAGGTACCAAGACGGCTGTAAAAGTCTTACAATCTAGGCTTTTCTGGCCATCCTTGTTCAAGCATGCGTATGAATTCGCTCTATCTTGTGATCGGTGTCAAAGGGTTGGCAATATCTCTAGGAGGAATGAAATGCCACTCACCAGCATATTGGAAGTGGAATTATTTGATGTATCGGGAATTGACTTCATGGGACCGTTTCCTAAGTCCTTCAACAATCAATACATTCTTGTAGCGGTGGATTATATGTCTAAATGGGTTGAGGCCATTACTTCTCCAACAAATGATGCTAAAATAGTGGTCAAATTCATGAAAAAAGCATATCTTCACTCGTTTCGGTGCTCCACTGGCTGTTATTAGTGATGGAGGCACCCACTTTTGCAACCATCAATTTAAATCCCTTTTGAAGAAGTATGGAGTGAAGCACAAGGTGTCTTTAGCCTACCATCCTCAAACAAATGGTCAAGCTGAGATTTCCAATAGAGAAATCAAGAAAATCCTTGAGAAAACTGTGGGTATCACTCGAAAGGATTGGTCCATGAAGTTAGATGATGCATTATGGGCCTATCGCACCGCCTACAAGACACTTATCGGTATGTCTCCCTACCGGTTGGTTTTTGGGAAAGCTTGTCATCTTCCTGTGGAGCTGGAACACAATGCCTATTGTGCTATTAAAAAGTTGAATTTTGATGAAAAAGAAGTGGGTGACAAGAGGCTCTTGCAGCTTAATGAGCTTGAAGAATTTCGTTTACATGCTTATGAGAGTTCAAGGCTTTACAAGGAGAAAACAAAGCGGTGGCATGACAAGAAGATTGTCTCTAAGTCTTTTCAGCCGGGTCAACAAGTTCTCCTCTATAACTCTAAGCTGAAAATCTTTCCGGGAAAGTTAAAGTCTAGATGGTCTGGCCCTTTCACTGTGGTTCAAGTCTTTGACAAGGGTGTTGTGGAGCTAGAATGACAAGATAGTGAGAGATTCAAGGTCAATGGACAACGGCTAAAGCACTATTGGGGTGGCACGGTGGTAAGGCAAACCATCACTCTACCGCTCACTTATTCTACTTGACAAAGAGAAGAGTCAGGCTGAAGACTATAAATCAAGCGCTTCTTGGGAGGCAACCCAAGCTCTCAATACTTTTTCTATTCATTTTCCTTTAATTTTTGTGTGTTGTAGTGGATTTATGTTTGGTTTTACCTTTTTTTAGGTAAGAAAGGTTTTCCCATGGCTGAACGAATTGCATTGTATTGGAGCTACAAAGTGCGTTTTGATACAAGGAGTTGGAACTACAAAGGAAAGTACACCTAAAATTTTGCATTTGAAACTACTTGCTTGAATATCATTGTTGTTGCTTTAATGTTTGTCTCAAAGGTGAATGTAACTGGAGATGGAATTTGTATGGGGTGAATGGAGCTTTAGGATTGACAAATCTGTTTTCACCATGTTTAAGTACATCATGCTGCCCTTATGCCTTTTGATGTGGATCAATGGTTTGTGAAGTGAGTTGGGTGCTATTTGTGGAATTTGGGGTGATTTGGGAATTATTTTATGCATTTTTATTGTTGTGTGGTGTTATCATAATGTTTTGATGTGATTGAATGGTGTGTGATAAGATTAAGGTACCATTTGTGGAAATTGGGTGAGTTAGGATGCTTTGAGAATCTCATTTTGCTGTCAGAATTTTTGTTTGTTTGCTGTCATCCTTGGCTGTCACTTTGCTGTGGCAAAGCTGAAGCAAATGTTTGGTTTTTCTGTGAATTGCTGTGCATCTGTGCTTGTTGTTGCTTTGCTATGGCATACTGAAGGCAAAAGCAACCCATTTTTCAATGCTTCTGTGCAGTTTTCCTTGGGGTCGCCCTTGCTTCGCTATAGCAAGGTCAAGGCAAACACATGGCATTTTTCGACCCTTCTGTGCAGTTTTCCTTAGGTTCGCCCCTGCTTCGCTATAGCAAGGCCAGGGCGAACACATGCCATTTCACACCCCTTCTGTTCATCCTGACAGCCACACCCCAAAAAAAAACAAGAACAAAAAAATATAGATAAACAAAAAAAAAATATATGTATATAAAAAAACATAAATATTAATACAAAAACAAAAAAAATATTATTATTTTTACTAATAAATAATTTTTTACCATTTCACCCTTATTTTTCTATTCTTTATTTTTTTTACCCTTATGCACCTACTCCACATATGGCCCACATTCATTTTTTAAATTCAAAATCTTTTCTTCTTTTGTAAATTCCCTACTAATTTCATCCCAAACATTTTTCCTTTCAGCTTCATCGTTCCCTACTCTAATATTTCCCTTCAGCTTCAACCATTACCTCCAGCCTTCAGCTCCCACACCCTCATATTTCCCTCAGCTGGTTCCGCCTCTCAACCCTGCTCACTCCCAACTCCACAACCCCGACACCAGCTCATTTTTTCCTCAGCCTACAATCGAAACTCCAAATCCATCGTCCTCTCCCCATTCCACCATCGACCACTGTCGCCCGCTCCCCACTCCTTCGTCCGACAACACCCCCACTTCCTAGCTCCTCCACCGTCGACCCAACTCTCACCGCCGCTCACCGTTCTTCCCAACTCTCACCACCGTTTCCCTCTTCTCTCACCACCGCCACTCCGATACAGATCCGCCACCGTCATACATCTACTCCGCTGCCGCTGCACCCACACCGTCACCGTCGGCCACCCCTTTCACTCCCTCTCCATCATGCATCCTCTCTGTCCACCTCGCTTTCCATTTCGCAGCTGAGCTCATAATTTTTTTCCCCTGGGTTTCTCTTCTACAATTCAGATTCGTCTCTCATTGCTGCCTCTGAGGTACATCTGGTTCTTTCTCTATTTCTATGGGGAACTTCTAGTTTGGTGGTTTACAGATGTTTTTGTGCTTATGATTAATCAGGGAAGCATGCTAACTTTAAGCTTGAACTGATTTGGGTTGTTTGAGGATTATCAGTGTGCCTGACTAGTTACATAGTTTCATATTTATATTAGTTGAGACCCCACCGTAGCTGCACATGCTTGGTTATTTGGAAATAATTGTGCTTTGTCACATGCTTTAGAAACTGGAATTGGGAGCCTCGAAGTCCTAATTGCTTTTCACAATTATTTGATTTTTAGAGGCCATTTTGTCACAAAGGGAACCATTTTTACTATTTTTGTCAACTCTCTGACTAGGCTACATGTGCTACCTATGTGGATATTCTTCTAATCTATGAGCTTAGGATTGCACAGCTGTAACTCGTTTTAGGTGAAGCATTCTACACTTAGGCTTTCATTGATGTGGTTTAATTTGGTGATTAGTGTACTGAGCATTAGTGGTTTGGATAACCTTTGAAAGGTACATGTGAATGTCTCTTGTTTCCTTGCATATAGGCACATGAATGGCTAATTTGAGAACTTCTGCATAAGATTAGGTGCTTGCACCCTTGTTCCTTGTTTACTTGTTCTAGAGGTGCTTCAGTTGGAAAATCTGGTCTCGCACTGCTTTCATATTCATTTTCCTACTGCTATAACAATGGCTTTGACATCATCTTTACCAAAGTCCATTTTCAATTTTGAAAACGCACGTACTAGTTCTTGAATTAGCCCGCATGTGCCAATTATTTGGAAATCTCTCCAACTCTTGAACTTCATTTTGAACTAAGAAATACTTTCTCAAGTGGATGTTTCAGAATTTTTTTCTATGTGGGAAAGTTTGAGTTTATCTGGTAACAGTGAAACACCTCTCGGCATACTTAAATGCAAAGGCATTAATCTACTATTTTGAAAATTTTGGCCTTCTTTCTAAGGCATTACCACTGCAAGGAATGGGTTTTCTGTTTTGTGGAGCTTGTTTTCTTGACAAATCAGGTGTTTCAGCTGTTATTTCCCTTGACTCCATTACATAACCATTTGTTACCAACGCTTATGTTGTTCAACTGAGTTGGAGAGCCCCTTTGGGATCATTTGAGTTAGTGAGTCACTTTGAGCTCACTTATAGTGATACGAGGTAGCGAGGATAGGTTTAGGCATGGAATTATGGATTGCCTTGTTGAGGTTCTTAGCCAGCCACAAGTTTAGGGGAACTTTTTCTTTTAGGACTAGTGTTTCTCTTTTTCTTTTCTTTTGTTAGTTGTGGATTGTTCATTGTTTTTGTGTGTGTTTTCTTTGGTTTTGATTTCGTGCAGATAATGACCAAGCACCGAGCAGCTCCTAAAAATCCAGAGCCTAAACTAAAAAAGGCCGCTGCTGCACCTTCACGTCCCTCTGATGAGTATGATCTGGCAGATGATACTGATGATTGACAAGACCCCTCTGACTGTTGAATTTTTTGGATGCTTGTTCTTTTTGCTTCACTGTGTTTTCTGACATCTTTTAAATGTAGGAATTTCGAGTTAGCATTTCTGTGCAATTCCATTTGGGTTCATGTGCATAGTCTGTTCTTGTGTGATGTTAGCTACTGATGGCTAACAGTTATTTTGTGTGCTAACTGTCATTATCAATGGCTATTCCTATGATAGGCTTGAATGCGGGCGTTGATGCCCTTTGTTTGATTGGATGAGTAGTTGCCATTGTGCATGTACTGTTTGATGTATCTAAGACTACTGTGAATATTACTTGTAAATGTGCCCAGGTTTGAGTGCTGTTTGCGTACAGGTTTGTGAATGTTTGTGACAGTGGGGACACTGTTGGTTTCGAGTTTGGGGGAGGTATATTGTGAAAATTTTGAAAGTGAACAGTGAGTACACAGGTATATACAAGCAGTTTTGATGTATTGTTTGATTGAAAAAAGGGGTGAAATATATGAAATTTCATAAACTTAAGCCTTTGCTTGGAAAATTTTAGAGAAAATATCTTTTGAATTGGTTAAATTGTTTGTTTAGGATTGCATAAATGGTCCTATGATTGGATAGCTATTTAGTATTATGCTTGACAGGAAATTGTGATTAATATGCCTTGTTGAATGAGTTATAATGTTGGAGTGAGTTTCTAAGGAATTCTCTTGAGCATAATCTTGCACTATTGGAGTCAGGGATGTTTTGAAGGTTTTTGTTGAAGAAACTCTTGGTAAACTAGCTTATATACCTATTTTCAAAGATACAATTTCCAAATCTACTTTAGAATTTTTCAAAGCTTATTGTGCATCTCATATGATTTTGAAAAATGATCTAGGCATTTTGTTAAAAAGCGTTTGAGCCTTTCAAGCTATCCTACATTGTGATTCTTCCATTTTGAACCCAATTTTGAGCCTTTATAGAAAAACCAATATAAATATTCTTATTGAAAACCACTTCACTTCCTAACCCCTAACCTGAAAAACCATGGTACACCTTGCTTTGATATAAAAAAAAATTCTTACACAGAAATGAGGGCTTAACAAAGTGTACAGAAGCCAAGTTAGTTCAATTTTGTTGAAAAAAAATGAAAGAAAGAAAAAAGAAGAAGAAGAAGAAGAAGAAGAAGAAGAAAGGAAGTTAGTTCATTTATCTCAAAGTTTTTGTATTTATTCCTTTTTCCCTTCCATTCAAAAACCCTAAACCCATGGCCACGTTACAAGCCTAAAAGTCCTTTTGATTTTGATACCATATGAGGTAACTTGTAAGTAGAGAAGGATGAAAAGAGGATAGTGAAGTGGTAGAGTTGAAAATTTGTATATGAGTTGGAGCATTATGTGTGACTGAGATAGAATCTGGAGAAATGTCTTTTGATTCCAAACACACACCCATACTCAAAGGACTCTTGAAAAACTTGCTTAAAGATTCTAAGACATTCATCTTGGCATATTCTCGCAAGTCCCTGTTTCGTGTGATCTTTAGAGCAATGAATGAGGACATGAATATATCTGCAATTTAGATAAGCAATTTATGAAGTCATCTTACATGTGTGAATTTGCTTGAGGACAAGCAAAAGCTTAAGTTTGGGAGAGTGTTATTCTCTGGAAATTCTTGTATTTCATCACATTTTTCTCATATATTTGTGGTTTTAAACTAAAATTGTGCATAAGTTTTATACATATGAAGAAAAATGTGATGTGTTGAAAATACTTGAAAAAGTGCAAATTTTGAGCTAAATGTATAGGGTTTTAGATTAAATTGAAGAATTGAAAAGCTCATAAAATCCTTCTCTTTGTAGGAGGATGATGACAAGAAATGGAAGCTTACATGGATCCTTGGAGGTGAAGAAAAGAAGAACAAAAGCCAAAAAGGAAGATCAAAGTAGCTTGAAGGTGTCCCCGGCTGCTTTTGCTACGCCACAGCGAAGCAAAAGCGAAAACACAAAAAATAGGCCCTTCTGACCGCGTACGTTGTGGGTTCGCTATAGCGAAGCGAAAGCAAAGTCGCGATACTGCAACTGTGCGTTTTGAAAAACTGATGCTTCAGCTGGCTTTTTAACCTAATGGGGGCACCGAATTGAAGGATTCTACACAAGGAAGAGCTCAAGAACCACAAGGAGGCTTCTTGGAGAGCTTGAGGAGGATTTTGGGGCTTCTTGGAGGAGATTCTTGGAGAAATTCAAGATTTTTCTTCTCTTTTTCTGGTTTTCCCCTTTTCTCTCCCCATTTGCTGATATAGTTTTGAGTTTTATGTTGAGTTGCTGGTTTGTATTGACTATGAGTGGCTAAAACTCTCATTTAGGATTACTTCTACTCATTGTATGGATTAAAACTACTATATTTTCTTGCCTTTGCTAGTTGTTGAGAATATATGTTGATTTTTCTCCATGCTTAAGTACTATCTTGTGCTTGATCACCACATGACTAGTTTGGTTCAATTGAATGATGCTTGAGAGAGCTATTTTGGTTGTAGAACTTGAGAAAAATCATGCTAGACTTGAAGTTTAAGGATTAAATGGATGGTTTGTTGTTAGAATAGAGATATATCTAACAACCTAGCATAGTCTAATGAAGAATTGCTTTGGGAAAGATGATTTTCATTAATGATAGACAAGAGATTGAATATTGTTAATGAAGATTAAAAATCAATCTTGACTTGAGAGAGCTTGATTGATGATCTTAGAATCTTTGATTAGCATATAGACTCATACAACTAGCATAAGTGAATTAATTGCATAGTTTTATGAACTACAATGAGGAAGAAGTAATCCTAAGCCTTTAAACTTTGAAGTATAATCAATTTTACATTCACCTTTATTTTACCTTCTTTTAAGCAAATTCTCTTAATTAACATAGTCAAATCCAAATGATTCCATTCAACCTAATTAAACGTATGGTTACATTAGTTAGCTCATTTTCGTCATAATCCTCGTGGAAACGATCTTTACTTATCACTTTATTACTTGCGACCCGTGCGCTTGTGGAAGCTAAACGGCGAACATTAACTCGTTTCTCCTTGGTCCTCATGGAAACGATATTATTATATTACTTGTGATGATCTGTGTGCTTGCAGTTAAGCTAGATGACTAACAAGTATTTTGATAATACAATTGCAACAATTAACTGCAAGCGCACAGATCATCACAAGTAGTATAATATTATCGTTTCCACGAGGACTAAGGGAAAAACAAATTCATTATCACACTTATGTTCTTAATTAGGTTGAGTGCAAATAATTTAAAAGAGATTTTAGATTTAAGAATTAATTGATTAAGAGAGAATTTATTTGAGAATTTCAAGACGAGAGGAGCCTAGGATTACTTATTCCTATTATACTTTTTAAGACTAGTTTAAATCCTTCTTAAATTTTTAAAGAAAGTATGTGTTTGTCAGAGGTTCAAAATTAATTGATAAAGCTTTCTCAAATCAAAATCAAATTTTATATTCTCAATTAACATGTGCAATCTCTTGTTTTAGTTAATGAAAATACTTATCAAGCTCCAATATCAATTAGACAATGCTAGGCTAATAGATATATATATCTATTTTATTAACAAACTATCCATTTAAATCCTAAATTTCAAATCTAACACAATTTTATATAAGTTCTACAATTGAATTAACTTTCTCAAGCATCACCTAATTGAACCCAACAATCTAAGTGGTGGCTAATGACCCAAAAGCATTAAGCATGAGATAAAATTAACACATAAATTTCATTAATCAATAAAGAGAGGAATTAAAAGGTCTTAATCCATCCATCACTACAAAAAACAAAATTGTCTATTTCCGACAAATTTTGAGACCCAAAAAAATTCCATCGCAAAATTAGACCAATGGTTGTCGGAAATTCCGACAGAACAACTCCGTCAGAAAATTTTATTTCCAACAGAAATTCCGTCGGAAATGTTCACAAAGATTTCCAATAGAATTTCCATATGAAATTCAGTCGGAAAATTTTTTTCGAAGGAATTTCTGATGAAAATTTTTCGTCGGAAATTTGCTTTAATATTTTTTTATTTTTTATTATGGTTTATTTGATTAATCATTAGGAAAAATCCTATTAAAACATAATTGAATTACTTATATTATAAAATAGGTCAATAAACTAAACAAATTATAGATAAAGTTATGTAGCACAATTAGGGATTTTAAAATCTTATGAAGTATCCAAAATGCCCTTATGTAAATGGGAAGAATATAGAATTAATTTGAACTCAAAATTTGTGCGCATTTAACATAATTTTTTTAACACTTCACTTCAATTTTTAAACATAATTGATATTTTCACCAATTCTACAAATGACTCGGCTATATAGCTATATGGTAATTAATGGGTTTAGTGCAATTAATTTTTTGATTGAATGGAAATGGAGCACAAGGTTCTAACCACGTAAATCCCTCTCAAATTCCTACGGAACAGTCCGTCCCAAATTGCCACGGACTTTATTTCTGTCTAAAATTCTGTCTCAAATTGAGACGGACTTTCTGTCACAAATTGAGATGGAATGGGGTATTCGGTCACAAAAGTTTTTGAGACGGCCTTTTTACCGACGAACGAGATTCCGTCGCAAATTTTTTTGCAATGGAATTTTCGTTATTCCGTCAGAAAATCACTATTTTTTTTGTAGTGCAATAATTCAAAGTAATCGCCTAGAATAAGAAATTTTGCTACTTATAGTTATTACAAAAACCAAATCAAAGTAATAATAATCCACAGTAAAATAAAAGTTAACTAAAAGGAAAGAGAAGAAATCAATATAAAACTAAAAGATAGAGTTTCAAATCTCTTCTAAGCTTCTCCTTAGCTTCAGTTGCTTCCAAATCTCCACAGCGTCCACTAGTTCAATTCACAATGATGCTTATGGGCTTCAAATCAGCCACCTCCATAGTCCTCTAGTCCTCCTATGAAGATGATGACAGAACCCAACTGCCTCTCTCCGTGCTCTCCTCTATATTTGAGCGTAGTCCTCTAGTCCTCCTGTGAAGATGATGACAGAACCCAACTGCCTCTCTCCGTGCTCTCCTCTATATTTGAGCGTGTCTCCTCCCTCTTCCCAAAGAAGCTTAAACCCCTGCATATAGGTCAGGTTCCTAGAACCTCATTCCATAAAGTGCAACATCCCTCTAACAAAATAAAATCAAACAAAAAGATAAAAAAATAAAAAATTGATAATGATAATGATAATGATAATGATAAATGATGATAAAATCAAGGTTATTAAACTTGGACTGGCTACTGAACCGGTTTAGGTAGTGAGTCTAGGGTCAGTGGGTTAGATCGGAGTCAAACCGGAGCTAACTCGGGGCTAAACCTGTGAAAAGTGAACTTGAACGATAATATTTTTTAGAATAGTTTTGGAATTTGATATTTTTTTATGGTCAAATGATAATATTTTTGAGTGATTCTTTTTACATTAGAAAGTAAGCATCACAAGCTTTCCATAGAGTTTTAATTTTTAACTTTTGAAAATATGTAGAATTAGATATGGATTTTTGAAATTAGGAAAATATGAATAAATATTAAATAGCTTGAACCAGTCGGATCGGACCGGTTAGATGACTAATTCAATAGTTTTCATGGTCGAACTAGCCAGTCCAGTCTGATTTTAATAACATGGGATAAATCTAAAATAACTTTTCCTTTGTATCTTAAATTATTATTTTCATTATTAATATCATTATTTTTATCCTAAACTTTAATATTTATAATGAAATTTCCAAAATCATCCACCAAGTTCATATCTTATCAAAATCTTACTTAAATCCCTTTAATTTATCATAGATGACTACCAAATATATTAAAATATATCTTAAATTTATATAAAAATAGGGATTCATCAGATATTCGGTTCTTGCATATATGTCTCTAGGTTGATCCATCTTTGCCTTTCTGATCATAGCCTTGCGGGTTCATCTTCTTGATGGACACTAGCTTTCTCAAAAAAACTAAAATTTAAATATAATAAATAGTTTCTTTAAAAAAAATAAATACCTTTCTTTTTCCAGCGGCAGTGATGTGGAGCTATTACAAGGATGTGAGACCCGATACAAGGATGTGAGACCCGATATGGCGCCTGGAATGAGAGATCTAATGGACAAGGACAAACTTTATATTACGGTAAAAAAGTAAGGGACTTAGTCATAAACAAGTAAAAATTAAGGGGCTGACTTATAAGTGATTTAAAAATTAAGGGATTAAAAGATTAATTTTTCCTTTTAATTTTATAAATGTATTGACCTTGAATTTTAAAGACTTCTTTCACATATTGGTTTTCCAAATATTTTCCCACTATTTTTAAATTTTTCGTTCATCAAAGAATTTTAATGAAAAGAGAATACCTAGATCATTTTTTATTTTTATCTGGAATTAGATATTTATTTTTCATACCCGATATCTCCAATTAAAATTAGTTTTAAATTTTAATGCACATGATACTGAAAGTAATTTCAGATCGTGAAACGAAGCTTGGAAAGATTTTTTTTTAAGTAAAGATGAATCAAAAGCTCATTTGTTTACGCTTAAAAAATAAATTATTTTTAGATATTTTAAAAATATTTATGAGATGTAATTTATTGTATATTGTTTTGCATTTGATTTCAATTCAATGATAAAAAGCGGTTATTATTTACTAATTTTAAGATTTCATAATATCTTCTTGTATTTTGTCCTTAAAAATGATATATTATTTATTTATTTTTAAATTTTATTGTATTTATGCGTATCTCCTTAATTTTATAGCATTCTTTTATCTACAGCATCAGCTTATTTTCAGAAACTCCTCAAAGTAGTTTCTCAAAATAATAAAAATTCAGTTTTTTATATTATGATTATTTTTAAGATTTTAAAATTTCACAAAGGTGATTTAAATGAAAAACTAAGTATATATTTTTAATAAATGAAAAAGTTTACACAAACCGGCATAAGCATGGAAGGTGTTTTGGACAACACAAAAGTCCACTAATCATGACCTGTAATATAGAGCAGACATTTTGGCAAAAAAAAAAAAAAAAAAAAAGCGCACCTAGAGTAGATATTTGTATAAAGAATTGGGTGAAGTATGAAATTAGGACCGCGCAAGCAAACAGGTTTCCCATTTTCTTAATGTCCGGTGGGATACGAGGGACAGCGAGTAGTAAACTTGAACACGGCATGATAGGATATATAATACTCTTGGAATCCTGATTGCTAAGATATGTATATTTCCGGAAAGCATCATCTACTAAAGTTTTAACATTAGAAGGACATCGTAGACAAGAAGATCACTACTAGAGACAGGGCTTTTAACGTTCCTTTTTTTTGGCACTTTTAACATCTGAAAATAGGGAAACGTCTATATGAGTGATATAGTTTATTTTAGCAATAACATTCCTAAAAAAAGAGACGTCTAAAATGCGACTTTAGACGTCCCAATTTCAAAAAAGAGACGTCTAAAGTGAACACTTTAGACCTCTCTTTTCTCCATTTGGGATGTCTAAAGTCCTCACTTTAGACATCCCTATTAAGAATAAAGACGTCTAAAGTCCCTCCACACTGACTTTAGACGTTCCTTTTTCCCATTTAGGGCATTAAAAAGTTTTATTTTTTTAAATGATTATTTATATTCTTCATTACCCAACAAATTAAAACTATAGAAATAGAATCGAAAATGGATTCATAAATCATAATGTCCTTTACAAAATAGTAAGGACATTGAGCACTGCAATCTTTACTATATATATATATATGTACAATAACAACTCATACAACCTAATATTATATATGTACAATAACAACCAAAAAGTGTCAAAATGTTGTCATCACACAACTACTAACTAATATAAATAAAAAGTTTACTGATCTATATGTTGAAAAAGATGTCCAGCTAAAAGGTCTCTGATCAAATTAATGTCTTTATGTAGGTTGGCATCTTCATTATCAAAAAGCTGCAAATAGAAAATAAGTGGTGATGAAATGAATCAAGTAAATGAATTAATTAGCATTTCAATTACAACATCAAAAATATTCTCATTTGAGAATGAAGAAGCGATTGCTTGTTCATCACTAATAATTCCACTTTGAATGATGTTATACATATAAAGTATAACATAATATCCGCATTCAGTGTTGCCAGGTTGTCGAGGGCACTTTAAATCAAAGCCAATTGGTTGTTAAAATCAATAAAGGTATATCTAAAATGATTGTCAATGAAAGAATTAGAATACTACAAAAAAACATGCTACTCACGACGGAATTACCAGCGGAATTATTTTCGTCGGTAATTACTGACAGATTACCCACGGAATTTTTTCCGTTGGTAATTACCCATGGAATTCAGTGGGTAATTTGAATAAGAAATTACTGACGGAATTCCGTGGGTAATCCGTCTCTAATTACCCATGGAAAAAATTCTGTCGGTAACTTCTGACGCATTACCCATGGAATTTTTTCCGTCGGTAATTACCCACGCATTACCCATGAAATTCCGTGGGTAATTTGAATGAAAAATTACCGACGAAATTACGTGGGTAATTCGTCTCTAATTCCCAACGAAATTTTTCCGTTGGTAACTTTTAACGAATTACCCACGGAATTTTTTCTGTCGGTAATTACCCACGCATTACCTACGGAATTCCGTGGGTAATCCGTCGGTAAAACTAATAATTTTTTTATTATCATTTAATAATTTATATAAAATAATAAAAATAAAAATAATCTATAACAAATTAAAATTTAAATATCATAAAATTAATATTTAATATAATATATTAAATATATATAATATTAATAATAAAAATTTTAAATGAAATAAAAAATTAAAAATTTGAAACTTTATATCATAAAAACAAAATATATAATTATATAAAAATATATATTTAATATTATATATATTTATATTAATATTAAATATTTAATTGAAATAAGAAATTAAAAATTTTAAATTTATATTATAAAAATTGAAATATATAATTATATATAAATATATATGTAATATTATATATATTTATATTAATATTAAATATTTAAACGAAATTAGAAATTAAAAAATTTTATATTTTATATTATAAAAAATGAAATATGTAATTATATATAAATATATATTTACTTATATATATTTATCTTAATATTATATTTATTTTTTAATTATTACATTATATATATTATTACGTGAATAAATAACGCAAGGTGAAAGTAGCTAATTGACAAAGGCATCAGAACACATACCAAAGGTCAGAGGTTCGAATCTCACCTTTGTCACAAAAAATGCAACAATTCTCTCACAAAGACACATGGCGCAAGGTCAGAAGGACACGTGGCCCTTGCTCAGTGGGGGGCTTTCGGTGATGTCCACGTGGCCTCTTTTAAGGTCACCACGTGGATTTTTTTAAAAAAATAATATTAAATTACCGACGGATTACCCACGGAATTTTTCTGTGGGTAATTACCGATGGAAAATTTTCTGTCCGTAATTACCGTCGAAAAATTTTTCGTGGGCAATTTCTATCGGTAATTTCCGACGGAAGTTTTGCGTAGGTAAATTCCGTCGGTAATTACCTATATAATTTTTCTGTGGGTAAATTCCGTCGGTAATTACCGACCAAAATTTTTCCGTGGGTTTATTCCGTCAGTAATTCTGTTTTCGTCCCTAATCCGTCGGTAATTTGATTTCAGAGATGGAATTCCGTAGGTAATTTCTGTGGGTAATAGGCTATTTTTTAGTAGTGGAATCGAAACTACTTACTTTCAGAAAACACCACTTTGGGTCTCTAAAAACTTTACCCTTGCGTGACCTATCTAAGACTCTATATGTCTAAATCGCACTATCATGAAAATCAAAATCAACAGAAATTAAAACTATTCATTTTTTAAGAATCAATAAAATACAAATAAAATAACTTATGTGTTGAAGACGGATTTTGTTTCTTTGTCCAGCCTTTTATGCAATGAATCAAACCAATAGACTACGTTGCGGCGAAGACAAAGAACACACAAACTCCAATGGTAACTATAACAATATATACATATTAAAATGAAGTTAGATGACAAGGCAATGTTTTATTAAACATTTTAAATAGACAAAATTAAAATACGTACCCTTAAACAATGAGTGCTAAATAACAACGAAGTTTGTTCTGTCCTATTGCGTAACCCACATAGAGTCCTTGCCTCCAAAGTATTGGTATCCCTTGTCATATTTGCAGCACATAAGAATCCATATAAATCACGTCTGTCCATGTCTATGTAGATGCGGTGGAAGCAACTATAATAGAATTAAAATAAGAAATGAATTATTGATTGTATGAAACCAAAAAACCACTACATGAATTGAAGGGAAAAATTGAAAAAAAAAATTACCGAATTGCAAATTTTACCCATCCTTCATCTATCTCCTCCAACTTCATAAACTCCTTGAGATCTTTTATGTCAATCATGTAGGGGTACTCCAATGTAAGGCCCACAATCACTTGAGGGATGTGCAAGTCAATCTGGCGAATGCCTTTGTAGATTTGTTGCAGTCGTGCTAAGAATGGTCATTTTCTCACATCTTCGTCATCCTTTTAGAACATTAAAAAACAAATTGTTAATAATATGCCAATAGATCTCAAGTAATAGTAAGGTAATGCCTATCATTGGAGGTGTTGCCCCTGAACCAATAAGATTTTGAGGCTAAAGGATGAAGAATCCTATTGCCTGACGTATTGTGCTAACCTCTGCATCAGGAACAAGGACGGATGTACCTTCTTCCCCCTCTCTAACATATGTCACAGTCACTCTACATAAATGTTGTGGAATTTACTGATAATGGTGGATGGTAGCATGTGTGTAAACAAGAGCATCGGTAACAACACGCAACAGTGGCGCATCCAAATAAAGGGTGGAAGGTTCTTGTAACACCCTTCCCCCCTTAGGCCGAGATTAAGTTCTTAAACTCATAATTAAGTTGTAATTAGAGACCATACTGAAATTGGGACTTAATAAGATACTCATTTGCCAAATAAACGGGTTTGCAAAAACTTTTTCAAACATATTCACATTGGTCTCAAATTCCCAATACAAAATAATAATGGCCTGAGCAGGTGGATTCCATTTACAAATATCAGAGTGCAAATAAATTCCCGACACACTCGGGTTCCATTCATTAGATAAGGGATTTACACAAGGCACCAAGCCCACAATTCATACCCTTTTTCTTGGGGATTACACAAATCTACTATATACAATTCCAAAATCTATAATGATAACCATTAATTCCAAAATACACTCCTAAACAGGAGCTCTAACTACTCTTCGTCGCCCGCTTGCCTCTCGATCCTTCAGCCCTGTCTAAAATGGTTAATTTTGGGAGAGTGAGATTCTAAAGAATCCCCGTAGTAACAAGTCAATCATATAATGTACAATAATAATGCATGTAATCAAATCACTATCCACACAAGCAACTACAACGGCAGTTACAACGGCAATGGTTAGTATGACACATGTCATCCCTGACGATTGCTCACGCTGAATTGCTCACGTTGTATTGCATCACAACAATCAACACAGTATAATTCACCACAGCTGGGATCCATATAAAGCATGTCATATACGCAAGCCACATAGGCAAGATACACATACACAGCCCACGGCTGGTTGCACAAACGCCGCCCTCACACGGGTCGGATTCACATCATCCATGTCGGTTACGACGGCAGTTCAACGGCCGAACTAGAGATGACCACTGTCACTCCCTATACGGCTCCCGCTGAAGTGCTCGCGCCGTAATGGACCATGGCACACATTCACAAATTTAATGACAAGTTATGCATGCCAAGACATCATACAAGATATGAGAGAAAAGTCACTACCTGAGTTCTTCCGAGCGTTCCTTGGCACCGGTCTCTCCCGCGTCGGGCAAATATCAAATCCTATATTTATCATTAGGGACGAAGAGTTAATTTCTATTCCGAGACTTAATCCACTTCATAATACTCAATTGGTTATCATTATTACTCTTTTGGAGTCACTATATACTCCCAACAATAGCCCTAAAGGGTAGAAAGAACTATCCCAAAGACCCCTTTTTGGAAGCACAAAACTCACATTTTACACTGTTTCACTCGAGCACAGATGGCCATGCTCGAGCACGAGTACGGACATCACTCGAGCACAAGTGCTCTCACTCGCGAGTGCTTGGCCGAGAGCAACCCTCACAGCCTGACAGTGCTCGCATCACTCGAGCAGAAAACCCCGTGCTCGAGTGATGGCTCACTCTTGCCCCCCGCACCCGCAAGCACACACACGAGTGACCACCCGAGAGCACCAACCCACACCGGAAGCACAAGCTCACTCGAGCAGGACTCCCAGTGCTCGAGTGAAGCGGCTGTGCTCGCGAGTGCCAGCACACTCTTGGCATCAGCCCGCGAGTGAAGACCCGAGAGCACACCCCTCACTCCCGACTTGCACCCTCACCCGAGCAGACCAAGCTCACCCGAGCAGGTTCTTCGCTCACTCGAGCACAAGGCGATGTGCTCGAGCATGACTCATAGAAACCCAGGTGCACTCGCAACAACACAAGGGAAAACTCCCACATCACTCGAGCAGGACTCCCTGTGCTCGAGCAATGTTCATACTTCACTCGAGCAGACCCCAGCGTGCTCGAGTGAATCCCTCAGATAGCAGAAAACGCAGAAAACTGAGGCACTCTCTTTAACCTTTGCCCAATTGATTCCTATGGACTCAAAACTTAACCCAAAGCCATTCCCACACAAAAACACCCAACAAACTCATTGGAATCCTTAGAATCCTCAAAATCTTACTCCATTATCATGATTTGGGTTTTGGGCAACAATATCAATAATACACCAATCTTAACCAAACTTCATATTTCAATTACTAATCAATCTATCTATCCTAAACTCATTCCAAAACACCATTCTCATGCCAAAAACATACCAAATGTACAGTGGCATTCATTTTCATGATTAAGCCATAATTTCCAGAAATCATAAACTATTCCAAATAGCATGAAACATAGATAGATAGATTGGTTTTTCTCACCTTATCAACTTCTCCAAAGGGAGTTCTTGATTCACCAACTTTCAAATTTTCGTGTGGCACCAATCAACACCAAATGGCTACATTACACATACCAAAATAAAGCCCATGATTCAAGGATCAACATTTAAGAAAGGAAATTGAGCAATGGAGATCATTTACTTACCCAAAATCCAAGCTTTTCCTTCTTCCTTCCTTCTTTCCTTAGTTTCAGCGAAAGAGAGAGAGAGAAGAGAGAGAAACCGATAGAGAGAGATGGAGTGTGAGAAGGAAAAGTGAGTTCTTGTCCTCTTGTGGCCCATCCAACGGTCACCACACCACCACTTGTCAGCATCTCAACCATTCCCACAATGAGCTCACACAAGCTCAATACACTGGATTCCGACCCACGGTCAAGAAATCACAACCCTTGATCTTAAATACCACACACATGCACACATATTTCCAATTTCCATTAATTATGACATTAATTAATATTGTCATAAAATACATAATAATCCCAATTAAATTCATAATTATCCATAATAATCATGATTATCCCTTAATCAAAAATTGGGATATTACAGTTCTCCTGGTGCTGGTGTGTTACTAAGTGGTTCCTCCAAAGGGTTGTAACTTCCTTTAGTGCTGGGGAAGGCCAGGGATTCCTGAGTTCTATGCTCGTCACTTGCTCTATGTGATTTGAACATCTTTGTCATTTCAAGTTGAAGCTCTGGTAACAGCTCTTGTCAGAGCTTGTGGCAAAGTTTGGCATCGAGCTCTCATTTAACTTCCTCTCAAATCTTGGCCACAAGCTTTATACTAAGTTTAGCTTGTGATGAATAATGTGAGTCTCATCCAAAATACGTCGCGGCACTAACTCCCCTTGTCTCCCCTCGAATAGGACCAGGGTCATCTGCTTTCCCTGTAGCCGTTGACAAGATATCCATCCAACTACTTGGATTGAATGAACTTAAGCTACTATGATATTCCAATTCATCTTGTAGGATACAATTTATCGTAAATGAAAAGTAAGCACTCTCGATATGAAAAAAATCATGTACTTATGATTTAACTACTTATAATCCTCATAGCAACCTTAGCAACAGCTGGATTTATGTACTTCCCACCCTTAATCCTCCCTGCTTTCCATTTTTGTGACGTAGAGGAGGAAGCGGGGCCTGGATAACAGCCTTAGGATCTGATTCCACTACTTCCTTCATTTTCTCTAAATCTTCTTTCATCATCTACCGCTCAAGCTTCCAATAACCACCATGAGACATGTAATGCTAATACTTATTTTTTGCTTGCCTCTGTGCATTTGCTACACTTAATTCCTATGAATGAAAAACAACAAAAAGCAAATGAATGATATCAAGTATATTAAAATCAAAAGCTCTATATCATGATGACAAAAATCTTATCAAAAATTGAGAATCTTCCCGTAATGTCACAAACAACCTCCAGTCCTCTGGAAACAAATATGAATAATGTTTACATGGATTTTGACCCCTCAGTTCCCCTCGAATATACCTTGCTGTAAGCTTCACTACTACAAAAAAGGGTTTTAACGTCCCTATTTTGGCACTTTTAACGTCCAAAAACTAGGGGACGTCTATGTAGGGGGCGTAGTATGTTTTAAGAAAAGATGTCTCAAAAAAATGGGACGTCTAAAGTGAGACTTTAGACATCCCAAATTGAGAATTGGGACGTCTAAAGTCTTGACTTTAGACGTCCCAATTCTCAATTTGGGATGTCTAAAGTCCCCCCTGTAGAGGACTTTAGACGTCCCAAATCTCAATTTGGGACATCTAAAGTCCTCCACGGGGGGGACTTTAGACGTCCCAATTCTTAATTTAGGACATTAAAAAGTTTTATTTTTTTAAAAATTATTATTTATATTCTTCATTACCCAACAAATTAAAATTGCAGAAACAGAATTGAAGATGGATTCATAAACCACAAAATGTCCCTTACAAAATGGTAAAGACATCTAGCACTGCAATCTTTTTACTATATATATATGTATAATAACAACAACTCATACAACCTAATATTATATATGTATAACAACAACCAGAAAGTGTCAAAATGTTTGTCACCACACAACTACAAACTAATTGTTGTTCATTTCATCAAAATAAATATACATATGTATTTCCTTCTATTTTCAAGCTCCAAACGTATAAAACAAAAACATTATTAGTATTGCATAACTACTAATAACTAGTTTATGATTTTGGCAAAAAAAAAACAATCAAGGGAAAAACACTCCAATAACTAGAATCATGTAAATAAATTGAAAGCATTATAATAATTTCACATTGCAAGTTTAACTTAATTCTTCATGTAAATTTATATTTTAAAAAAAACAAACCTGATGAAAGTAGGGGAGAGGGCAGCCAACGGTATCTATGTGCTTCCAAGGTAGAGAGAAGACGTTGGAGGAGTTGTGTATGCACAGTGGAGAGAAGAGGTACGCCGGAGGCTGAAAGCAACGATGAAAGTGGGAGGTCTACGCCTGAGGGTGGAGGGGGAAAAAAGGTGGAGGAGGCATACGCCGGAGGGTGAGAGCAAAGAAGATGCTATGAGAATGGAAGGAGATGAAGGAAAAGGGAATGAAGAAAAGAAAGAGAGGAAGATGAAGTGTAATGAAGAAAAGAAAATAATAAAAAGCATACCCATGGTGTAGATAGAGAAGACGAAGTCACGGGAATGAAAGAAAAAAGGAAATGTAGAAAAAAGGGAAGAGAAGTCATGGGGGATGGGAAAGATGGAAAAGGAGAGATGGGTTTCTGACATGGGAATGAAGAAAAGGAAAAAAAAGTCTCACGCATGTCAGAATTTCTGACATGACTTTAGGAGTCCCAAATTTTTTTGTGACTCAAATTTGGGACTCCTAAAGTAAGACTTTAGGCTTCCCAAAACTTATTTAGGACGCCTAAAGTCAATACTTTAGGCGTCCCAAATCCCATTTGGGACGTCTAAAGTAAGTTAAATTTTTTTAATTTACTTTTTTGGCATCAGTGGAAATCTTTAGGCGTCCCAAATAAAATTTGGGACGTCTAAACTCTACTTTAGGGGTCCCAAATTCAAATTTGGGACGTCTAAAGGTTTCTCTACGTACACATAATTACGAAAATACCACCACCTTCCTTTTTAACCATCCAATTTTAAAATTGGGATGTCCATTGGGGTGGTTATATCATAATTCTGTAGTAGTGCTTGTTCTTGAAACCTTTCCATCATAGATGAACCTCCCTCATCCAGTGCTTGTACATCTCCTTGGTGTTTGGGATGTTGTATGTTTGCTGCCAGGTAAAATATAAGATAATTATTTTTGAAGCAATAGGAATAAAGCTATAATTATCATAGAAGTATCAAAACTTATATACCAAAAGTTGTTGCCAAATCATGTCGTTTTGGGGGAACCAATCTCCAATTATCATAGGTAATGCGCACTTTGCTTCAACCCAAATACCCTAAGTAGCTAATGAAATGGTCTTCCTCAGGACTAACTAGATTTATATTGGCATTGTTGTCCACATGCAACCTCTCTTGTTGATGTTTATGATGTGCAACCAATGCTCCCATCTTTGTGCAGCCTCTAACCCTTCTTGCAACAAGTTCATCTCTAGGCATTCCATCATCCCAGCACTTTGTGATAAGTCACTAGAGTTATCCATATTCCTGTCAACACAAAAAGCATCGTTAGATAAGTAAATAAATTGCAATAAAAATAAAATAAACTAAGCAGGAGTAAAACAAAAAGCTCACAGTTCTATTTTATAAGTTAAGGTCTTACTCTATATTATTTCCCATATTCCTTCACCATGATCATCTCTTACAGCATATTCTTTATCATCTTCCAATTCTAATTCATTTATTCTAAGTGGATTTGTTGTGAAAGGTGGTGTGTCACCAAGGTTGAAGATCGGATCACCATACTTATGTCTTTTAAAGTACAATGGACATTTTTCTATTCACAGGATATGTGACATAAAACACTTATTTTTCCTGGCTTGCTAGAATGAAGGGCTCATCTCTATAGCCAACTCTTCGAAGATCAACTAAGACAACTCCAAATTATTGACCTATTACTACAGCATTATTGCTAACCCACTTACATTTGAATAAAGCAACTTTGAACTTGTTGTATGTAATCTCCTATATTTCTTCTATAACTCCATAATAGGCCATGAATGCTAATATGAGGTTTTTGTCTTTCGAACAGGAAAAGTGTATGATTTCAGCTTCTACCATCACCCCACTATTTTTCATGGTACTTCTGTCATCTTGCTCTTTTGTATAGAAATAATAGTCGTTTATACATTAACCGGTCCAAGTAACGACCTGCAACGAAGGCCTCTAAGCTAGCCACTCAATTGTCTCAGACACACCGATCTCGTGCGAAACCTTTTCCTCGAACCACTCTATGAATGTTTTGTTTTGCTCAATAGCAATTTGCATGTCATTCTTCCTTGGATTCTTATTCTTCAAAGTCTTTTTGTGTTCATCTATGTAAGGTTGAACTTCTTCCATATTATTTAGGATATACAAGTATGCTTGCAACACCTTCACAAGGAACATTCTTTACTTTCAGTCCTTGTGTTCCCTTGCTTCTCCCCTCTTTATGCCGAGATTGTTCCTTCTTCCCTAACAGATAATCTTTGCAAAATTCCATAGCCTCTTCAACTACATATCTTTCAACTATTGAGGCTTTTGGTCGATAAGGAATTTATAATACCCTTTTAAGATCTTCATGTGTCGCTTGAAAGGGTACATCTACCTCAAGTAACTAGACCATAGAGCCGTACCTCCCTTACCAAATGAACTATCAATTGCACCATTATATCAAAAAATGAAGGAGGAAAATGCATCTCTAGTTGGGACAAAATAATATAACCCTCATTTTCTAGTTCAACTAACTTTTCAGTGTCAATGACTTTGTTACAGATAATATTAAAGAAAATGCATAATCTTGTTATAGTGGTTCCGACTTCATCTTTCATGATACCTCTAATAGTTATCAGTAATAGTTATTGCATCAACACATGATAATCATGGGATTTTATTCCCACTAACTTTAAATCGTCCATTGAGACACATCTTCTGATATTAGAGGAATACCCTTATGGTACCTTAATTTCATGCAAACATCCACACAAACTTCTTTTCTCTGCTTTTGATAGTGTATGAGCTACTAGCTTTATGTATGCCCTCCCACCATCATCTCTTAGTTGTATATGTAACCGTTCTCTTATTCCCATATCAACAAGATCTAATCTCATCCTTAGTCTTCCCTGGTATGTGCAAAATCGTACTGACAAGACTATCACAAACATTTTTCTCCACATGCATCACATCAATACTTTGTCTCACGTCTAGACAACACCAATATGGAAGATCAAAGAAAATGGATATCTTCTTCCATATATTCTTCTCACCAACAATCCTCTGATTCTTACCAAAGGTGACATTGATACGTTCCACTCGACTATAAACTTCCTCTCCAATTAAGCCTTTGGAGCCATTCCATGCTCCAATAAGCCATTAAAATGCTTTCTTAGCCTATGATACAGGTGGAACCGATGAAGAAACCTCCTGTGGCCAAGGCAGACAGCTTTTTTTCCATGCTTAAGTTGATAGAAGTATGTGTCTGCTTAATATATCGAGCATGCTTTATGTCTCTTCACGTTGTACCTTGACAAGTTTCCGTACGCAGAGAAGTCGTTTATTGTTGTGAAAATCATTTCATGTAGCTTAAAGGACTTCTTCTCATAAGCATCAAACACATCTACACATTTCTCCCACAACTTCTTCAAGTCCTCAATTAAAGGAGCCAAGTAGACATCAATATCATTCCCTGGTTGTTTTGGTCCAGAAATCATCATAAAAAGCATCATATACTTGCATTTCATACGTAGCCAGGGAGGCAAGTTGTATATTACAAGTAGAACCGGCCACGCACTATGTGTGCTAGTAAAAGTTCCATACGTATTGATGCCATCTGTACAAAGCCCAAGCTAAATGTTTTTCGGCTCACTGGCAAATTGAGGGAACATTTCATCTATTTTTTGCTATTGTGGAGAGTCAGCTGGGTGCCAAAGATATTTTCCATTAGATATTTTCTCATCAGAGTGCCATCTCAACTTCTTCACTTTTTTTGCAGTCGCAAACAAACATTTAAAATGTGGTATTATTCGAAGATACCACAAAACCTTTAAAGGTTGCCTTTTAGTTGTCTCATTGCCACAACCACCATCTTTCTTCACTTTGTATCATGCAATTTTACACTTAGGACACTTACTAAAACCTTCATACTATTTCTATATATTACGCAGTCATTATGGCAAGCATGTATTTTTTTATACTCCATACCCAAAGTAGATAGGATTTTCTTAGCCTCATACATACGATTTGGAAGTACATTATCGTCTAGAAATATATCACACAATAATTCAAGCAGCAATGTGAAACTACTATTAATTCACCCACAATTGCCTTTAAGTTAACCAAAAACAATGTTCTTGTCGGCCGTGTGTACTTACTCCCAGGGTATAATGGTGTCTCTGAATCACTCCGTAGACTGTCATACTCCTGTGATTGCGCAAAGGATTCTACCTCAACATCGTGAATCATTTTATCTATTCTATCTTCATATATGACATCCACATCTTCCTTTTTGTGCGATGAACAATCTGTCACATCCTCACCATTCCATATCCACCTTATGTATCACTGATTTATTCCATCACAAAGTAGGTGATCCTTTGTGACATCAACATCCCGTTGACTCTCATTTAAACAATTGACACAATGACAAAAATACTTCACATTTTTTGCTGGAGCATTCTTTCTAGCGAATTCAATAAACTCTTCTACCCCTTTCTCATATTCTTCACTAGTTCTTAAAGCATTCATCCAACTATGATCCATTTTATTACCACCTAAAACATTCCCAATAACACTCATGTTTAGAACAATTGTCAATGATATAATGGGATTGCCTTTTTTCACTTTTTTCAACAAAAAATTTGACAGCATTTCCCCTTAAAAGTAAGACATTCCAAAATTTCAAGCAACCCTATCTCCACTACACTAATAATAATCATACTACTTTTTTTTTATATATTGAGGAAACTACACTAATAATCAAACTAATATAATCTAAAAAAATAAAACCAACCATATTGCAAATTATATATGGATTATGGATGTAATGAGATAATTATAAAATTTTTTATTTTTATATTGATAATAAATAAATTTCATTATACTTCTTTTCTTATTTTGTATTTTGTGCAAACTTACATATTAGTTAGCTAACAAACCCATACCAATTAGAGAAAGTTAAAGCGTGTTATAATTAATTCTCATTAATTTAAACCAAATGGAGCTCCACGCATAGAAGAAACAAAAATTACTCTGTTTAATTGTTGATCATTTCATCAAAATCAATCAATAGCTCCATTTATTTATAATAATACATATATGTATTTTCCCTCAATTTCCAAGCTCCAAACATATAAAACAAACATTGTTATTGCATAACTACTACTAACAACGAGTTTATGATTATACCAAAAAAACAAAAAAAATCAATCAAAAGGGAAAATCACTCCAGTAACTAGAATCATATAAAATAAATTAAAAGCATTATAATAATTTCACATTGCAAGTTTAAATTAAATTCTTCATGTGAAGTTATATTTCAAAAAAAAAAACAAACAAACCTGATGAAAGGGGAGGGAGAGGGCCAACCGACGATTATGTGCTGAGAAGATGTTGGAGAGGTGGAGAAAGCAAGAAGATGTTGGAGAGGTGTATGCACGGTGGAGGAGGTATGCGGGAGGGTGGAGAAAGCAAGAAGACAGTGTGCGTTGACAATTGAAAGAAGGAGGTGGAGGAGAAAAAGCAAGACAATGTGGAGGACGGGGCATGCGCGTCATCGTCAATGGAAGAAGAAGTGGAGGAAAAAGCAAGAAGGTGTAGAGGAGGGGGTGTGTGCCGACGACTACAATGGAATGGAGGAGGAAGAGTAAAGTAAAATGAAGTAAGTGACGGGAGTTGGTCAAATTAAATGAAGTGAAGGGAGTTGGTCAAAAGAATAAAGAAGGAAGGAGGGGGAGGACGCATGTCAGACACTTGTCTGACATTCGTATTGTGCTGCAAGGGAGGCCTTTAGGCGTCCCACATAGTATTTGAGAGGCCTAAAGGTGAGTTTAGGCATCCCAAAATCCATTTGGGACGCCTAAACCCAAGACTTTAGGCATCCCAAATGGCTTTGGGAAGCCTAAAGTAGACTTTAGGAGTCTCAAATGGATTTTGGGATGCCTAAAGTAAGTCAAATTTTTTTAATTTCTAATTTTTGGAGTCCAAGGGAATCTTTAGGCGTCTCAAGTAAAATTTGGGGCGTCTAAACTCTACTTCAGGCGTCTCAATTCAAATTTGAAACGCCTAATGTTCCCATTTCCCTGGTTTATTTACAAAATTGTTATTGCCTCTATCTTTTAACATTCATTTTTGAAAAAGGGACGTCTATAAGGATAATAATATCTTCAACCTGTAGTAGTGAGAAAGGATGTGAATTTGAGTTGATTTCATTAGCCCAATCTGAATTTGAAGCAATAAAGAAAGAATCTTCAATCACATATGAATCTACCTCAAGAGCGCCAAACTTGTCATGAGATGTCCTCTCACGTTTTCCTTCCTTCTTCCATTATATAATAAAGATGCAATAATTCCCATAACCACAAAATTGAGGAATATTTAAATCAAAGCATCAAGGGAGAAATCATAAATCAAGACTAGAATAATGATGAGGATTGAGGAATCATAAATACAAACGGTTGGTTATGCATTCCACTGCAACTCTCAGAGTTTGATGAAATAAGGCAGGCTACTAATTATTGGAACCTTGGGATCTCATACTTTACTAAACCATCACTGATGTAGACAGCCCTCAAAACTCGAGCATTCTTCATCATAAATTTTATGATTTCTAACTGACTTTCTGAACCTTCGTAGCAACAAAGAGTGAACTCCTTCATATGCATGTTATGAAAGACATTTGAGGCACACCAAGTATTGGTTCAGGTGGGGATGAAGAACGCAGCTGATACAAATAGAGAAATTTAGGTTATAAACCTACTCATCAAGCCCAAGTTCATAAGGTACTATAGTTTCATTTTTGATTTGGTACCGGTGTGTTTTTTTCTCCTTATTTACAATGCTAATAGAGCAAAATAAATACATAGGGGGTTAACTGTGCTAAAAGAAGAATAAATGCATATGTGCCAAATTAAAAATTGAAGGACATTAAACTATAGAAGAATCGGTTTCCCACACAAAAAAAAGTTAAAAAGAATGGGTTTCCCCACAAAATAAAAAAAGTTAACATCTTCAAACCTGGTTAATTACAAGCTTTTGAAGTTTGGGGAAGGTTTCAAGATAGCTCACCATCTTAGTCCACTCATCAGCAACACATTCTAGGTGGGTTAAATTGTGAAATGTTGGGATATCATCACTGGATGGCCACATTTCCTCCTCCGGGTACTAAAAGAAGTAGACTTCAAAAAATTAGGGAATGAAATCTCAATGGGTAAAAAGAGAAAAATTTACTTATCAAGCAAGATTCATTGGTTCAGAAACCATACACTCAATCTCTTAATCAAATTCTCAATGCTTACAAGAGAATAGCTACCTCCTATTTATACAATTATAAAGGAAAAACATACTCATGAAAATAAACATAATGATGATAATAAAGCAACAGGGTAATGAATAAAGGAAAAAAAACATCCACCAAACATTCCATTGCAACCACCGCTACCTCACTCTGTTTCTATCTGTTTCATCCTCCCGGGGTTGGACAGGACTAGTCCTCGAGTCAAAAAAACAACATCATCATCAAGATACGGGGATAGATCAGGAGCCTTATGCTTGAGTAAAAACATCTTGGACTCATCTTTGGCTTTGATGTTTTTATCGGGTGACAAAGGTTCGAGCTGAATCTTCACATGATCCTTCTTAAAGGAATATGTATTTGTATGACCGTCGTACAAAACGTGTCGATCATATTGCCAAGGTCTTCCTAGAAGAAGATGACAAGCGTCCATCGGAACAACATCACACCAAACTTCATCATGATACCTTTTACCGATAGAAAAAGTAATAAGGCATCGTTTTGACACTTTTACAGAGCTTCCTTTATTAAACCATTGGAGCTTGTATGGGTATGGATGGTTGTGGGTTGGTATTTGCAACTTTTCTACCATGTAGTTAGAGACTACATTTTCACAACTTCCGTTGTCAATAATGACGTCACAAACTTTACCTTGAGTAATGCAGCGAGTATGAAAAATGTTGTGACGTAGCCAAGGCTCTTCTTCCTCTATGGCTGTATGCAAGCTTCGTCTAATGACAAGTGTTTCACCGTGATTAGGATGAATGACTTCTTCATCAAAAATTGGCTCTTCATCAAAGACTGGCTCTTTGTCAAGCATAGGATCCTTTTCTTCTTCAAATATTGAAAAAGTTTCCCCTTCAATAATAGTAACAACTCTACGGGTAGGACATTCTGAAGCGATATGACCGAACCCTTGCCATTTGAAGCACTTAGGTGCTTTAGAGCTAAATTCTTTGGCAACCTTAGGTGGAGGCTTACTTGAAGAGCTAGGTTGATATACTTGTGTGGGCTTGCTTGAGGAGCTATGCTGATGCATTTGTGTAGGTTGATGCACTTGTGTTTCATGTCCCTCAAAAGGAATTTCAGTTGAGGAAGACGACTGGTAGGGAGGTCTTCTGATCAACTATTTCTCGATACGGATGGCTAAACGAATAATGTCATCCAAAGACCAGTATTGCTGGAGTTGTACTGGATGGGCGATGTTTGTATTTAATCCTCCGAGATATCGAGCTATTGTTTGCTCCTCCCTCTCTTGTATATCACATTTCATCATAAGCTTCTCAAATTCCCTGGTATATTCCTTTACAGACATAACCTTTTGGTGGAGATTATGTAATTGAAGGAAATTATCTTGATAATAATTGTCGGGAAGAAACTTACGTGAGAGCTCACGTCACATCTTGTCCCACATTCTTATCTTGCTCTTTCCTTCTCTTTCACGCCTTCTTTTGAGATTCTCCCACCATATGGAGGCATGTTTCTTTAGTTTGATAGCGACAATTTTAACTTTCTGCTCATCTGGAATCTCTTTATACTCAAAGACTAGTTCAACAGTTTGTAGCCAGTCAATGAATTCATCCGGTTGGAGTCTTCCCTCGAATTCAGGAATGTCTACCTTAATGTCATTAAGGCAGAATGGTTGTTGTCAAGGACGCTGACGGTAGTCAAGGGATGACGAACTGTGGCTATTCAAATCATCTTCTGAGTGGTCTCTACGAGTTTCGAGCAAGGCTTGCTGTTCTGTTATAGTGGTCTCTAGTTCTTGAATCCGGCGTCTCATCTCCTCCATCTCAATCTCATGTCTATTCCTGCGTCTTGGAGGCATTTTGCAGTTTGTTTGACAGGTTATGACTTAAGTACGCAGTTATTAGGTACAACGTAGAAGGGTGGGGGAAGGATTTGTGTCTATGGAAAAGTCAGGGGTAAAATAGGAAATTTGGGTAATTAGGGGCAACAATGTAATTTTGGGCAGAATCTGGGTCAAAATGCAATTTTAGAAAGTTCAGAGGTCTGAAATGTAATTTTGGCAGAATCTGGGGGGTCAATATGCAATTTCAGAAAGTTCAGGGGTCTGAAATGTAATTTTGGCAGAATCTGGGGGTCAAAATACAATTTCAGAAAGTTCATGGGTCTAAATGAAATTTTGGCATAATATAGGGGTGAAAATATAATTTCCTAAAGTCCAGGGGCCTAAATTTAATTTTGGCAGAATTTAGGGCACGAAATGTAATTTTAACATAAAAGATGGCTGACCGTTATGCTGATGTGGCTTAGAGTGACACATGTCAGTCAGGGGTTGGTTGACGTGGCGTTGACTGATGACGTGGACGCTGACTATGCTGATGACACGGCAGATGTTGACGCCGTTGATTACGTGGCGTTGATGACACGTGGCGGTCAGTGATTGAATGACGTGTCGTTGACTGGTCAGACGTTGCTAACGTGGATGATGACGTGGGTCGTCTTCAACCTCTGCAGTGCGTGGAGCTCCGTTAACGGCGCGTGACGACGGTTCACGGCGGTGGCCGAAGCCTGTTATGGGTTTTGGGACCTTCTGAAGACGATGGTGGGGTCAAATTTTTGAAAATCCGTCGGTATGATGGAATTTTGCACACCCTATTTTTCCAACGGTGTTTCTCTCAATCCTATTCCTCACTCTCTCGTTTTCTCTCCTCTGGAACAAAGCTCTTATGCCAAATGGTTCAAAAACCATACACACAATTTTCTTATCAAACTCTGAATGCTTACAACCTTCTTAACACACCTATTTATACTACTTGTTATCCAGAACATAATGATGAAAGCAAACAAAGAATAAAACATCATGATAATAAAGCAAGAGGAGAAATGAATAAAGTCAAAAGAAAACAACCACCAAACATTCCATTGCAACCACCGCCGCCTCACTCTGTTTCTATCTGTTTCATTCATACCCAAGGGCTTAAGTGCAGAATGTAGCATTAGACAAAGCTTTCAACGGAATCAGGGATTGTGGAACATCTGCAGTTACCAAATGGTTAAAGTCTTGGAAACTCAAGTGGAGGGTGAAAGTTTCTATACCCAAATTCTATTACCAAGTCTTTAAGCAAAGGACATGCTGAAATAAGCATTTCCCAGGTTCTAAAATCTTAAAATTTAGTAATTTTCAAATGCAATACTACAAGCAAAGGCAAATTAACATGGGAAAGAATACCCACCAGAGCATATTTCAAATGCAATACTTCAAGTAAAGGCAAACTAACATGGGAAAGAGTGTTCGCGCTTACTCCTGAGCCACTCAACTTTAAAACCTTGATGTTATTAGCAGTGAAAGCAGAGGGCAACTCATAGTAACCATCCTTATCTGCGTACCTAGGTACAATTGTAGTTCCAGATGTTCAAATTTATTACTAATTGCAGTATTAATCCACTTGTTCATCTTCCAAGGTCTAAAATGCCCATCACGTATAAGACAAGACAATTAAAAGAAAGAGCAAACTTTTTGACAGATTTCAAATCTACCAGACAAATTTTTAAAACAATGTAAGGCTCCAAAAGTCTTCATGGTTAAGGTAAAGAGAGGGAGGGGAAAGCCAAAGTGGTCTCCATCTCTTGGATAAGAGACTCGTGGCAACTGCTTCTTTAGAGGAAGAAAAGAGAGAATATGCAGAAGCAAAGAATCTGGCAAATCACTGATCCTGTCTAATTTTTTTTGTTTATTGCCGCTGAATTCTCCATAACCTTTAGCTGAGGCATTCAGATCCAGATCCTCTGTTCTCAATTATGGCAACTTCTTGGATTAAGATCTTTTTTTATCAATTGTGGCCTGCAATTTTTTGTATTAAAAAAGACTGAGGAAAAAGAAGAAAATTAAGGAAAAGTGTGAAGAATGAAGAACAAAGGAAAAAAATAATGGAGAAAAACAATGAGATTAAACAGTGAGAGAAGGATGGTTTGTACGTACCAATCAAATGGGGAGCTCAAAGCAGAATAGAAATATGAGATCCTAACCGGCTAACCTGAGCCTGCTATAAGGAAAAAGAGAATGAAAACGGAGATTAGATTAGGGTTACAAGGTACAATTACAAATATATATATATAGAATTTCAAATACTGAATCACAATGATTCCCGAAAACGAAAATATAAGATATTTTTTCAACTTAAATTATATATAAGTTTTTACTATTAAAAAATAATAATAAATTTTCAATCCACTTAATTAACTAACCTGGATCATATAAGCTTTCCAGAGGAAAATAAGAAGAAAGAAGAATAGGCGTACCGGGTCAACCGCTCACGTACACATAAGAGAAATAGGGAGAAAATAAGGGAGATCCAGAAAATTCAACTCCGGCGGTGCGAGTAGTAACTGAAGGAAGCATATCTTATTTATAGGGTTAGGGTGTTCAAATGTTTGATCACTCCTTACTCGCCTTTTAAGCAATAATCAAGAAATCAATTGATGATTAATTATTTTACTTAAATTATGTGATAAGAAACCAATTTATGAGGTTTATATGAGGGTGCTAAGTTGATGTATAAGTCATGTCATAAGGAAGTGCTAATGAATACATAAAATATTACATTATGTGATATGTATTTTCTAAAATATCCTAGTCATCTTCCTTAATTATCTTATTCCTTATCCTTCCTAATTATTGTTGAGGGAGCATTAATAGGGTTAAATTAGGAAAAAATTGAAAATTATGAAAATTATTTAGGAAAAAGATCAACTACTTAAATATGTCTTATAATAAAGATAGAATGGAGTAATATTCTTTTTTAATCAAATGAATGGGGAAGAATCCCAGGTTCGTGGGCATATCAGAACAATATAAGACTCAAGTGCATTTCACTAACAAATACTCAATTGGTAACATTTCTTCAAATATTTCTGCTTTGGAATCTGGAGAAGAAGTTGCAATATATTTTTTCAAAAAATTACATTTTGGTACTAGACAAGAGAAAATATGAAAAAATGGTTATTTGAAATCTCAAAATTGTATTTAAGTCCGTGGTACTTTTTTACAGTAAATTCTAATCAAGGACTTGTCAGTGAACGTTCATGGACTTGTTAATGGATGCCTTTAAACTTGCCAATTGACCCCCAGATTTGTCAATAACGCGCTCATGGACTTGTCAGCGAACGCTAATAGACTTGTCAGTGGAATTGGAATTTATTACAAAAAAGTCCCACGGGACTTAAATTCAATTTTGAGATTTCAATTGACCAATTTTTCATATTTTCTCTTATCCGAGATCTAAATATAATTTTTCTTTTTTTTTTTCCTAATTGAAAAGGTAGGCACCAATAGGCAATAACTTAAAATTATAAGTAAGATTGAACTCATGACCTTCCACTTAACCAAAAAAAAAGCTTTTTGTGTCACTATGTTATAAAGCCATTTGTGAAGGAGTTGCAATATTGGCTCTCATTATTAAATCTTTCACAAGAAAATTGGAAATTTTTGGTATGATTGTGATGAAATGATGTGATCCCAAAGGGCCAGGTACAACTTGATGTTGCAAGGAGATCGGAACACTACGTTTTTTTTTTCATGCCTTTTTTTTTTCGGCGCAAGCCAAAGATGTGTGAAGAAACAAATAATTAGAATTCAAAATTTTTTAGGTGAATGGTTAGAGGATCCTACTTCAAGAAGAGGTTTATAAATACTTATAACATATTTATCATTGTTCGGAGTCTGTTGACTATTCATTAATGGATTAAGCTTTGGATAATATTCATTTGCCCAAATTATTTGCTCATAAAAAACTATCAGAAATTAACATGCCATTGTTAACGGGAAAAATTGATACTTCAGATTTTGAAATGCCTAATCAAAATGCTTTCCTACTTGGGCGCTTGATTTCAGATAAAATCATTTTAGCTTCAGAATGCATGGCCAAGATTAAGGAAACTAGTGAGAAAGAATGGAATTTTTTCCATTCCCTAAATTCTTCCCACCAAATAGGCCCCAGGGGCTCAATATTTCATGTATCGTTTTATTTTACTTTCAATAAAGTTGCCTTTATACATTAAAAAAAATATACTGATCATCATATTTAATTATTACCATACTATTTCAAAAAAATTTAATTTCTTTAAACACAAGTTATCTCAGGCCTTCCGAGTGCTTACACATGACACTAACCATTTCTTCGATAAGTGAAGTCTATTGTCTAATAGCCACATAAACAAGAAAACCCATTCAAAAGAACCTGACAACATTGAAGCAACATCTAACAAAATTCTAACATCAAAATGACATTGAAGACGAGAGAAAAGGAAGTGAATTTGAGTTGATTTCATTAGCCCAATCTGAACTGGATTGAACAAAGGATCATCTTCAATCACATTTTAAACTCATTATACAAGACCCACCAAAGTTGTCCTCTCCCATTTTCCTTCGTGTTCTTCCATTATATATCCAAGAAGCAATTAATCCTTTACATTGGTCACTCTTACTGGGTTCACATAACAAGAAAGTTGAGGAATATTAAGAATTAAGAGACTATAAATACAAGTGGTCCTTCAGGCATTCGACTGCAACTCTCAGACTCACAGCCTGATCTGAGGAATGATGCAAATTTTTTGAACCTCGGGAGCTTATGCTCCATTGAACCAGCACAAAGGTAGATGGTCCTCAAAACTCGAGCATTCTTCATCATAAATTTTGTAATTTCAGACTCACTGTCAGAACCTTTGAAGCAAAGAAGAATGAACTCCTTCAGATGTGATGAAACACATGGAGGTACATCAAGTATTGGTTCAGGATGGGATGAAGAACCAAGCTGATACAACAGAGAAATTAAGTTAAAAACAAACTAATCAATGCATTAATTGCGCTAAAAAAACAAGTTAAAATTTTCAAACCTGTTTAATTACAAGGTTCTGAAGTTTTTGGGAAGTTTCGAAGACAGTTCACCATCTTAGTCCACTCATCAGTAACACATTGCAGGTGGGTTAAATTGTAAAATATTGGGATGTCATGATTAAATGGACATATATCCTGCTTAGAATACTAAAACAGACTGAAAATTAGGGAATGAAATCTCAAGGGACAAAAAAAATAAAGAGAAAAAAAAAAAGAAACAAATTACTTATCATGTGTAGTTCATACCTGACAAAGGCGCAGACATTTAACATTAGATAAAGCTTCCAATGGAATTAGAGATTGTGGAAGAAGATCTCCAGTGACCAAATGGTTAAGTCTTCCAATCTTAAGTGGACGAAAATCCACTACATGCATATCTCTTACCACCAAGTCCTTAAGCAAAGGACATGCATTAAGAAGCATTTCCAAACTTGTAAAATCTGAAAATTTTACATCTTTCAAATGCAATACTTCAAGCAAAGGCAAATTAACATGGGAAAGAGTATCCACCACCCTTACTATACTCAACTTCAAAACCATAATGTTCTTGGCAATGAAAACACTAGAGGGCAACTGATATGCAGCACCCCAACCCATATGTATCTCCAGATGTTCAATTTTGCTACTAATCACAGCATCAATCCATTTGCTAGTCTTTCGAGGAGGTTTACAACCAGCATAATCCAGAACAAACTTTTTCACAGATTTCATATCTACCAATTTGAGCATTTTGTCTACAAACTGAACAAAAAATTTAAGATGCCGAAAGTTCTTCGGGTTAAAGTCAAGAGTGGGAAGAGAACGCCATAGTGGCCTCCACCTCTTGGACAAGAGGCTTGTGGCAACGACATATTTAGGGGGAAGAAAAGAGAGAATATGAAGAAGCAATGAGTCTGGCAAAACCACTGATCCTGTCTACTTCAGTTCTTCGCTTGTTGTTTGTGAACACTGATTCCTCCATGAACTTTAAATCAGGCCTTCAGAGATCCCTTCTTTTTTTAATCAACTGCGGCAAGTGCTTCTTTAAATGAACTCGGGTTGAAAGGTTATGTTTGAAGTACTGCCATTGATGAAGAAAAAGAATAGTGAAGACTGAAGAACAAAGAAAAGAGAAAGAACGACAACAAGAATTGAGATTAAATGGCAAGAAAACATTGTTTGTACCAGTCAAATAGTAAGCTCAACGCAGAATAGCAATGAGATCATTCATCTTCCACAGAGAGAGATATTTGGTGAAGCATCCAGATAATGGTGAATGACTGCTTCTCCGGTAGCCTAAAGATATGCTTTGTAAGTTTCAAAATGGATCCCTCTTCGTTTCCCGAATATTTATTTTTATTACCATTGTTTCTTTAATCTTTATTAATTGACTGGAAAATAAAGAGCAGACAGTAAACAAAATTCTGATGAAATTTATTCAATATACTAATTATAATTTATACTTACCACAAATTTGTAGATAAAAACACATATGGGGTGGTCATAATTTTGAGTACTTAATATTACGGCTACTGATGTGGGGAACTAATGTTTGCACGGAAAAATAATGATTAAAAAGATGAATGGCCAAATGTGGACTAACACTAACAACTCTGTTTATAGAATATGTCACCATTCATTGAACATTAAGGCTTGAGATGAAGTGTGGCAAGTTCCAAAAAAACAAAAACAAAGATTGTAAATATGATGCATTGGGATAGAAAAGCTAAATAGAGTATTGTCACAAAAACAAAAGAGCTAAATAAAGTATCTCTTAACTTGCTAACTTTTTTTCAGGCCCAAAAAACTAGCTAACTTTTTTAATAGAGAAAAACTTGGTAATTTGACTAACACCAAAGAAGGGGAGGATTTTGAGCTTACCGCCACACAGAGCGTCTTCCAGAAGCGAGGGAGGAGGATGAAGAAGAAGGGGGCTCGCACACTCAAGCTTCAATCATACCACACCGACGCGGCCAGCAAGGACGAGGAGAAGAAACAAGACGACGGCGACGAATGAGGAGGAAAAGA